>JAGQAX010000004.1:38039994-38456224 GCA_019142605.1 Cephalopholis sonnerati | reverse complement strand
TGATCAAGATTTATAAACAGAATCAGGCGTACACAGTTTTTTAAATCTGACAAAAAGGAAGCATCTGCACATGTCTGTCTCTGTGGGTTCACACAGTTTGAATAAATGAAAGGTGCTGATTGGTTCGATTTTCAATCGAATTATCTAGATGTGTTAGTCGAGCTACGGATAGTCTGGTTTCAGTTGGACAAAACCAATAATTCGATTTCCTCAAGCTGCATGTAAACGTACTGAATGATTCTCAGGCCGTGAACGCCGGCAGTCTGCAGGTTTCCAGCTGCAGTCGGGGACTTTGCCTGGTTGTTGAGGCCTGCTGCCTCTCTGAGGTTCAGGGTTGAACCAGAAATAGGACTGCTAGGAACACTGAGGCGTTCGGTCAGGTAGACATTGGCCATTTTGTCCTCTGCGTGGCGCCGATGTAGAACAAGAGGGGACATCCTGCGTTGGACAGAAGATGGCGGGCCGGGCGGAGGCTGAGGCTGAGGCTGAGGTGGAGGTTTGTTCTGGATGTTGGTTGGTCTTTAAATTCCTCCCCTCTGATCTGCTCCACTTTCCCATGGTGCAACCTGCTGAGGTGGCACTTCTATTCCAGCAAACAAACACACACACACACACACACACACACAAAGGGCAGACAAACACAGGGCCTCGTGCAGAGCGTGTGTGTGTGAGTGTGTGTGTGCGCTGGAGGTGACAGACAGGCAGGAGAGGGATGGAGACGATTTGATCCGCTTCATTTCTCTCTTCATGTGTATATATAGATGTGATTTATTTCCTAATGCTCGCACAGCAAACAGAGCAGAGGAAGCTGGAAGCAGGAAGCAGTTATTAATAACACAAACTGCCACACCGCGTTCCTAACACACACATATTTAGCTGGGAGACCGCTGCAGGGTCTCAGGTAGGGACCAATCTGAATATTTGGCAAATGGAAATGTTTTGAATGTGTTCGGTATTATTTGTGTTGGGAATCCTGCGAGAGGAGGGGGGTGAAAAAAACAAAAAAACAAGCTGGCTGGTAGAACAGTGAAACGCTCGTCTGTCTTCTTTAAAATAAACAGCTCGGGAAACATCACATATTCTTTACATCGGCGCCCAACGTTTTCCAAAGCAAACCGGAGCGTGCTGCAGTCCCAGTGATATAACAGGTGTTTCAACACATTTTAAATGACTTGTTTCAGCTCGTGACTAAACATGGGGAAAACAGTCGTTTGTCATGTCGTCCATATTTAAAATAAACTTTCATCTTGCGGCCAAATTTAGTCCAGTTTGACCTCTGTATTCTGCTGAAATCTAAACATACACCAGGGACGCTGAACCTGTGCCACATCAGATGCACAGCGAGCAAACATGGAGGAAAAGAAAATGGTAGCAGTGACAGTTTGGTGGGTAAAAACACCTGCTCGCATTACGTAATACTCTGGAATGAATACAGGAAGTGCGAGTACTCAGATCTGCTCGGTTATTACTGTGCATCTGAATGTGTTTACCTGGACAGGAGCCTGTCGCCTGAAGCACCAGGGATCTGCGCGTTTGATGCCTCGACAGCACTTTGTGTCCACACAGTTTAAAGGACAGCTCCGCTGTGGTTTGAGTTTTGTACATTTTCCACCGCGGTGACATTAAGTCTGGCAGAGTTTTACCTGTGTTCTGCACAATTACAGATATTTTTAAATCCACTCAGCCGAGGCTCTCGGACTGTTTTTTAAATGCACACGGCAGAGGAAACGACCGGCGATGCTTCATCATGCAGCAGTTTGGAGTGAAACAAGGGGGCAGGCTGGGAGGATTAGGGCGCAGGCTGTTAACCAGGTGGTTGCTGGTTTGAATCCCTGAACCGTAAACACTTTCTCTGAAGTGGCAGCGAATCTTTCAGCTGCTTGGAAAAGTGCGAGATAAAGGCATTAAAAAGAGTCTGTTCCTGTGTGATGAGCAGCTGATCTGCTGGTTTCACTGGTTCAGGGTCCTGACAGCGCCCAGTTGCCATGGTGATGGAGTATCTGCCGAGCCAGGGATGCTGCTCTTTATCAGCCTGGGCCGGTCAGCTGTGTGTGTGTGTGTGATTGAAATGTTTGACCGTGCATTGTGTGCCTTTGAATTAGGACACTGTTTGTTTGGCAGCGCCGTGTGTATTTGCACAGTGTGTGTGTGAGTGCGTGCGTGTGTGTGTGTGTGGCGTCCGTCGTCCCTGCAGCGCTATAGGGAGGCTAATTGTATTCTAATTACAAAAGCATCACACACACGAGTCGACAGCTACCTTCCACCCCCCAGAAACACAGTAAATGGAGCAGTAAAGTGTGTGTTCAGCCCGCTGCTTTTATTAAAACAATGTGCTTCATGACAGAAAGACTCTGCGGGAGAACAACCAAAACACATGTCGAAATTTAATGTAATGAAATCTCATTTAAATTTAGAGTCATAGGAGAGGAGATGTCATGACAGATGAAGGTTTATATTTCCCCCCCAAAAAATGTAATTCACATTAGATTACAGCTGCATCAGCAACACACGGGCCCACACACCTTTAAGCATGTTAGGGTCACTGGTGGGATATGGGCTCGTTACATTTTGTGAAAGTCAGACACTGTACGCAGGTGTGAGATGATATACAGTACAGGCCAAAAGTTTGGACACACCTTCTCATTCAATGCGTTTTCTTTATTTTCATGACTATTTACATTGTAGATTCTCACTGAAGGCATCAAAACTATGAATGAACACATGTGGAGTTATGTACTTAACAAAAAAAGGTGAAATAACTGAAAACATGTTTTATATTCTAGTTTCTTCAAAATAGCCACCCTTTGCTCTGATTACTGCTTTGCACACTCTTGGCATTCTCTCCATGAGCTTCAAGAGGTAGTCACCTGAAATGGTTTTCCAACAGTCTTGAAGGAGTTCCCAGAGGTGTTTAGCACTTGTTGGCCCCTTTGCCTTCACTCTGCAGTCCAGCTCACCCCAAACCATCTCAATTGGGTTCAGGTCCGGTGACTGTGGAGGCCAGGTCATCTGCCGCAGCACTCCATCACTCTCCTTCTTGGTCAAATAGCCCTTACACAGCCTGGAGGTGTGTTTGGGGTCATTGTCCTGTTGAAAAATAAATGATCGTCCAACTAAACGCAAACCGGATGGGATGGCATGTCGCTGCAGGATGCTGTGGTAGCCATGCTGGTTCAGTGTGCCTTCAATTTTGAATAAATCCCCAACAGTGTCACCAGCAAAACACCCCCACACCATCACACCTCCTCCTCCATGCTTCACAGTGGGAACCAGGCATGTGGAATCCATCCGTTCACCTTTTCTGCGTCTCACAAAGACACGGCGGTTGGAACCAAAGATCTCAAATTTGGACTCATCAGACCAAAGCACAGATTTCCACTGGTCTAATGTCCATTCCTTGTGTTTCTTGGCCCAAACAAATCTCTTCTGCTTGTTGCCTCTCCTTAGCAGTGGTTTCCTAGCAGCTATTTGACCACGAAGGCCTGATTCGCGCAGTCTCCTCTTAACAGTTGTTCTAGAGATGGGTCTGCTGCTAGAACTCTGTGTGGCATTCATCTGGTCTCTGATCTGAGCTGCTGTTAACTTGCGATTTCTGAGGCTGGTGACTCGGATGAACTTATCCTCAGAAGCAGAGGTGACTCTTGGTCTTCCTTTCCTGGGTCGGTCCTCATGTGTGCCAGTTTCGTTGTAGCACTTGATGGTTTTTGCGACTCCACTTGGGGACACATTTAAAGTTTTTGCAATTTTCCGGACTGACTGACCTTCATTTCTTAAAGTAATGATGGCCACTCGTTTTTCTTTAGTTAGCTGA
Source organism: Cephalopholis sonnerati (assembly GCA_019142605.1). NCBI lineage: Eukaryota > Metazoa > Chordata > Actinopteri > Perciformes > Serranidae > Cephalopholis > Cephalopholis sonnerati. The sequence goes on along the minus strand of JAGQAX010000004.1, from coordinate 38,452,413 downwards.
TTGGTTCTTGCCATAATATGAATTTTAACAGTTGTCCAATAGGGCTGTCGGCTGTGTATTAACCTGACTTCTGCACAACACAACTGATGGTCCCAACCCCATTGATAAAGCAAGAAATTCCACTAATTAACCCTGATAAGGCACACCTGTGAAGTGAAAACCATTTCAGCTGACTACCTCTTGAAGCTCACGGAGAGAATGCCAAGAGTGTGCAAAGCAGTAATCAGAGCAAAGGGTGGCTATTTTGAAGAAACTAGAATATAAAACATGTTTTCAGTTATTTCACCTTTTTTTTGTTAAGTACATAACTCCACGTGTTCATTCATAGTTTTGATGTCTTCAGTGATAATCTACAATGTAAAATAGTCATGAAAATAAAGAAAACGCATTGAATGAGAAGGTGTGTCCAAACTTTTGGCCTGTACTGTACCTGTGACATATCTCAAATTGTGTACCACTTCCTGTATCCTTTATGTAGCTCGAGAACACACTGATTATACATCATGTTGCTGTGTATCATGTGTCGACCACAGCGTGTTGATTTCAAATCAGATGATCTCTGTCACACAAGGCTGACTGTGTGCATTGTATAACTGGGAAATGATATTCAAAAAAGCTCAAGGTGAATCAGAGACGTAGGAGCTCATGACTGGTGCCTTAAACTCTTGAAATTGGAGATAACAGTGGTGAGTTGGCTAACCACAATAACATTTTTGGCCAGTTACACATGTCTGTTTGTAGGTTATTTTTGTTACTCTTCAGTTTACTGCATTGTGCACCCACCGGCTTTGGTGGGGGCTAACGTTAGCAAACAGTGCCAATCATTTGGGCGATTACCACTAGTAACGCCATCGTGACCCAACAACACTGCTCCGAGTTTTCCCTCAGATCTCCCCGCAGGTCGCCCTGGTGAGTAAGTGCCCAATTTTGAGCCACAAAACCTTTTTTAACATCATTAGCTACATTTCCACAATTAGCTCTGTTAGCAGTGTCAGCACAGCTAATGGTGCTAACATACTTTATGATGCTAACAGGGTTTTGTGGCTCAAAATGAAGCCTCTTGCTTACCAGGTGAGCTAGCCGGAGACTGGAGGGTGGCCGCCATGTTTACGTAGCACTGTGTCTTGTCACTGTAACCACATTGCTTGTAGAAATTGGCGAATGAGCGGTGATGCTAGCTTCCACTGACTCAGGTGGTGCGCAGTGCAGAGCGGCCAAGAAACTAGTGGAGATTGGAGGTTGAGTAGTGGGAACTTTGTTTCCTCGTGTTAACGTAGCAAGCTGGCTATCTATTTGCAAAGTAAACGGAAGTAAAATAAAAGGCAAAACATTTAAATTTCACCATCTCTGAATGGCTAACGTGGCTCTAATACGGTGCTAAGGCTCACTGAGTCAATGGTTGCGCTTAGCTCAAAGGAAAGGCCTCTTGTATTTCAGGTCATTTTGCTTTTTAGTATTTATTTTTTTCTCAAAAATTAACTGGTTAGTTGCTTGTTAGTGGCCGCTGACCTTTCAAAATCAAAGTCAACCCAAACTGATATCCCCTGTAGTATATAATTCTTATTTAAGATATTTAATGTATTCTTATGTGTTGAATTAAGTGGTTCTTTGTATGTGTGTGTTCATTTATATCTAATATAAAGCTATGTACATTCACGGATAATATTATGAATTTTATTTGAAAATATGCAGGTTTTCATGCGTCCAGACACACTTGATGTTTTTACATTTCATCTGATGTTTTGTCACTTTTGAAGAAACTTTATTGAATTGTTTTATAGCTGAAATGATGATGAACCTTAGCGTCGTTGGCTGGTGTGAAAATCGGTCAGCTCTCACTTAAAGAATCTGATCACGTCTCGTCATTTTCAGCACATCAGCCGGACTCGACTCACTGATGGTGAAACAGTAGTGGGAAACATTTTTTTATCACGTCTGTTCTTCTTTAAAGTCACCAATTAATTTCCCTCCTCTGATTTGTGTGTGTGACGCAGCGCTGGGTGTTGGTCAGAGATTGATGTCAGCGTCTTCATCTGACTGGTTTTTATATAAAATATGACAGAAGATTAGATGTAAAATGAAATGAGATGACATGAAAGCAGCGACGAGATGAAATGAGATCTGTGGTGACGATCTGAAAGTTGACTGATTCTCGTGGTTTGAGGGGCAAAATTAAAGTGAGAAATCAAATCAGCGAGTTTGGGAACTTTGAGTGCGAAGTGATGAAAGTTTCAGGAAGTGTTTGTTGGAGTCGCTGTGTCTAAATGACTTCTTTAAAGTTATTTTTACAGCTGGCTGATGATGGCTTGATGTCTTTAATCATTTAAACTGCTTCATCTGAATAAAACCAGCTCGTATGTTAAATTTAACTTAAAGTGTCATTATGAGTTTTAATGTTTGAGAAACTAATCCTGCCCGCTCTTCTCTCTCTCTGCCAATCACAGCTCCCCCACCGCCGAGTGACCTTCTCCACGGCCAATCAGGCTCAGGACCTGCAGGACGCGTCCCAGCACAGCTACTACGACAGCGGCCTGGAGGAGTCGGAGACGCCCCAGCTCAAAGTCGTCTTCAGGGCCGCGGATCGGGCCCCTGGCGCTGCCGGAGGACCACTACGAGCGGACCACGCCTGACGGCAGCATCGGCGAGATGGAGCACCCGGAGGACTGGTAAGACCAGGTGGATTTTCCCCTCCCTCTACTCCTCTTTTCACCTCCTCATCCATCCATCCATCAGCCTCGAGGGGAGCATACACACTCTGCTTACGCACAAAAAAAACAATGAACACTGCTGGCTTTCACACACTGTTTCCATAACACACACACACTCACACACACACACATGTCAAAATGCACTGTGTCAGCAGGAATATTAACGTCGTATTTTTAATCAGACTCCCACAATTCCCTGCGCTGTGCATACCTTCGTTAAAGAGGTGTGTGACCTCACAGCAGCACAACACAATCAATATGCAACATAATCAACTCCCACGGCTTAACGAATTAACATCCCAATTATGTAAATCATACTGAGTCCAACCTTCCATCAGCTCCACTTATAGATCCACAGAGGGAGGCTAGCAGGGAGTACGCTAACACAATACACTCCCCTCTGTTTTCACCAGTTAGCATTTTGTCAGCCTGTCATCGTCACGTTAGCATGTTGATTTTTATATGTCTTTTCCTGTTCATCAGTTACAGCAGCTTTGACAACATGTGTAATGCTCTCAGGTGAATGGTAGCCAGTTAGCTGCGGCCTTTTTGCAGAGATGCTAATGATGCTACATCACCATAAAGATTCACCTGGCTGTCCAAACAAAACACACACCAAAGTGTTTTTGTTTTTTTTATTTTTTAGCTTCAAACACCTTAGCATTTTGCTAACATGCATCAACATGTTGGCTCTTACTGCTCTGCCTGCTTTGATATAAAAACACTAAAACTGAGTTTGTTAGCTTTGCAAACATTCTGTACGTTCATAATAGGTTTAGATGATGCTAATGTTGCTACGTCATGACACAGATTTACTATTGTTTCAACACAACACGTTTTTTTTGCTTTACATTTGGGAAATACAACTGTGTTGTTTTTGTTTTATGGTGACGTTTAACTAATAGTTTTGATGTCACTTCACAGTTTTAGAAAAACGGAAGGCAAGAAACAGACTAATGTAGATACTGAGCAGTTTTGAAGTTTTGAAGCCAGTTTAGCATGACACAAACTAGCTGCAGTAAAATGTGCAAACCTTGTTAGCATGTATTATCATTGTGTTAGCCATAGAAATACTGAATCTGAGACATACAACTGTTTTTTTTCGTTATACTAACTTTGATGCTGACTTAATTTAATAATTGAAATAGCAGAAGATGAGAAAACAGACTTATTAGAGATAACGTAGACACTGTGCTGTTATTTACATTAGCATATTGACTTTTACATTTCTGCCTGTTGTAATGTGAAAACTTAACGGTAAAAAAAATGTAATGATGCTAAAAAGAGACAGAAGGTCATTCTTTAGCTGTTAGCTACCGAAGCTGTAACATTTAGCAGATGATAAACAATGAAATATGCTACACACATAAACATGTTTTGTGATTTAGTTTTGATTCATTTCATGCCAGTTTAGCATGGAACAAAGTAGCTGCAATAAAATGCACAGATCTCGTTAGCATGTATTATCATCATGTTAGCCATAGAAATACTGAAATCTGGGAAATGTTTTGTTTTTGTTTTGTTGTTTTTGTAATACTGATAATGATGCTGACTTTTAACTAATAACTTTGATGAAACTTACAAGTTGAAGGTAGAAAAACATATACATACAACCTTATTTGTACCATGATGTTAGCTTGTTGATGTGAAACTCAGCAGTCAAGAGTTGCCATGATGCTAAACAGAAACAAAAGGTCATTATCAGCAGTTAGCTGTGTAGCTGTAGTGTTTTAGCAGATGACAAACTATGTAAGATGCGACGCACTTTAAAAAGTCACCAGGATGTCTGAACACAAATGTGTTTTCTACTTTAGTTTTAATTAATTTGAAGACAGTTTAGCATGGAACAAACTAGCTGCAGTAAAATGTACAAATCTCGTTAGCATTCTTACCATGTTAACCATAGAAATACTGAAATCTGGGAAATACAATTATGTTGTTTTTGTAAAACTGACTGTGATGCTGACATTTAGCTTTAATAGCTTTGATGTAACTTAACAGTTGAGACGCTGAAAGGCGGCAAAACAGACTTATTAGCTCTGTCAGACATTTGTGCTAGCTTATTTTTTAGCATGTTGACTTTTAAGTTTCTGCCTGTTTTAATGTAGAAACGAAGAAGTAAAAAAATTGTGATGTTGCTAAACAGAGACATAATCTGGGTCATCATTGGTAAGCTTTAGCCTTAGATGAGAAAACGAGTGATGCACAAGTTTACTTTTGTTGTATTTTTGGGCAGTTTAGCGTGGAACAAGCTAACCGGAGTTTGATGTACACATCTTGTTAGTACATACTATCATGGTATTAGCACACTAACTATCCCTGAACTCTAGGAAACAGTTGCTGTAATAGTTTCAGTTTCATGAATAGTTTTGTAGTAGCTGAGTGCTACAAGTTGTCTAAACATGATAATGTTTACTTTTTCTCTTATCATAGCCCAGACAAGTGGGGAACCATGTAGCCTTTACATGCTAGGTTATTGCTAACTTGACACCAGCATGTTGACTTTAGTTTTTCTTTCTGCTCTGAAGCAGAAACACCAAAACTAAGCAGTGGGCCTAAAAATATGACCAAGTTATGTAACAAACAGTTGTAAACAAACAGGGCGGATCATTGTTGTTAGCTGATAGCAGATGGATGCTAATGAGTCACTTTGCTTTCTGAACCCACTGAATCATTTCTGCTTCAATGAAGACACGTTTTAGTGTGGTTGTCATTAAATGGGATAACAAGAGCTGAACATATTCTATCACCGTGTTGTGATCTTGTCTTGATTTGCACATGGATTTATCTCTTTATAATTGTAACACTGTATTTTCAAACACTTGAGATGATTTTAAGAAGGTACTGGAAGATAATTAGGTCAGATATTACATTTAAGCACTGCAACACATTTGAAAAGCCTTGTTCGAGTCCACAACAAAAAAACAAACATAAACTAGTACTGATGTTCAAACCCCTATATAGCAAAAGTCCTTAAATAGTCCTCATATCACTACACAAACAAAAAATACATATATAAAGACATGGCTTAGATGGCACACACTTTAGTTGGGGTATTATTTCAGAAAATGCCCTCACATTTTTAACTTGTTTTAAAATGCAGGAATATTTTTTATTTTTCTTGAGACATACTGAAGGCCACTGGTTCCCAACATGAGGGGTCCACCAAAGCTTTGAAGTTTGGTCATGAAGCCTTGATTTTAAGGTGTTCATCTAAATTAATCACACACATTAATTTTTGCTGCAAAAGTATTTTTAAAAATATCAGTTCTAATGAATTTTGGCAGATGTGTCGTAGTAAAGCTGCTAGATTTTGGACACTGTTGTCTCCCTGTCCTTTATCACCTAAACTGGTCTGCAGTCCATTTTATAAGGGAGTTAGTTAGTCAGTCACAGGTAGACTGATTCAATTTGAATGCCTGGTTGAGTGTGGCTTGACGAGGTTGGCTGCTAGCATTAGCATCAGAGGCTGTGCTAGCTCAGACCTCCAGGTTCGCTGCTAAATGCTTCGTGTTGAGGTGATATTTTAGGCTTGAAGTTGTCCGATGGTACAAAGAGGTTGGCGCTCCCGTTTCTTTTTTAATGTAAATGCTCCTTTCACGGAGCCAAGCAGCGTCGTCTCATCTGCCTTTATTATGTGACAAAGACGCTATGGCCTTCAGTGACAAACCGGGTCAAAGGACACCACGGAACGCCATTAATCAGCGTTAATATTTGTAACACGTTATTTTTTTCTGTCAGTAATCAATCGAAATTAACGCGTTATTTTGACAGCCCTAACTTCTACAGTGGTATACCTCCCCATTTTATTAGTTTCTGTATGTATAATTAAATGACACTGTTATTTTTATAGTTTAGGTTATTATTTCTGATGTAAACTTAAATAAGGGCACGGTAAAGACCTGAACACAAGTTATATTCACAGGGTCTTCCCTTTTTGCAAAACAACGTTGTCCTGCTTCAGAAAAGTTTACAGTTAAAACAACAGAGGGCTAATAGAACAATGGCCAAGCATCACATAATCAGGGTTCATCATTGTCTCAGTCATAGAAAACGTTGTGCACCATCTCTGTCGGCTGTATGTGGTGTTGCTATATAGCTGTTAAGGCTGAGTATCTAACAGCAGAGGCCGACTGTGTTGTGGAGGCAGCTCACAGGCGGTCTCAGCTCTCCCTCACCCTGCTTTACACATACAAAGAAGAAATTAGATCATGATATACAGTACCTGTTGGCTTTTAGTGTTTTATTTTTAAAGCTCAGTTTCCCGGCGGCATAAATAAAGTACTTTCATTTACCTGCTTTTGGGAGCCAAATGATTCATTAGACACGCATCTAAAAACACTCCACCGTCTTTTTTTTTTTACTTCTGCCACTGTTCATTGTTCTGCTTTGGCTGTTAACGCCTCGTTACCACTTATGCCAATTAAGCTAAACTGAAGTGAAATAGTCGAAACTGGCAAAAAACCCCAGAAAAAAAAACAGAAACTGCAGAGAGAGAGAGGTTGAGTGTAAATGTCAGCCATGTCTTCTTTTGTAAGGACCGACTCTCTCTCAGCCCACAGGTCGTACGTATGCCATCTGTAAACACAATTATTCACAGCTGCTCGCACGCCTACAGGCTACTACCACCCCGTGTGTGTGTGTGTGTGTGTGTGAGATAGCGATAGAGAGCAGGAGAGTGTGTAAGTGGCTGTATCTCCTCGCACACAGTGGAATGAGGTCAGGGTTATGTTGTGTGTGTGAGTGTGTGTGTGTGGCAATGGTAGTGTTGTACAATCTTCCACTTTGATGGTCAAACATGTTTTAGCTGCAGGTATTTTCCCAAGGAAGAGTGTGCGTGTGTGTGTGTGCGTGTGTGTGTGTGTGTGCGTGTGTGTGTGTGTGTTGTACCAGCAGAGAGAGGTCAACAGATTACAGCTCGTCTTCTGAGGATTAACGCACCACTACAGATACACTTTACTCTCACACTCTCTCCTTTCTCTGTCTGATTCAAAAGTGTAAACCTTTATTGCTGCGTCTCCCAGCTCATATTTATAATATAAAACAAACAAACAAACAAAAATCTTTTTTTGTCTTTTTCTTTCCAGCTGCGAGTGGATCACTCCTCCCTGCTGTGTCCAACCAAACCCCATTCAAAATTCAGTTGATTTTAATGCGCATTTAAAAACCTAAACAGTGCTTCATTCTGTCTTCTATTAAAGCTTTGTATGTAGGATCTCTATGAGATATATATACACAGACATGGGGTATAATATAATGGGTGTGTTTTCTTTAGTGTATAATCACCTGAAAGTAAGAATCTTTGTGTTTTCGTTACCTTAGAATGAGACGTTTATAATACGTTAATAATGAGACACCTACGCAATGACAACTAGGGAGAACAAGATAATATTTTATTAGTAAAATAATCCACACACTGTTAATTGGCTGTTAATTGGCTGTTATTATAAATGCAGCATCTCAGACAGACAGACCTCATCAGTCATTGACTATTTTTCCACCCTTAACTTCAGCAGCAGAAACAGTCTGGTGTCACACAAGTGTTATATGTGACATATTCAGAGGAGTTTCATCATCATCCAGCCAAACAGCAAAAAATACTCTAATGTCACTTATAGCTCAGTGATACCTGCACGTAATGTAAGTCTTACGGTGACTCACTTTCCGTTAAGAGATTACAGAGTATAAAGAAGTATTGTTTATATCCCACACCACTGATATTTTAGGCGCATTCACACTGGAGCTGTTTGGTTCGCTTTAAACGAACCCTGGTCGGCTTCCACTGATAGTTCGGTTCGTTTGGAGTGATGTGAACGCTCATTTGGACCAAACAGGCGAACCCTGGTCTGCTTGAAAACCGGAGTCTTCGTTCACTTGCAAGTGAACCCTGGTGCGGCTCACTTACAGTGGGAAATGCAACCGGACTATCCAGCGAACCTAGAGCGCACTTCATACATATGATTAACGGACATATATGTGATCTGAAAACTTTTAAATCCTTGCAATACCTCGCTCAGCGTCTGTTTAATCACAGCAGCACATCGTAGTCTCTCGCGCTCCGCCATCTTTTTCGGTACTGCTGCATTCGTCTCATGTACAGAGCAACATGATGGACAGGGAATGGAAGGGGATGGATTTCCGTTTTCAGTCCTGGCCAATTGATGAGCCGGGTTTTCTTCTTCCTCGTGCTTTTTTTCTTCCTGGTCAGTGGTTGTTTAGGGCAACACCGCCCCCAAATGAGCAGCTGTTGTAACTGCGTGACGTTGTCCAGGTGGTTTGGTCCGCTTTAAAAAGTGCAGTGTGAAAGTGAACCGAACCAAATGAAGGTGTGAAATTTTTCGGCAATCCCCGCCCAATCGAACAGAGTCCCCCGGACTATCCTGGTGTGAATGTGCCCTTACTTTCATGAAGTTGCAGACACTTTGTTCATGGTTCTGATGATGTCACTCGTCTTCAACCGCCACGCCTCTTTCAAGTGAACGCGCTCGTGGCTGGATAGGAAAACCCAGAGTTGACTGAACTGGTCAATAACCAGTTTTGTAGTAACGGTCATCCAGACGGCCAATGTTAGGTTTAATCAAGCCAGATAAGGAAAAGATATCCTGGGTAAGTTGAACTGGCTTCGTCATACAGACCTCTGGTCCGTTTGTTTTGGAGAGGAAGAGACCTCTGTGGATATTTCAGCCCCTGGTAAAAACCTCCTCAACAGTAAACACTGGAGGAATTCTAACCAGGAGAAGTTTCAGCCGGTTACAATCTGTATTCCTCACTGTTAGACGCCACTAAATCTCCTTAAATCTTACCCACTGTTCCTTTAAGCAGTGAACACACTCCACACTCAAAACACAGATTTAGTTTATGCAGCTGGACATAATTAAATTTGAACATTAAATGGTTAATCAAGCAGTGATTGTAGCAATAATTAACCAAACAGCAGAATGTGTTTTTCCTAATTAGGCTTGTTTTTTTCTGGAGGCAGTGACTCAGCGGCGGAGTTTGGCTCCAGCTCTGCAGGTTAGTTTGGTTTGTTCTGTCTCTTTAGCAGCCTGTTTAGCCGCTTCCTCGTGTCTTCCTGTGCTGCAGACGGTATCGATCACTCAGCGCTGTGACTGATTGTTGATCGGTCAGATCTCAAGTGCTTCAGACGGATTGATGAAGAGCTGCAGGAACAAACTGACTGGCCTCAAACACAGTCTCTATCAGCTCCTCTCAGGCTGGTTTATTTACCCTCGGCTGGTTGATGCGTCTCCTGTTAGTCAGATCTGAACTTGATTGCTGCTTTCTGCACGTACAAATTCAGTTTATCCATTTGAAAAGCAATATCCTGTGTTCTCACTTTTTTCCCCTCCTAAAAATGACATTAGCTGCCTCTAAACACACTGCCGCTATTATTCCCTTATTTTAAAGTCAGATAAAAATGCAGCCATCAGAATCAGATTACAGCCAAACCAAACTGTGCTGCTGCTTCTCTTGTATGATGGATGCTCGGTGGTGAAGTCATGTGACACGGTGCACTATGTTTTGTTGCTATTTGTGGAGATGGATGCATTTGCACTTAAACAACACGTGGCCAGAAAGTGTCTGCAGGAGTGGTCTGTGATTCCAGTTTGCTCTTAATGCATCTTGGTTGCTTTTTTTTCCCAACCTGCTTTTATAGGTGGATTATCCACATACTGTAATCTGGACATAATCCAGGTATAATCTGGATGCTCATGACATGTGACACAGTGCACACACACACTGATGGTCCATTTACATCACTGTTTACAGCACTGTACTGAGCCAGAGCTGGAAGAAATGTGCATTTGCTTTCTCTTTAGGAAACATGCCTGCTACGACTTTGTTCTGTCTCTGTGTTTGTGGAATGTTTGTTGAGTTGTGGCCACAGTAAACAAAGCTTGGTGACATTTTGCTGAAATTCAAAATGGTTTCTAGTAAAGATGCCTCTCTTGTAATTTAGGGCGTATTCACATTAGGTATGATTGATTCTCTCCATTAGTAATGTTCCTCTCTACACTTGCGTCATAATCTACGTCAGTGGTTCTCAACTGGTCCAGCCATGAGGTCCAGATTCCTCCTTAGTCATTCGTTCAAGGTCCACACCGTTCAATACATTCAGCGCCTTGTGTTTGGCCATGTTGTCTCTGTAAAGTAGCTGTTCTTTGGTCACTAACTCTGCAGCAAGAAACTTGAAAACTTGACATGTTTGTGAGTCACTTATGGCCCCTTCAGAGTGGACCCGCAACCCACTTTAGGACCGTGACCCACCATTTGGGAAACATAAGTGCTATATCGTAGGCAGCCGGACTTGCTTGCATTTCTTGAAGACATTTCTTCTTGGATGAGAGGTGAAACACCTTCAAGAAACACAAGCAAGTCCAGTTGCCTACAATATAGTACTAATGTTTACTATGACCTGGATGACTGAGAATCTTCACCGACATGACACCATTTGGGAACGGCTGATATACGTGACGTTTGCTGATATTGTTGCTACAGATAAAAGAGTATGAAAGAGCGCCAACTGACTATCCTGAGCCTGTACAGTCTTCATATTATGTTTTATATGTTGGAGACAATGTCAAGAACGACCCTCTCTCCTGTCTTCATACTCTGTCACAAATGCTTCGAAGCTTTGTTCGTTGCCATGCGTCCAAATCCATATTCAAATGGTTTGGTTTTCATGTTACGGTTTGGTATATTGGGTTTTATATTATCCGAAAAATCCCAAATAGGCCACAAAGAAGCAGTAATAAAACACTGTCAGTGAAGAGTCTCAGTCATCCAGGTTATGGTAATCTTCACTTCTGAACTGAAGAAGCTTCTTAGCTGAGAGGCGAAACGTCTTCAAGAAACGCAAGCAAGTCCAATTGCCTAAGATATAGCACTTAAGGTAATCCAAGGTTATTATTCTCAGACATGGACATTTAAGCTTAGTCATAATTTCGTCACTCTGGTTTGCTCTCATTTAACAGCAGTCACCAGCAGCACTGACACTGGGACAATTTTACCAGATCCACATGTGATGCACGAGCAAGATGTCACCAAAGTTAAGTGTCCAAGATGAACCCAAAAAAGCAGAGTACCAGATAGGAAACTGAAACATCAGAAAAAGAGTTTGTTATTTGTTCTAGCTACTATGGATAATGTTACTTCAAACTGCATGCTAACAAAGTGGCTAATGGTCACATTATCTTAGTGGTGTCGCCTGATAACTGACTTATGTCCTCGTCTCTGCATTAAAATGGCTTCAACTTCAGAGTAAAAGCTCAGTTTGACATGGCACTAAGCCTGCACACAGGTGTTTAAAATTCACCCCTCAACAACTAATTTCCCTTCTTTTGATTTGCATTTTAGTCAGAGATCTCATTAGAGAGAAAAAGAAACTGAGAAAGACTGGCAAATATATTTTCTATTATCTATAAATTACTAATACTGAACTAAAAATTATGTATTAATGTATTATATTGTCTCTTTTTTTCCAACAAATCCTATGAAAACACTGTCCACGCTTAGTCAATCTCATCTTCTCCGTCCTGCTGCCAGAAATACTCACTAAAGCACCAAATGTGGATTAATCCGCTGCTGAAAATAGTCCCAAACAAATGTAGCATTTCCTACAGCGAGCAGCTGTTTCAGGGAATTATGGAGGCTTTCAAAGATTTTACCTCTTCAGTAGGAGCTGTTAGACACTGGGGACATGTTGAGGGACGGACTGTTGTTTTTCATTTTTATTCATACAGTTTGTTGACAATAAATAACCGATAGAAAAACAGAAGCTTTAACCTTCAGAAAGGGGGCATGTTTGGGGCTGTGTTTGTCACATTTGGCAGGTGTTTGCTGTTTGCTCGTCCTGCCTCGGCCCCGCTGTGCCCAAACTGCCCTCGCAGACAACACAAACATGTTTTCTGTGGTTTGTTCTGCAGAGCTGAGAGCAGAGACGACGACGCTCGCTGTGTGGTGAGATCTCTATCATTTCACTCCTGCTGCTCCTCCTCCTCCTCCCTCTTTCATCCTGCTCTCCGTCCTGTAAATGGTTGGATAATGGACGTTAATTCCATCAGCTCGTCTTCACTCTGCTAATGCACCCACTTCCTGTCTGGTGATGGACGGATGGAAAGAGGAGTAAAACCAAACCGAGAGAGAGTGAGGAGCGGGACGGAGGGAGGGGAGGAGGATGTAGTTTGTGGGATTTGATTGCATGTGTGTGTTTGTGGTGAGAGATGGAGGGATGGAGTGGTGGAAAGAAAGAAGAGGAAGAGTATGGAGTGAAGAGAAAGGTAGAAAATGGGAGACAGACGTAGAGATGATACAGACAGAGAGAAAGGAATGTGCTGGCTGACACTGATGGTTGCTGGATAACAAGCTGACTTATGAAGTGTGCATACACGTGTGCGTGTGTGTGTGTGTGTGTGTGTGTGTGTGTGTGTGTGTGTGTGTGTGTGTGTGTGTGTGTGTGGTGCACTCGTCTCCCGAGATGAAACCACATGCAAACATACTGTATTTGGGTACACTCGCATACACACACACTCAACCTGTATCTGCTGATTGCATCAGTCTGAGAGCTGTAGTAATCGCTGCACACACACACTCACACACACACACACACACACACACGCAGACAAACAGGGGAGGGAGGACGCGCTTCAGAGAGATTGTCTATCTCAGCTCTTAATCAGCCACCAGTTTGATTTGCAGATAAAACTATAAAAACACAGAAGATGTTCGGATGACGTCAGCAGCTCGAACGCCGCAGTTACTCGTCTGTTAACACGTGTGTTGTGTGTTAGATAAGCCTGATCTGATGGAGGGAGATAATTTAAATGGGACTCAGTGTCATTGTGAGTGTGTGTTACAGTGTATGTGGAACAGATACATTAAACTCTGTGTGTCTGTGTTGTCATCAGTCTGTCTATCGTCTAACTGCCGAGAATATTTCTGACCAGTTACCCATGTTGGTCTACGGGGTTAAGAAGTGGCGAGATAAACATGGGCTTTCTACGCAGCAGCAATACACAGATATTTATATGATCTCATAGCTCCAGAGTTTTAGGACTGATTCCTGCCGCACATTTAAGGGTGCTTTCACACCTGCCCTGTTTGGTTCAGTTCAGTCGAACTCATGTTGAAAGTAATCACCCTCTCGTCCAAATATGGCGACAGCTGAAATGCCGAACAAAAAGTCCTCAAACCAGTGGGTGATGTCACAGCAGCTCCATCCATTATTATACACATTCTATGATTATAGCCAATAGTGCCCTAAAATACTACTCATGCCTTCACTATCCTAGGAAATGCAAATTCGTGGTCAGGACGGAGATACCAGTGGTAATGGCAGAATTAGTGCCGCTGCTAGCTAGCTCCCAACCGGCAAAATGGCAAGGTAATCAGTTAACACTGGATAGGCAGCGGGCACCATCACGGTGAGCCAGCTGTCTGTCAACAACGCCGACAGAAAATGGAGTCAGTCAAGTCGACGGAGTGTGGGTCTAAAAAGAAATCATCTCTTGTATTTCATGTCATTAACTGGTTGTGATGACCTCTAGTTCACCTGGTAGAGAGCCTGGTCTACATAAACCGAGTCCTCTGCAGTGCAGGTTTGATTCTGACTGGTGGCCCTTTGCTGGATGTCATTCCCCTTCTTTCTCCCACCTTTCCTGTCTGTCTTAGCTGTTCTGTGAATAGAGGAAAAACTGCCCCAAAAATACTCTTGAAAAAAAAAGATATATACATATATATATATATATATATATTAGTTAGTTATTAGTTAGTAGTTGTCTGAGAATTAAAAGCAAAATTAACAGAAACCGATATTTTGTTCAACCTGGTCTCACTCTGAAGTTGTTGAAAGCCGGTGCTTGGGCAGTGACTTGCAGCGTTGGACGCTGAGGAAAAAAGGTGTCCTTTAACATTGGCATGATTTGTGGCCGGGCGCCGTTGTGGTTTAATGGCAATCAGCGGTGTCAGGAGGGAACACAGCGGGACAAGAACGAAAGTTAAGGTGGGGAAAGCCTGAGTAGGGTTGGGTGGAGGGCTGGTGGATGTTAGCTTACTTTACGATTATAAAGCCAAACCCAGTTCTTTTTTCCTAAACCCAACCACGTGTGTTTGTTGTTGGAGGAAAAAAATGTCAGTTAGCATTGTGTGTACTGACATGGTGCTTTTATTTTGAAAGAGACTGTATGCAAACTGTACGTTTCCTGTGAAAACAGAAGTGTATTTTGAAAACAGACAATGCATCTAACAGGCTGAAGTTGACACGGTGTCCCAGAACGTCAACAACCAACACACCCAGGGTACCTTGGGCGTCACATTTGGACTGACATCCCTAATTTGTATGCACAAAAAGAGAAGTATGCATATGCACTTTTGGTCACTTGATCACAGATTTTCCAAATACACGGGTTATACATGAATTTCTGTCTCATGATTACGTGGCATTTGTATGAAATCGTTTTTCATAGGAAAACGTATGAACAGTTTATGAGGACGGGCTGAATATTTATACAGCTGTACATGAGTGAAGTTTTGTTTGTAATTATTCAGTTGTTGTGAAATTGTGTCTGATTTCCACACTCCACATTAAGACACCATGTAGACACTGGGCGTTTTCAAAACTATAATTACTGAGCTCTGGTTTGAATCAGCAGATAAACTTTTCCTTTTAGTTCAGTGTGTTCAAATCAGGTTTAAAGGGTCTGAGAAAATGTCCAGTTTTGAAAGACAAGAAACAGAAAAGAGGAAAAACGAGGATGTAGAGTGAAGAGAAGACTTTTCCTCTGACGTGAAACTGATGAGTTTTACTTTACGGATGGAGAGAGAAAAGAAAAGGAAGGAATAAAGAAAGAAAGAATAAAGAGGAGGAGAGTAGAGGAGGTCATGTGTTCTCCTCAGTGAAGCGCATCGCCTCCATCTGTCTCCTTCTCCCCCCTCCTGCTCTCCAACAGGAGGCCTCTGACTCCGCTCTCTCCTCCTCAGGGATCCTCACTCCCTTCTTTTCTCACCCTCTCTCCTCCTCCTCTTCCTCCTCCCTCCAGTGGGTGATGATGGGGGGCCAGCAGTTCTCCTCCAGCCTGTCAGAAACTCCCAGGACACAACTAGTTTCTCTGGAAACTCTCACAAGCATTATTTTTAGTTTTTCTCTGAGTTGTGGAGCCTTTATGTCCGAAAATTCACAGATTTCCAGCAGCACTCGGTGTTCAGCTCCGAGCTGCAAAAATAAACCCTTCATGTTCCATATTAATGAAGCTCTGAGCCCACCAAAATTAACTCGACCAAAAGATGAAAGTGTGATCAGAAACACTGTAATGACACTAAACTAGTGTACCAGAATATGAACTGAATTACATCGAGGAAGTTTTAAAGTCCTCACAGCAGGTTCCCTGACAGGTTCCAGATGTTTTCTTGAGGAAGTACCCGGGTGTGATGAAGAGGTCCTGTGGGTCGAGGGGTCAGAGGGAGTTTAGGGAGTGAAGTTAGAGGTTTAGGAGTCATTAAAATCCATTGAGGAAGTCCAAGTGGTCATTAGGGAGGGTCTGGGAGTCCAGTGAGGAGGTTCAGGTTCACTAAGAAGTGGTTTTGGTTCGATGGTGTCAAATCAAGGTTTAAATGGTTCCTGTGGTGGAGTCCCTGGTGGGTACCTGGGTTAAGTGAGCAGGATGTACATTAGCACCCCGTTTCCTTCAAGTTGTTCAGTTCAGTTCTGTTGGACTTACGTCACATTTTGGGCGTCCCATGCCATCAAAGGAGGAGTGTGACATGGAAATGTGTCAAAATGTGTAACTGTGATGCACAAATCAACAATAACTATGTAACGTTAGCTAGCTAGCTAAAGAGACATCACCATAGTGGTGTTTGCTTTTGTTATACTTGTTATAAACAAAAGGACCATAACACTTTAACATTAAACTAAGATAAGATGATGGTTATCATACGTTTTAAATCTTTAATAAGGACAATAAAGTTGAGGGTTTCTGTTGTTACTTGGTAGCCATCTTGTCGATGATTTCTCAACACACAGTTTGGAGTGCGCCTCTGAAAAAACTTTGTTTGGTGGAGATAAAACCCACTATCCCAACAAGAACTGGGGCACCCTAACCCTGGACGTAAACATGCAAAATGAAGGGGTAAGGGTTCATTTATGCTCAACCATACAGAGATGGAAATGGACGTAGCCTCCTGTCTGTACTCTGCGTTCATGTCATTCAAATTTATGCACGTTTCCTGAAAGCTCACAGATAGACATAACAGTACCACCGGAGATTGTGGAGGCAGTGCAATAGGGTTGAGCCGAATACCCAGACGAAACGTGTATCCAGTACAGATAATGTACTTTTTATCAATGTCATACGAGTAAATGTGTCATTATCTGTACTCATGACAAAGGAAAATCCTTGTTTTGGTACCTGAGTTTAATCTCTTAATCTTGTGATAATCAATGATCTTAAGCTCAATCCTGAGGCTGCTCTGTGAATACTTTTCTCATTGGTAATAAATATTCCAACTTCTGATTGATCCACATATATTTCAAGCTTCAAATAACAACAACTTCTGATTAGGCCCCACCCACTTCTGGCATAAACCCTGCTCATTCCGGATACAGATACAGATAGTTTAGTTGGTTGAACAGATACAGATAATGGTGTACTCGCTCATCCCTACGGTATAGCGTAACTCAAGCAAGATACGACTGTAGGAGACAACGAAGACATTTAAATAATGGTGAATGGAACAAATTTAATATGGTGAAAAAAAATTCTCCTTCCACATGTCGGTATGTCCATAATGGCCGCACAGACGATGGCCGTCTACAACGCTGCCTCTGTTTAAGGTACATTATTACAACCTCCTCCACCGTCTCCTTATTTGTTGTTGTGTGAAACTTTTGACTCCGCCCTCTAGTGCCATCTTGTGGTTGTATGTATGCCAACATAAAGGACACATGGAAGTATGAGGGCAGTGATGTTTAACGTTTACGTACATTAAGGGAGTATAAATGAGCCTTAAGTGATAGGGACGAGGGTTTATTATCGTTGATGAAAACTAGGACGAAAATTTTTCGTCAACAACCTTTTTTCCGTGACGAAAACGGATGATGGCAAGCTGAAAATAGATCTTGATAACAAAAACTAAGACCAAATCTATGTTTCTTTTTCATTTATGAGACGAGACGATGATGAAAATGTTCATGGTGGACTATCGGATATTGAGAACCGAAAATGTGCTTGTAATGATCTTTAAATACTACATGAGCGACAGGTTGGTAAACTCCAGTAAATAGTCTGCACCAGGATGTTTCAGTAACTGGCAGAAACGGTCAGCGCGGAGCAACGTCAGCCGTTAATGCAGGTTGTGAGCTGTAATTCAGCAGTAAATAATGTGTGCCTGACTGTGGATGGTGGAGCTGCTGAAGGGATCTGTGGAGTTTGTTAGTTGTCGATACAGACCTGCTACACATTGTTAGCTTGGTTAGATTCTCCACAATTCAGTTACTAGGTTCTTTTTATGGAAACCATGAGCACCAAAGTATATTCATACAGATTTATTGGCGTAGTCAGCAAGAGAGACGGAATAAAGGTGGGACTAGTCCAAATATGTGTCCATAATCCAAGTTGTAAATATTGTCATGTTCTGCCATAGTTCTGCCAACATAAACAATATTTTCTTGTCTATCTGCACCATGTTGTGGGGTATGCTTCTTTTCGTCACCTTGCTGGCTACAAAATAAAATTGTCGTCAACTTTTTCTGTGTATTTCTCTCTCGGGGACGGGCCTCGGAGTACGGCGTGTCCTCCCAGTTCTCAGGGTCAGCTCACAGGTTTGATGAGACTGACCTCCGTGTGTTTACAGCATCAACATCCATCAGTTCATTTCCTGTTTTAACTACTGCTTACTCCGCAAAAACCCCATTTACTGACTAATCACCGAGCGATGCATGTGTACACAGACACACACACACACACACACACACACACACGTACACACAGATACACTCATTAGAGGCTGTAGTGTTACACCGCTTCATGCTGAGGAAAAAGGCTGAGTGTTCAAAGCCTTTCTGGGCTGAACAACACACACACACATACACACACATACACACAAACACATACACATAGACACGTACACACACATACACACACACACACATCCACAGCGTTACATAATGATGTAAGCAGTGGTCCATAGTTTTGGAAGTGGGACACTCGCTGAGAGATGGTCTGACGAAACCACAGTCCTGAGGAAGTGTGTGTGTGTGTGTGTGTGTGTGTATGTATGTAGCTTCTCAAGTGTGTGTGTTTGTAGGTCTTTAAGTGTGTGTGTTTGTTTGTGTGTGTGTGTATATCTGCTCCTCATTAGCCAGTAGATAAAAGGAGTGTGTGGAGCGATAGAAGAGGTGATTCCTCCCTGTGGAACTATACCTCCTCTCTGTTTCTTATTTGTATCAGTGTGTGTGTGTGTGTGTGGTGTGTGAGTGTGAGTGTGAGTGTTAGTGTGTATGTGTGATGTCAAGAAGCTTTATAGTAACAGGCGGCGTTCTTTGGATGCCCTCTCTCGTCCCCGGGGAGGGAGGGAGAGGGAGAGAGAGAGGGAGGTGGATTTATTTTTCCAGGTCTGTTGTTTATTTGAGCTTATCTGTGGTGGCCGCTGTACACTACAGAAGGAGGTGTGTGTGTGTTTGTGAGCGTGTGTCTATGGGAGTGTGTGTTTTTTGTATTTGGCAGTAGCTGTAAATCGGAGCTCGGCCAGCATTCGACTGATGTACAACAGCGAGGATGCTGAGAGCTGCAGCACACACACACTGTGGTGTGTCCATGATTGGATTATTTTGCTGGTGTTGTAGTGAGATATAGATAGTTGTGTGTGTGCGTGTGTGTGTGTGTGCGTGTGTGTGTGTGTATGTATGTGTGTGTGTGTACTCTTACTCTGTACGCTGATCCAGTATTTTTTTTTTGTCAAACTCAGAGTTCCTTGTGGAGTTACAGGGTTCTTTTAAAGGTTCTAGGTGTTGGTTTATGAGGTTTCAGGGGTCATTAAGAACATTACAGGGTTTCTAGGAGTCTCTTAAACGTTCCAGGGGTCTCACAGGAAGTACCAGTGGTCCTTCACAATGTTCTATGTCTAATTAACGAAGATACAGCAGGCAGGTAAAGGTGTCAGAGGTCATTGGGAGTGTCACAGATTGGAACTGGGTCCTTAAAAAGGTTCAAAGTGTATGTGGATGGGCGACAACCTGCCCTGTTTCCACCAAGCAGTTGGGTACAGTTCAGTTCAGCTCGGTGCGCATCTTTCTGTTTCCACTGTGAAAAGTTGTGGATGGTACCAATAGAAGCGTTCTGTACCGTCCCCACGTTTGGTCCCCCCTCTGTTGGGGTACCTAGCACACAGATCTGGTACTAAAAGGTGGAGCTGTGAACACTGCAGTCTGATTGGTCAGTAGAGGACGGTCACTCTGCTCAGGGCTGAGTTGTGTCTGGTTTTGAGGCTCATGTAACCACTCTTTATACTGAGTTTTATATACACCAGCAAATCATTTTATTACCTGGAGGTAAACCTGCCTCTCCCCCACAGGGCTGTAGGCTACATAGGAGTCTTAAAGTGTGGTCTTGTTGTGTTATCGGGAGCCAGAATAGAAGGAGTCATGGCTCAAAACCAGCCGCCACTGCCCGTCAACAAAAACAAAGATGGTTAAATGTGATAAGACCAAAGGACTGGACGGAGGCCATCATCAAAAATGCTCACATGTGCAGCGCACACTTCATATCAGGTTAGGGACGAAGTATTTCCTGTTGTAGGGATGAAGAACGTTATGTGTATTAAGGGTTATCATGTCCACCTCATCAGAAACTGGGGAGCTATTAAGAGGAAGATTGGGTTTCTCTGTGACGCTAACTTTTTAGCACATTAGCTAACGTTAGCTTCCATAGCAAAACAAACAAGATTGGCTTCCTGTGACATCATCCATCCACTGAGTGAGAGCATACGGGTCGGCCAGTCTGGTCCCGTTGGTCAGTGTTTACTTCTTCCAGTAACACTGGCGGTCCCGGAGAGTGAGTGACCTGACATGGTGCGTTGGTAAATTCAGTCTGACGCTCTACACTAAAATGAGAGCCCTGTTGGTTGAAGAAACAGAGTGTTAACGGTTACGTTAATCACACATTCACTCCGCTCAGCGCTCTGACACTCTGAGATTGCGGTGCTCTGGATAACCGAACCGTACATTCAGACAGTGCTCTGAATTTATGAACAGTCCAGTTTGTGTCAGAGTGCGCTCTGACACTTAGAATGAATATTTCTTCCTCCATTGTCTTAAACAAGCTAACAGAACTTGCTAGTTAGCATTAGCTAATGTCTGGGGAGAGCTGTTTTGCCTCCAGCTAAGCCCCGCCCACCATAAAAATGACGTACTGTTTAGCAACAGTAAAACGGTCTATGAGATGGTCTTCGTGTGGGAGTTATGTTCAGAGACAAAGTGAAGAGGTTCTTTATATCCACAGCCATTGTCCCGTCCATCTCTTCTATTATATGTCTTTATTTTATTACTTCTATAAAACTCTGCTCAGCAGACCTTCCCTGAGCCTCAGTTTGTCACCAGATCATTTATATTTTCTTTAAAGCACCATTAAATACTGAACTCTTCATTTAGCTAAATAAACAAGATCACACTGTGTTTCTAAGTAAACAGTGTGCAGATTGAAGCTAAAGAAGCGCTGCTTTATATTACCTCAGGTTCAGATATTCTTATTTATGAGCGACATAATACGGCTGTCCTTATCTCCCAGATAACATTGAATACTGAGCCTTGAATGAATAATAGGCTGCTGTCTTCTGAAGGTGAACTGCTCACATTTTCTTCAAGTGTCTCTACCTCAGTTATTGGTTTATTTGCTGACATAAAACCTTTAACAAATAGTAGCTTCAGAAGCCACGTGTACAGCTATAATCATGAATATTCAGCGCGGTGAACTGCTCTGTATTCTCTTCAGAGGTTGACTTTCTTGGCTCTTAAACTGCAGCTTGAATAAACTGTCAAACTGTCCTTTCTGTCAGCCCCAGTTTTCTTTATTGGCATGAAATATAAAAGCTCTTGAAATATGAAAGCCCTTCCTGCAGAGCAAAGAAAAAAAAACATACAGAGGCATGGATTCAGTTTTTAGCCACAGTAAGATACTGATCCATTATCAGGCCTCTGAAAAAGGTTTCTAACTGATTTGGTCTGCATTTGGTAATTAGGTCTACAGTCAGTTCTTCATTTTACGTGCTGTGATGTCTCGTCCAGATGTGTCCAGCAGCCCCAGAGTTTAATATATACCACATGGGTGAAGGAGGAGCCAGTGAAAGTAATGTTTCAGTTTCATAATGATACCTGACAAATCTGCAGGCAGTGTTTTAGTAAGTGGGCAACAATAAAAGCCACCTCCTCTGGGATGTTGTGATGTCGGGATTGTAATGAAAATTTCCCTGCAAATCTGACCACTCATCATAGTTTCCCTCGAGGCTCACCAATCGCAGCAGTCCCCAACACAATGTCACTGAGATCACTTCCATGTTTCTGGTTGTGAAGGTGCATCTGAAACATGAATGTCTCACGCTTGCTAACAAGACAAAAACTTGCAAGGCAGTTCACTGTTTTGCTTTGTTTGCAATGCTGTGATGGAAGTCAAATAAAGCACCCTCGATCCGACACCAAAAATCACAGCTGGAGAACGGCTGAATTGCACAGACGACAAACAAAACAAACCATGACCACCATCATGACGGAGGCCAAAAACGTGCACTGCAACATTGCAAAACATTTTAGAAAACCTGCCATGAAATCAGGCATTTTATACCGCAACAATCCCCACCCCAAAAAAGCTGTAAAATCCCGGAGGGACCAAAAAACATGTAAACCGGGGTGCTTAAATGTTTTTCCCATCAAGGACCAAAACTGAAACTTATGGTCTCACTCCAAAGTCGTTGAATACTGATGCTTTGGCAGTGACTTCCTGTGTCAGACACTGGCAGAAAAAGCTGTCCTTTCACATCTGCATGATAGGCAGCCGGTTTTCGGTATTGTGGAACGGCGCCTGGCAGTGTCAGGGGGAAAGGCAGCAGGACAAGTCGTTAAATACCGGCACTTGCAGGTGACTACCGGTATCAGACACCAACAAAAAAAGCTGTCGATTTACATTGACCTGATACGCAGCCAGTCGCCATTATTGTTTGATGGCACCTGGCAGCGTCAAGGGGGAAATGTGGCGGGACAGCAATGAGGGTTGGGGCAGTGGGGGTGATGGATGGGTCCAACAACCACTGACCTTACCCCACTGTTCACTTCATGTAAGATTATAAAGCCAAACCCTGTTCTTTTGTGGTAAACCTTATTGAACCTTGAACCTTGTTGAAGGAAAAAAAAAGTCTTTTTGTGGTGTTGTACCGACATAGTGCTTTTATTTTGAAGAGACTGTTTGCAAACTGTACATTTCCTGTCAAAACAGAAGTGTATTTTGAAATCAGACAATGCATGTAACAGGCTGAAGTTGACATGGCGTCCCAGAGCGTCAACAACCAACACACCCAGGGTACCTTGGACGTCGTATCTCGACTTTGAAAGGTCATGACCAAACGTGGATATGTGACGAGGTCGGAGTGCGTTGCAAACTGTTCGTAGGTTCCCCAGTTCCTGTCATTGAAATGCCTTTTGTCAGCGTGCCGCTCTGTCCCCTGTGCTCAGATTGTGACAAATGTAAATAATTAGGGATCCTAAATACAAGAGCATTTTAACTCACAAGAAAATAAAACAGCTTTTTGTATTTCATTTTAATTTTGATTTAATTTTCACTAGAAACATCTGGCACGCCGAACTGAAGCTTAAGGTGGGCCAGCTTTGGCCTACGGGCCCCACTTTGGGCAGCCCTGATGTAAACCCTGAACTGAGGGTTTGAGATGGACGACAACTTTATCGAGCCATACTCTGACACACTTTCTCCTGAACCAGTCCTGGTTCCCATAACCGATTGATGTCCTCTTGACTGGATACATTCAGCTCTGACATCTTGGTTTTCTGACATCAGACGATTCATTGTAGGATTAATCTGCTTTTCTGTTGTGTTTTAGACAAAGAAGCAACACCTGAGGAACACCTGAGACAAGACAGGCCCTCACAGCCATCTTAGATTTGTCTCCGATAGTATTTAGAGATGTTTAATGACTTGGTTTCATTTAAGCTCAGTCTCAGTGGTTTGACCTCTGACCTTGTTGTCCATTTAGTAATACTAACAGTGCATGAGCAAAATTTTAAAGTTACTTAAGGTGTTTGTTTCTGAGAGACTCACCTTTCACATCGTCTCAACTTCATCAGCAAATCATAAAAACCTCAGCAGCGACATGACGGCTGTCAAAGGTCGACCTGTGTGAGATTATCTCAGAGATCAAAGCGGCGGCTCGACTGCCCGCTCCGAACAGGATGCGACTGCCCGCTTCAGCGCCGAGCGAGCTAAAAGCGGCTCGTCTAAAGCCGCCTCCCACCGGCTCCTGGCTCCGGTCAGCCGCCTCCGTCAGAGCCGGCAGCTGTTCCCGGTGGGCTCCGCCTGCGTCGCGGCGGCGTCTCCAGGACAGATGGCGGGCCGGCGGGGGTCGGCAGCGCGGGGCCGTGACCCCCGGGAACCCGTCCAATGAGAGCGTGGAGGCGGCGGGGGAGTTAGCCACAGGTCTGGTTGCTAGGCTAGTGTTGCATCATGGGAACTAATGAACAGAGGCTGGCTGGAGTGGAGGGTGATAAGTGATGTCAGAGTGTTAATGGGGGAGAGTTTAGTTCAGGTAAACAGGTACACACACACACACACACACAGACTCCCCGGTGTGTCCAGCTTTGTTTTTCTGACGTCCTGCTGTGACCCTCAGTGGGATGGATTGCCATGGAAACAGGGAGACAGTCAGGGGTGTTGGGGGTTTGTCATCAGTGCCAAGGTACCCGATACACACACACACACACACACACACACACACACAGACAGACAATGATAAACTTTCAGAACGACAGTTAAAACGTTCTCTTGTCTAAAAGACAGAATGAGTAAAATAAAGTGAGCAGTAAAACACACTGAAGGTAAACATAGAGACGTTTAAAAGAGAATTAAATATGAAGGTCTTTGTGTTAAATGCGTTTACAGACATGATTTATTGGTTCTCCTTTGCAGTGGTGCTGAAACTCACAACCTTTCCTCAAATGAAAGCAGCTGATCATCAGTAAGAAAATTCTTCATAACAAGTTACATTCCTACATTCAACATGTTGATTCAGTACAGGCGCTATTAAAGGTCTAGTGTGTTGGATTCAGGGCCTTTTCATACCTGAAAGTCTGAACTAAAGGTCACATTTTTGTTATGTGGAATTTATAGCACTATTGACAGCATAGGCTTTGCAAAGACTTGTAGCCTGATGTGCACCTCCCCAGAAATGTAACTCCATGTCACAGCGACGCAGACCTCCTGCCTGTTTCTGTAAGCTGAAACCATTTCCCTCAGTGGAAACAAAGCTTTTATTTACTTTAATTTCACAGATAAGAAACAATAAATTGTGAAGACAATAAAGCCTCCACAAAAATAGCATTTTAAGTCTTGTGTGTGATTTATCCTGGCTTCATATGAGAAGAGGAAGACTCTGCTAGCCACTAGGCTAATTTATACAATGTAAAATACCATAGGCTTGTGCTAATAACGTTAGCATGTTGTATTTGTGGGGAAAATGTGTCCAGATAAAGACAAGTGTTATAGTGAAGCTGATTTGTGTACTTGAGATTGAAATTAAGACATGTTTAACGTGTGTTTAATGTGTGTTTAATGTGTGTGTTTTGAATTGTTTGAACTTTACAGCACTTCACAGAAACCCCACCGCTGTCTAGTGGCGTCGGCAACATGCGTAGTCTCTGTGTAGAGCCGATGCATAACTGTAAATCTGCCTTTACACTGTATATATTTGATTGGCTTGGTTTTAGTTACACATTGCAATCATGCAAGTGCACTGAAGTATGATACACGACATACCTGTATTCTGTCGTCATCACCTACCTGAGCTTCTTTTCCTGACACTTGACAGTGATTGGTATGTAGATGGGCTCCTCCATCCTGTGTCCTCTCTGAAAATCATTGAAAAGTTTCAGAGCTTTTTGTGAGTTTTTTCCAACTGACTCTATAAAGTCATCTCCTCCTCTCCCTGTGTGCTGTCGAGGTAGTTTCGTTATGTTGCATTGTTTACGGACAAACTGAAACCTACACTGTACTTTGCTCTGATCGCCGACACCTGTCTGCTCTGAGCCCAGCATCATATTTATTTTACCGGTGGTATTTAAAGTTTAACGATTCAGATGTGGTTTAGAAGACATGCTTCCTTCAAAACTTGCGAAAATTACACCATTTATCACAGCCAGAAACTGTGAGAATGGAAAATATTGTTGAACTTTAAATTTCATTTGACATTTAGTGAACACATCATGTGCGACAAATGCTTCCATCAGATAAAAAACAAAACCAAATCTAAGCTTAAAATAGTGGTATTTCATTAAAATCAGTTTATTCTATGTCTCATTTAAAATCTGGCCAAAAATATACTGTTTGAAGGAACTAACCAACATAAACAACAGGATTTAGTCTTAAACATTCAACTTTGAAACACAGCATGGTGAGATTTAAAGATAAGAATATGTCTAACGTCAAATAATTTTGTAAGTACATGGGAGGGACTTATGGTTTTTATTTTGGGTTTAGAGGAGAAGCACAAAGATTTAAATGGTTGTATTTTGTATTTATTTTACAGCCGAATTTTAAAGAATGCATACCTTGTAGATTTTTGCAATTTTCCAAATTTTGGAGTTTTTTTTTTTTTTTTTTTTAAGTAAAATCAAAAACAAATCTAAAACATTTATCATAACCAGAAACCATAAAAACAGAAATTACCATTGGATTTTCAATTTTCTAATGGCCCTTGAATATATTATGTGGTACAAATGCTTCAGTCAAAATAATTAAATAAATAAATAAATAAATCACTTTATTCTGCGTCTCATTTTAAATCTGGCCAAAAATAAACTGTTTGCACAGCAAAATCAAAAAACTGAGGCTTTTGTCAACTCCAGGAATTTGTGTTAAAAGTTAAACATTCAAACATCAAATGGTAAGATTTAAAGAAAAGAATATGTCTAATGTCAAAAAAATTTTTAAGCACATGGGAGGGACTCATGATTTTTATTTTGGTTTTTGGTTTTGTATTTATTTTTCCAAATTTTAGAGATATTTTTTGTGCATTTTTTAAGGAAAACAAAAAACAAAATCACACCATTTATCACAACCAAAAACCATGATAACAGAAATTACCATTTAATTTTCAAATTTTTAACGGTCCTTGAGGCTCAAGGAAAGATATTTGTAGCTTCAGGGAGGGTCAAAGTAAAACAATAATAATAGGAAAAATCACACTCCAGCCATCTCCCTCCTCTGATAAATAAAGATCAGTCCCTTAGAGGTGAGAAAAACCAAAATGAAACACACAAATAGGTCAAAAACTAGAACATGCCATATAAACTTAAACACCGGTAACACTTCCTGTCATGGACTGATTGAGGGCGTAAAGTACCAAAGTAAAAGTACTCAGTTACTGCTGCCTGGTTCAGTAACCGATCACCTGTCTGTCAGAGCCGAAGCGGGCGGAGTCGGGCTCTCGGCTGGTAGATTAACAGAGGCTTAAGGTGTGTGCCGGTCACATGCTGCTGCTCCACGTTACAGCCTCTTGATCGCCTATTAAGCCCCGCAGATTAATGCTCTCAGTAATTAATGAGCAGCTTAGAGTGGACCCGCTCTCCTAAACCCATATTGTTTCTCATTAACCATGAAACCAGGAACGTAGTCGAGCATTTCCTGACCTGTCGCTCAACATGCTGCTGATTGATGAGCGCCACCAGCCAGTCACTCTGAATTAGCTGAATTAACGCTAACTGCTGCTGAGAGCAGGAGGAGGAGGAGGTAGTTACCACAGAGTACTTTTACTGTAGGTATTACAAGTACTGTTTGTAATTTGGGTTACAGTTTCTGTTTTTGAGACTCATTTCCTCTACTTTTTATTTGACCTTTTACCTAACCACACTTATCTGACAGCTGCAGTAACTTTGCAGGACCAGGTGCCTCTGTTCGTCGGTATCTGACGCTGGAATCGTTCACACAGCGGCAGAATTTGGTACATTGAGAGTGAGGATGGGCTGTTCCTATTGGCGGTGTGAACGTAAACACAAAAAAAAAAGGGCCATTGAAAGTGTGCAGCTTGTGGGGGAGCTCATCAGTGGGCAGTTCCTCTCTGGGAACCCTGGAAGCGACATAACAACATATAGTCTTCATACTTTGTGATGTGTAGTCCAGGATTAAAGCTGGAGTGCAGGTCCAGATTCTGGAAACATCAGAGTCACTGATCAACGATCTATCTGCCTCATCAAAGCTGCATTCAGTGTCAAGTTAAATTCAGGTCAGTATTGTGAGTATTATTCCACTGTGGTATTTTTACTCATTAACTCCTCCATCAGAGTAGCTGTGTGTCTCCTGCAGCCGAAACTTAAACCGTCTCCCAGTCAGGGCGCCGACAGCAGGAGAGGAATCCTCCCTGTTTAGCAGATTTACGTGAGAGTTATTTTCTCGCAGATAAACACCAACTTCACTTATTCTCACCGCTGTGAAACTGCCACTGCTGCACCGCCGTAATTGTGCAGTCCTACTGTAAATTATAGTAATATGCTGCTTTTCTTCACTGGAGATCTTCAAAACAAAAACAGCTGCAGCACAAACAGCAGCAGACGACATCTTCTCACCAAGTCGTGCAGTCTCAGATTCAAACCTCTAAACCTGATTTTATGTATTGCAGATTTGTCCACTCTGTCCGACAGCGTCTCGTATTAATATCGCGAATCGTCTTGTTCATTTATGATGTTAAATTTGATCTAGAATAATATAATTTATGACTTTTATCTTGAAAGAAAAACTACACACGTGCGATGTGAGAAAGCAGAGCTAACGAAGGGTGCAGAGCTTCTTCATTGCTTCAAAGAAAACTCCTGCAGCCGCCATTAAAAATACAATAGTAGATGTGCAGAGCAAAACATAAATATATGAAATAAATATAACTAAACATGAAACCAAAAAACAAACCAAAGACGTGAAAGCAGGAGAGAAAGATCTACATACTGACATCTTTACATGTACAGTTTCTTTTCCTTTCTTAAGATGATTTTTCTGATGTTAAAAACTGAGACTCCTCCTTTAAAGGGTGATTTTGACATCCCATAATGCACCTGGGGCTGTGCAGCACCTGTCGCTCAGAGATGCAGATGATCTCCTGCTGTTCTGAATCATTATCACAGCATTATGCAGCCTGTACAAGAGATTCTCTGTGCTCTGGTCATCTCTGTGATGTCACGCGGCCTTCATCTATCTGAGACAGGCGTTTGACCACACGCCGTGACCTGAACCTCTCTGCCCGCCTCTCACTGGGGTTCACTGTCAATTTCCTGTGCCGGGTATGAAGCCGTGCCACATCCCTCCACCCTGAGCCTGCCAATTATCCCTCCTCGCATCGTCCCCGCTCGACCCGTGAACCGGAGCCGAGCGGTGATGAAAGACGGCGAGATATGAGCACCTTTATTCGTATGCATCCGCCAGGTAACCTCTGTGTGCGGCTGGCGGCGGGGGTGGAGGGGGGGGGTCTGCCTTGTCCTCAGAGTCCAGCCGGCTCGATCCAGCCAATTAGGGAAGCCGGTCTGAATGGAAAGGAGGTCTGGACGGGGTTCAGTCAGGGCTGTTGTCACGGCAACACAAGCTTTTGATGTTGCTGTTGTATTGTGAGGAGAGGGAGGGAGAGGAGAGCAGACAAAGAGCAGAGGGATGGCAGCGGAGGAGGAGGAGGGAGGTCAGAGTGAAGAGGAGCGATGAAGGTAAACTGAGGAGAATAAAGCAGGAGAGGGTCCCCCCTCACCAGCAGGAAGTCCGTCTGGGCCCCACTTGGCCCCGAGCCTCTGCCTTGCAGGATTTAGACGAGATTACGGGGTTTTGGAGGAGGGGAGACGTCAGACAAACAAAAACCGACGGCTAATCCAGAGTGACCCCCTGCTAATCCACTTATTTGCCAGGTATTAACGAAACGATCCTTCCTAAGTTAATAAGGTATTCCTATACAGCGGGAGGAGGAGGAGCAGGAGGAAGAGGAGGAGGAGCAGGAACCTCCCCGTCATGTCAACACAACAAACACTTTGTGCCTCTTCTGGGTGCTCGGCCAGACCCCCAGTGTCTCCATCTTTATTAACTCAGGTTGTTTTGTTCATATGAAACTTCATTTTAATTGAACTGGAGACCTCAAAGTTTCCAAAGACATCAAGTCTCAATCCCAGTCCTCCCACTGCTCCCAGCACTTCACCTTTAGCGTCTGCTTTGTATGTTCATGTCTCGGGGTAGGGTGTCCTGATCCTTGTTAGGATAGAGGGGTATGGTGAAATATTCGGGCGTCGTGGCCCTCCAAACCAACCTGGTCTCACTCCCAACTTGTCAAATACCCACGCTTGGTCAGTGGCTGACACACTGAGGCACCTGTAGCGGCGGTGTGACATCTGGTGGCGGCATTTTTTGATGCTCCAACTGAATGTCATCGTATAAAGACCGGATGTAATGGACTGTGTTCGTATAGCATCTTTCTAGTCTTCCGACCACTCAAAGTGCTTCTCTACACTACATCACACTCACCTATTCACACACTGGTGGCCGAGGCTACCATGCAAGGTGGCACCTGCTACTTGGTAACAATTCATAAGCTCTCACACACCAGTGGAACAACCATCAGGAGCAATTTAGGGTTCAGTATATCGCTCAAGGATTCTTCGACATGTGAGTCCGTGTAGGACGGGGCGGGGTTTGCAGGTGGATCAAACAAACTGTGGGCAGTAGCTCAGTCCATAGGGACTTGGGGTGGGACTCATTGGGCTGCTGGTTCAAGTCCCTGTACAGACCAAGTATGGAGTGTAGACTGGTAGCTGGAGAGTTGCCAGTTTGCCTCCTGGGTACTGCCGAAGTGCCCCTGGGCAAGGAGAACAGGGTTTGGCTTCTTACAGGAAGTGAACACCCGCCTAAACCAGCCTTAAGGTTGGTGGTTGTTGGACCCATCCACCACCACGCCTTCCTGCCCCAGCCTCATTTCCCCCTGACGCTGCCAGGTGCCATTAAACAATAATGCGACTGGCTGTGTATCATGCTAATTTGAAAGAACAGCTTTTGTTGTTGGTGTCTGATGCCGAAAGTCACCAACCAAGCACCGGTATTTGACAGCTTCAGAGTGAGACCAGGTCGCCCGAGAACTACACACCTTTAAGGGGCTGTTTTTGTGTTTGCATACGCACCGTTGTCATTCTCAACTTGTTAAACACCACCGCTTTGTCAGTGATTTTGGCTTCTGACAGCGATGTGCAGAGGCACCTTTCACGTTGGTATGATACGCACAAGGCAGTATAGTAGTATATAAGGCAAGAAGGTCCGTCTAGGACGGGTGGGAGTGGAGGTGGATCGGCCACTGCCAACCTCATCTCCAGGTGCTAACCATTTCTTGTAGCTCTTGTTTGCAACTCAAGATGTTCAGTCCTCTGTGTCAGATTGGATCCTCCTCTGAAGGTGTTAGCTTTCCTCAGGGTGGAGATCCTGATCGGAGTGCCATCCTATCTGCCTCCTTCGATCCGATGGGTGCAGCAAGGACAAGGACTCTACTTATGACTGGCCAGCCTGGAAACTTTCCGCCCACCAGTGTGCCTCTCAGTAGTGTTTATCGTGCCAATGTTAAGAAGTCAATTTTTATTTGTTAGAAATTATTATGAGGCACTTTTTTTCACTATTTTGGGCCGGGCTTGGTTTTAGGTTTTAAAAACTGACTGCACTTTCGTTGTTATCATGCCACGTTTCCTACTGATGCCACTGGACGCCCTTAAACCATAATGGCAGCTGTCTAGAGCCAGTGTTTGGTTTGTCTGTTCTTGGCTACTGTCGAAACATTGGGGTGCAACTTGGCGATGTCCGTTGATGAGGACCTGCTCCCTTTGTAGATATAAACGTCTCATTGTAAGGTAACAAAAACACAATTATTCTTATTTTCAGGTGATTATACACTAAAGAAATCATGCTTTTTTCTGCCAATAAATCCCCCTAAATCCTGTACACTGGAGCTTTAATCATTTGTAAATGAAGAGTAGATTAAATGGAGTCTCTTAGATGTGAGTGTGAATGTTTGATGAGTTGGGATGAGAACATGTTGGCAACTGTTATGAGGTGCACAGCGGCCCTCAAACATGAGGGGTAGGGGTAAAAATAAAATGGTATTGGACCCAATGTCACGGCTGAATTCTGTTGAAATGTGTCTGAAATGATGCATACGAGAAAAAAAAACCCGGAGCCTTGAGTTTGAATATGCGGAATAAACATCCTTTAGCTTCAAATATCAAAAGGAAGGCCAGACATTCAGCTGATCTGAAGACAGAGCAGCAGAGGTGCCCATGTGGTCTGACATTTTAAAGCAAAGATTCTCAAAGTGTCCAAGGAGAATAGATAATTGTGGATGTGAGGTGGAGGTCAGTGTGACCAGCAGGGACAAACAGAGCCGGAAGACCTCACCGTGTTTGTAAAAGAGTTGAACTTTATACATTTAAAAGCGACAGCTGCTTCCTGTTTTTTCTCGCTGGGATATTCTCTGTGAAAGTTTCAGCCCGACATCTCCGCCGCCGTGACACAACTTAGAGCAAACAGTAACGAGAAAACTGCAGAACATGAATAACAATAAACAGATGAGAGTGTGCATCTCATAACAGTTTGATATGTTGTGTGGAAATATATGGATGGAAAAATGAAATGGGGAGGAAAAAAAAAAAACAGCGGCTTTATTAGAATGTGACAAAAACCAGCAGCCGAGCAAATGGAAGGAAAACTGCGTACGATATGAAAACACACAAAAGATATGAAATATGTGGAGTGTGAAAAGTGATAAAAAAAATGTCTGAGTGTATGCAGAATGTAAAACATCACAGCTGCAGGGCAGAAATTTAAAGTTGAAACATGATGAGAAAACAAGGAAAGAACGACGGAGAATGAAACTGAGGAGAGGGAGGAGGTCAGGAGTGGAAGAGGAGGAGGAGGAGGAGTAAAGAGGTTTGAAGGAAGGGAGGAGAAGACTGAGGACGGAGGGATTAGACGGATGCTGGCAGGTAATCCTGGAGGAGGAGGTCGTTAGCCGGGATCGAGCTAATTAAAATGTGATTTGTGCTACAAGCAGCTTACAGCCCGCTGCACGACAAGAAGAGAAAAGAAGCTGAAACAAAAAAGCAAATGTAATTTTTTTTTTTTAGACAATATTGTTAATTTACGTCTGAATGGATGGATGGAGAGCACCGACGCTTATTTCCTCAGAGAGCAGGAAAAATAAATACACACGACGCTCCTGCAGGCTGCTGCTGCCGCTGCTGTGCAGTAAATGAATGACCTTTGTTGGTGTGATTGTGTCGGAACAAAATTCTGACTTATTATCTCCTATCATCGGTTAGATTCGGCGTGTCATGATTTTATGATGATGCATAAATACTTTTTTTTTTTCTTGATGAAAATGGTCTTCCACAGAAGAGTTACAGCGGCACAGAGTGACGTCAATGTGCGAACGAGCAGCGATAAAACACTGCACATGTTCACACTGCTGTGTCCATAAAAACTGAATTTACAGGATGGAACTTAAAAGTTTAGTGTGCAGGATTTAAGAAGATTCAGTGGCGTCTAGCAGTGACAACTGCAGATTGCAACCAGTTGAAACTTATAATTCCCTTAGTGCAGGCGCACAGGAACATATTTATGCCAAGAGGTGCTGCTATAAATGTGTGACTATATATGTGCACGTGCTTACAGGCAAGATGGCTGCCGCCCACTGCAGACAGTTAGAGACCAACAGACAGCAAAACAGTATTTTAGTGAGACATCGGCAGCATTTACAGACGTGATTGTGCCACCAAATTAAGGTATTTTAAGCCAAATGAAGATCTTTTTCCAACCATAACCAAATGGTTTTGGTGTGTAAACCTAACCATGTTGACAACAGAGTTGTTAAGGAAACATAAAGTTTCAACACTACATCCATCCATCCATTTTTGTAACCACTCATCCTCTTGAGGGTAGCGGGGGGGGTGGAGCCTATCCCAGCTGACACTGGGCGAGAGGCAGGGTACACCCTGGACAGGTCACCAGACTATCACAGGGCTGACACATAGAGACAGACAACCATTCACACTCACATTCACACCTACGGACAATTTAGAGTCACCAATTAACCTGCATGTCTTTGGACTGTGGGAGGAAGCTGGAGTACCTGGAGAAAACCCACACTGACAAAGGGAGAACATGCAAACTCCGCACAGAAGGGCTCCCTCCTGGGATTGAACCAGTCTAATCTATAAATGTTACATATCCGTCATTTTCAGAAACTTACAATTCAAACATTTAGTCTCGTGATGGGTTTGAGGAGTGACACAAAAACTGCTCAGATGTAGTCTACTTACCGTAGCGGCTTTGTTAGACCAAAAAATGTGCGTTCCCTTGCCTCAGACACAGTTTGTCTGTGCACTGCATGCACCAAAATTTCAAGTATTTCCTTTTAAATGGTGTCAGACATCTAGTTGTCTGTTCGCTGAAGCCTCTCACGTCCCCTGGGCAGCGCATAATGTTACGTCCGCTTGTCTGCTGCTTCATCATTAATATTCGTTGCCATAAAACTCCATCCTGATGTATATGTCCCAACAGTGGACGTCTCTCACATCCAAGATATCTTATGGATTTAAAAATAAGCTTAGAAAAAACTGTCCTGTCCAACACATTCTCACTTCAACCTCGTCACATATCGACATCTGGTCATGGACTTTTACACGTCCACATATGACGTCCAAGGTACCCTGGGTGTGTTGGTTGTTGACGTTCTCGGACGGCGTGTAAACTCTAAATACACTTCTGTTTTCACAGGAAATGTACAGTTTGCATACAGTCTCTTTCAAAATAAAAGCACTACATCACATCAACACCACAAATTGACTTTTTTCCTTCAACAACAAACACGTGGTTGGGTTTAGGAAAAAAGAACAGGGTTTGGCTTTACAATCTTACAGGAAGTGAACACTGGCCTCCTGGGTGAAGGTTGGTGGTTGCAGAATCCATGCACCACCTTTCTTCCACGCCCTCAGACTTTCGCCACCCTAACTTTCGTTGTTGTCCCTCCATGTTTCCTCCTGACGCCACTGAGCACCCTTTAACAATAAAAGCAACCGGCTGCGTATCATGCCAACATGAAAGGACGGCTTTTTTTGTTGGTGTCTGACGCCGGAAGTCACTGACCAAGTGCTCGTCTTCGTTGACCTGCTCCCTATGTAGACGTAGATGTCTCATTCTAAGGTAACGAAAACACAATCATTCTTATTTTCAAGTGATTACACACTAAAGAAGACATATTTATATATCTGATATATCCCTCTGATACACACTGGACCTTTAATCATTTGTAAATGCAGAGGAGATTAATTAGAGATGTGAGTGTAACTGGTTGTCAGCTTGGTTACCTGTCCAGGTAAACCGCACCGCGGTCATTATGACATCACAACAGTCAAATAATTATAAACTTTATTTCTTCAGCACTTTTCTATACAAAATGTTTAACAAACAGAAATAAAACCCAGACGAGTCAGAATATCACAGGCTGTGTTTACATCAGTGTTTATTCATTTTATCAGTTATTTCTGCTCTTTGATAGACGCTTCCACCTCCTCCCACCTTCTCCTCCCTCCTCTTCCTCCTCGACTGCTTTGAAGCAGTTGGATATTGGATTCTGAAATGTTTCTGTGTTGTATTGATTTCTGCTTTCACTTCAGAGCAGCTCAGACGGCCTCGACTCCCGTCTGTGTGTGTGTGTCGGTGTGTGTGTGTTCATGTAGTTTCACCAGCATACGTTCTTCTCTCTGTCTTTTCTGCTGATTCACTCGTCTCGTTCATTCACAGCGTGACGACCAGTGTTGAACAGTCTGAGAGATCATACACGCTACATAGTTCCTGTGAAACCATACAGATGTGAAGCTAATGTTAGCCAGCTAGCCCACGCTAACAAACAGGAAGTCTAGTTTATCTCATCACAGCTGATTTAAAGTCAGTCTGGTTCTGCTGCTACAAATACTCACCAAAGCACCAAATGGGGAACAGTCCACCTACTGTTCTATTAATGTTTGCTAAAAAAAAGCAAAACTTTATTAAATGGCCCAGTTAATTCCAGGTGGAGGCACAATGTGCTGCACACCACGTGAGCTGCCACAACACCATGTGGATAATATAAAATAAAACAGACAAAAGTAACACAGTTGAAACATACATTAATAATACATGTGAAGAAGTAGAAATAAAATGAAAATGATTAAGATCAATGACAGCTGGTAAGAATATATTAGCCATTAAAACTGTCTAATTTTACCCTTACTGTTTTGACAGTTTTAATGTCTAATTTATTCTTACTTAGATAATAATTAAGACCTACAGTTTGTCACTAAAAATAATAAGACACGAGTTGAAACCAATAAAGGCAGTACATATATATATATATTTATATATATATATATATATATATATATATATATATATATATATATATATATAAGACCAGAGAGCCAGACTGTTGAAAGGCGCAGCTAAAAACAAATGTTTTTATTTTTTATTTTTTAAATGACGACAGCGTTGGGGCACATCTGACTTGTTTGGGTCGGATGTTTTGGCGGCTTGGAGCAGAAAAGAAGATGGCAGTTTCACTAGTTTTCATGGAAACCCCGGGAATAATCAGACGGCCCTCTCCAGATGACCTGAGTCATCAAGTTAGCCCGTTCTCACTAACGACTTGTCAAATACCGCCATTATGTCAGTGGGTCTTGGCTTCAGTCACTGACCCACAGAAGCATCCTTTGCGGCGGTATGATACACCTTAAGTGGCGGCTGTTTGTGACGTCACTGACAAAAATCGTAGTTTAAAGAGTGAGACAGTCTGCAGTGGGAGTGCAGGAGTGGAGGTTGATAGGTCAAACAAACTCTGGACTTTCACCCAGGAGCCTAGAGTTAGTTTGTGTTCTCACGGCAGCATTTACAAGCGGACCAGATCAAATGCCTTCTACAAGAAAGCTGCTCTTGATTGGTCAGAATTTCCATGTGGGAAAAATCCAGGAAGTAAACAAAAACGTTGAAGAAGAGTACACTTGCAAGATAAATGTGACACTTTCTAATGTCACAATGGAGGGACAACTACGCAGGTTGATTTTAGCGCTGCTCATCGTGGACTATATTGCTGTCATTGTTCATTTGAGTCAAAGCATACAGTTTGAAAACGAGGCGCGGCTCCAACTAGAAAACAATGTTTTGATGCATTGGATGTGCTGAATGTGCATATTAAGGCAGTACAGGAGGAGGCGCACATTAATAATCCTCCAGAACTGTAACATGCTCATGTTTAACCCAAACAATGTGTCATGTGACTGCAGTTGGTTCAGATCCAGGTCGGAACACGTTCTCACCACAAACAAACCGCACCAGAGTTCGTTTGAAACCGGACCGAG
This sequence comes from Cephalopholis sonnerati, assembly GCA_019142605.1. NCBI lineage: Eukaryota > Metazoa > Chordata > Actinopteri > Perciformes > Serranidae > Cephalopholis > Cephalopholis sonnerati. The sequence goes on along the minus strand of JAGQAX010000004.1, from coordinate 38,415,054 downwards.
ACCACCTCTTCAAGAAGGTCTCAGTCTGGTTGTTTTGGTGCGATTGCTGTGTTCGCACCTGCCGAAACGAACCACACTGAGGGGGCAAACGAACCAAACAGGGCAGGTGTGAAAGCACCCTCACATTAAAATTTTTAGGCTTATGGTGCAGTAGGAGCCAGTTTGCTGGGAGCTGAGAGCCACAGACAGGAAGTTAGAAAATATTGAAAGAAGGACTAACACACTGTTGGTTTTGGGCTTTAATGGGATTTGTTGACGATATGAAAAATACAGACCCTTATTTGCGAGGTCCTGCCGACATGCTGGGCTTCATCTGCAGACAGAAACACCACAGAGATGGACCGAGCTCCCTGAAGTCTGTCGAACACAGTCTGTTTGTGCTGGAGGGAATAACTGTAACATTTGCAGCAAAACTGTTCTTAAATCTGCATCATTATCATCTGACAATATTCACTCAGTTTGACAACAGTGGACGCATCATCTGTCCACAGGCCTAGTCTGTTTCTCTGGAGGTTTTAATGTCATCTGCAGGTGAATCTGTGGGTCCTACAGTGTTCTCACACACTCACGGGTCACAGGCGAGGCGTTTATTGGTGATTCATGTCAAAAAAATCAAGAGGAAATGATGCTGGGTGAATAGGCTCCACAGAAATGAACCAGTCGCTGCCTGTAAGGGAGGAAATCTGAAACCTGATGGAGTGATTTTGGAAAATGAAACTATTTGTAGTTAAAACACCAGCGCCGCCCGTGTTAGGATTTTTTGGCGGTGTACACAAATGATTACCTGTGAAATGAAACATCTCCGTCCCTCCTTTTTCCATCACGCCTGTGATTTATTTTACATTTCAGCACATTATCAGATATCTGATGTTTTCTCTGTGAGAGAAAAGAAAACCCTTTGGCTTCGCTTTAGAACCTGATTTCTTCTGGTCCACAGAGAGAGATTTTCTTTACTAACTGAATTAGAAACATCCAGTTGTTTTCTCTGCAGCTGAATTGGACTGAATGAGCCGGAGGGGTTTGGCTAAACTGATATAAAAATATCTTTAATCATGCTGCGAGCATGTGGGGACTGTCAGAAATAACATTAAAGCGAGGGGAAATGTACTAAATGGAAAGTGGAATGCTGTAATTGTCCTTTAATGGACGTTAGCTAAAGTGTGAAATGCTTTTGAGCCGCTCTGTCATCATCACAGTCGTCCATAAATAGGCACAATGAGCCCGGCTGATGAGGCGTCCTGTTGAATTTGCAGCAGCAGGGATCTCTGACAGACGCACAGACACATCCAGGTTCGCTCTGCTCTGCTCGTCGAGGCCGGCCGGCGACTGTACAGCGAATCGGCTTCCTGTGATCCGCTCTCTGTGATTGGATTAAGCCGTCATCCGTGGCAGATGATCTGCCCGTCCACCCACACAACAACAGCCATATCCCTGCCGCTCCCCCCCGATCCCTAAGCAGATTTGACAGACAATAGCATTATGCCTCCACCACATGTCTTTCATTAACGGGGGGTGGAGGGGGTGAGGAGGAGGAGGAGGAGGAGGAGGAGGAGGCAGGTAAACCAGACCGCTGTGGCGCCCCGACCTGGACCATTCAGAGTTTTCTTTTTGTTCTGAGTCCCAGTCTGACAGAGGCACTGATGAGAGGCTGCTTTAAATATGAAGCTGAAACATGGAGTCAATTAGCAGAAAATTAAGTCATTTAACTTTATGTGAGGATTCGCTGCTTTTCTTTGTGATATATCTTTTACCCCTTTCCCACCAAAAGTAGTGCCTTTATGTGGGGTTTTTAAACTTGAGAAAACCTGTTAAAAAACAGGTGATAGACTCCTTTGACCAGAGCTGTATACAAATGCCTTTCTATTTTTTTCCGACATCATGACCGCACCATAAATCAGGTTAGTAAACAGTAAAAACCAGCATGAAAGCCTGTGAAAATGTTATGATGGTTAGCTCTTCTTTATACCTCTTACTTTTTCAGTCTCTCAAACTCGATGTCAGCTAATTTTAAACAAAGTTTCAGGGCTACTTTGACGGATATTGGGGGAATTGCTAGCAGCCTGTCACTGTATCACACTTGCAAAGGGGCTCAAATTAGCGCATCCATCTGGTTATCATATTTCCATCACTGCCAGCCTGTTCTCACTCCAAACTCGTCAGTGCCCACTGTTTTGTTGTTGATAATGGGGTCAGGTACTGGCGAAATTTCAAAGCTATCTTAGTCCGTAGCCCTTAGCCTCTGTTTTGCATGTTAATGTCTTGAGGTAGGGTGTCCTGATCCGTGTTAGGATAAAGGGGTACACAGAGTGTTAGGGCAACATGGCCCTCCAAACCAATCTGGTCTCACTCCCAGCTCGTCAAATACAGAGGCTCTGTTAGTGGTCTCTTGCCTCTTGCCACGCAATGAGACGCACCTGGTGGCATTTTTTGATGCTCTAACTAAATACTGTAGAAAGTCCATGAAGAGTTGGTCAGATTGGAGGTGGATGGGTCAAACAAGCTTTGGAGTTTCACCCGGGTGCCCGTGCAAATTTGTGAGTCCCAGGAGGGCGAAGGAATGGCCTGCTTTACTCCTGCCTCTGATTGGCTCTCCCTGACACTCTTACCCTGACCCTAACTGATTCCACTCCTCTTGCCTAGACCTTACCATCTAACCAACAGAGGCAGCGAGTACTAGCCAATCGTTTGGAGCGGAAGGCAGGTTATTCCTTTGGTATTTTAGGATTTGCAAATTTGCGAATTAATTTTTATGGACTTTATTTGACATTACATGTATATAACAAATGAGTTGACCCGACAAAACTGTTGATTACATCACTGATGTTATAGTAGCTAGCTAGCATGTTGTATAGCTAGGCTAACGACACCTACTTTGTAGTCTGTCAAACAAAGCAGCATTCTCAGGTGTTGAAGTCGACTTCTTTTTTTCTACATTTCTCTGATTTGCTGCCGACATCTGGGAAAGGATGAGGAGGAAGGCATATTCAAATGTTTGGCAACAAACTGGGCGCATCTGATTACCTAAACGTCATTGATGGTTACCTGTGGCATATCAGGTTCTTGTGGGGTTTTAGAGGAAGACTTCAACCACTTCCTGTGTAACTCTGTTACGGCAAAGAAACTCTCGACAACGAGGGGCAGGGTTAAAAATAACAAATGTGACAGGCTTATGTTACTGGATTTAGATTTTTGTGAGTGTCTCCACAGACGTATGGCACAGCAGCAGAGGAACATGAGTACAGTATGCAGTGAACACTACGAGGTGATTCTCAGCAGCTGTTTGTTTCTGAGCGAGCTCACATCCTTCCAGGAACGACAGTTTTGGGGCCGCAGAGGTTTTCGGATTTTAGGATATAAAAAGAAAGAATCAATAAGAGCAGCAGCTGCAGTGCTGAGGCCACTTAAACTCTGCAGCAGAGCCCAGACTCAGCTGCACTGATGGCCAAAAGTGTGTGGACACTGGACTATCACACTTGCATGTGATGATTCCAGCACTGTGAGGATGAATCTGCTGCTGTAACAGCCTCCTCTCTTCTGAGTCGGACTTTTAAAGACACGTAATGTCATCTTCAGTGTGGCTGTGAGCTGGATCGGGACTGACAAGCAGAGGAGGAGTCCCAGCAGAGTTCACGTCCTGACTCCTGACTCCCGACCAACATCAGGACTGGAGCAGTCAGAGTGCAGCCGCTGCATGTTAACACCTCGACAGCTCAACAACACAGTGCTGTTTGGTGATTCTGAGCGACTCGGTGATCCTCCAGCCGAAGGCCGCCGCTTTCACGGCCTCGGCTCCAGAAAATCCCCCGAAACCAGCAGAGAGCTTCAGGTGTAGGACAGGAGGTCCCCGAGGAGGAGAGTGGAGGGAAATGATACAAGGGAAGGAGACGGAGAGGGAGCTGGAGGATAACCAGGAGGAGGAGGAGGGGGAAGAAAGTAGGAGAATGATGAAGAGGGAGAGGTGGAAACAAACTAGAGGGAAGTTAAAAGTGAGGAGGAGGAGGAGAAAGACAAAAAGCAAAAGGAGGAAGGAAAAAGAGTGAGGAAGATTTAAGGGATTTAAAAAAGAGGGAGGATGTAGCGGGTTGTGGATGAGGGAAAGCGGAAGGTCAAAAAGCAGATAATGCAGGAGAAGAAGACGCATTATGATGATGAGGAGGAGGAAGGAGGGGGGGAAATGAAGAGACGAGGAGAAAGATGACTGAAAGAGGTGTAAATGAGAGGCAGGAGGAAGGAGAAGAAAGGAGGTAATCAAAAGATGATGATGGTGAGAGTGAGGCTTAAAAGATGGAGAGGGAAGTGGGTGATGATGATGATGATGATGATGGTGGAGCAGGGGGAAGAGGAAGAAGAGGAGGAGGAGGAGGAGTGTTGTCCAGGGTTTGAGTCCAGAGTTTTTGTTTTGCTTCTCGCAGCCCGTCTGCCAGCAGGAGGCGCTGGACTCATCCTGGATCAGACCATCTGTTAGAGATTTGGCTGCTGACCCTGAAAATGAAACCACACACACACACACTCACACACACACTGACACAAACACACACACACACACACACACACACTGTGGGACTCTGTTGTGGTTCATTTGTGGTGAGGAATCAGCTCAGATCATCATGTGATCTGCTGAACATGTGACACCCGTCCGTGCTTTCCTAAACCGCTGATCCTGTCCCAAGCTGCAGGGTGATGGATTCTCTCCCAGCATGCACTGGGGGACAGAGAGCACCTGTTGTCTATCGCAGATCTTTAACCTGAACAAACTGACCTGAACAATCAGCCGATCGTTTCCTCCGTCCTGCTGCAGGACAGTAAAGTGTCTCGCTGCCTCTTGTTGATGACACAGTGTCTCATTCAGGTGCAACAGAAAACAAACTGAAACCACTGAAAACAGAGAAATTATTAGAGGCATGAATAATTCAACAGTCATAATTTCAGTTGATATTTTAACGACGGCACAAAGCAACTTGTGAAATTAGTTTCACCAGAAAGTTCTGTTTATTTTTCTTCAGTTTTTAGCTTCTCTTTTTGTCAAACAGTTTCAGGAAGGAGACCAAAGTTTCATCTCTTCTTCTGTCTTTCCACTGACGTTAACCTCCTCTACTTGTGCTCAGTCTGATGATGATGATGGTAATTTAGCAATTCTTATAGCCGTCTTTTAGCATCATCAAACTCATGCTGTTTCCCCTCGATTATCTGCTTTGTTGTCTCTTAACTTTCTCCAAGGTATGAGAAAGCTTAGATAAATGTCCCTCAATCATGTTTTCAACCCTCTGTGTTCCTTTTTCCGTCTCAGTTATGAACCATTGTTGGGGCTCATCAGGTATGTCGCTGCTGCAGCTAGCTTTGGGTGACAATAGTTGCTAACTCTTGTCGTCCTTTGTTGGTGTAGCCTCTGTGTTTTTCGGTGGCATGGTTTCGGTTTTCAGTGTTCCTTCTTGTGAAAGTCAGGTGGCATTAAATGATGCCAGTTAGGAATCGGAAAAAGGCTAACTTTAGCAGGCTAACGCACGTCTGCTCTCTACGCCTCCGTACCCGGAAGTCAATTTAGCAATTCTTATTACCGTAAAACAAGACTATTTAATATATTTTTTTTTTAAATGACCTACACATTCCTCTTCCTCTGTAAAAAGTTGAATTTAAAAGTGTTAAAATGCGTCGTTGATCAGCTCAGTTAGGAAATGAAGTTGGGTTGACTCTTTAAATAACTGCACTGTGTGTTTTATTTCCTATAGTGTAACACCCAGCAGTGGTGCATGTACATATAACACAAGTCACTTACCTGACTGTACACACACACACACACACACACACACACACACACACCGCCTGTGTGTGTGTGGTGTCAGTGTTGGTTAGCAGCAGGAACATCCGTCATGCTGCTGGCAGGCTGCAGCATCACTGAGGACCAGAGGTCAGAGGTCAGAGGTCACTGTGGGAGACAAGGACAGAGCCAGGGGCCGAATACACACTCACACAATGACACACGCATACAGTGACACACACTCGGTGACACACACACTGACACACACACACACACAGTGTGTCCCTGATGTCATGGTCACCTCGCCTGCAGCAGAACAATGTTTCCTCCCCCAGAGGACGACAAAGTCAGAACTCAACAACCTTCTCCCTTCTCCTTCCCTCGCCTCCTAGGTCCTTCCCTTTCCTCCTCTGCTCCCTGTGCCTTACGTTCTAGCTCTCTCTCCTCCTCCAACCTTTCCTTGCGCTCATGCTTCCTCTCCTGGCTCCCTCCGTCCTTGTGTCTGTCCATGTTGTTAATTGGTTGTTCGTAGATAAAGCTCGTTAAGCTCATTAGTGGGACAGAGCACTGGTCGACCACAGCTGTCCCGCCAGATGTGCCTCCTCGCTCTGTCTCCGTCTCTGTCTCCGTCTCTGTCTGGTCAGCTGTGTCTCGTGTGTTGAGGAGCTTCGGTCAGACTGACAGCTGTCACTCAGCTTTACTCCTCTATTTTCTACAGAGGCTTTACAGCTTGACCTCCATCAATTGAAAATATTGATCACAGCAGCGTCGGCCGGACCAATAAATGTGTTTTATACAGAGGACAGTTCAGGTGAGAGTTTAACCAGGTGTGTCCAGTGACACTTTGTTACTGGGAGCAGACAGAGAGAAGAGACAGAGTGCGGTCAGTGGGATCTCTAAAAGGAGTTTGGAGTTTGTTTAATGATGCAGAAATCTAAACAGTATCACTGTCACATACCCACAATGCATGTACACAACGAGAGACTGCAGATTGCTGCTGCTTTATAATGAGTGTACAGGAGGAACAGGATTAAATGGATTATAACTGAAACTTAAAACCATTTTTGTTTTAAAGGAAGTGTGTGTGAACAGTCTGAGAGGCAGTCGAGGAAATCGTCCATCCGGTTGCCTGTTTTGCAGTATCATAAATAAGCAAATGTACACGGTATGATGACCGTCGATTAACATGAAACAGGTGTATCGCTGCAACGCTGATATTGTGATCACACCAAACAAATTTTCACGTCCCGTTACTTGTACAAGTTTGAAGGCTATAATATTTTGTGTGGACTTCATCTGTGTGAATAACTCGCATCATCTGTACGTGAAATCCCTGAGTCGATGAGCGAACTTCTGACGGTACGTCCTCGGCCTCATACGTCCGCGGAGGATCCAATGTTGATAGTTTGTAGAGCTCTAGGAAAATCGTGTTCCTTCTTTCATTTGTGCCGCTTAATTCTCATATTTCACGTCATCTGCTTTGCGTCCATCATGCTGGCTGGCAAGAAATCGCACCTAATCTTGTCCTTACGTTGACGTCACATTTAATCCACTGCCGTGAATTGTTTTGTTTGCGCGGGAACGCAACATAATACGGCCACAACAACAAACACGGCGGCGGTGGGTGTGGTTGTCATAATGTATCTCTAAAACGAGAGCGTTGTAGACGGTGGTGGCCATTATTTACATCCCAACATGTGGACGGAGAATTCTTCTCACTATTCAATATATATTTTTATATATTAGTGACTATATAAGTAAGTGTGTAAGTAAAATGTATTTATGTAGCGCAGACAAAGGTCACAAAGGGCTTCACAAGGGCAATACACAACAAGACAGCAAGACAAAGTAACTGCGTGAAAAGTGCACAACTAGCAAAACTATTTGCACACACACAGGAAAAAGAAGAAGCATTCACACTACACAACACAATACACAAATTTTGAAAAGGTACAGCCCTGGTACAGACAAATTATTATTACCGATTTGTTCCGTTCATCCAGTATTTAAATGTCTTTGTCGTCTCCTGCATTCGTATCTCACTTGAACTACACCACGCTGCCTCCATGATCTCTTGTGGTTCTGCTCTGTTTCATGTGTATTCACAAGCTTTCAGAAAATGTACATAAATATGGACAACATTAACGCAGAGAACTTGACGTGATGTCAAACCGACGGAGTCACAAAACCATCTCTGCTGTTCTTTTTCTTCCTCTTTGAGTTAGCTGCTAACTACTCCTAGCTGCTTCTCAAATGGGAGGGTCACACCCGTCTCGTCCATGTCCCTGTCCTGCCGGCTGTTCCTTTTACAAAAATGACAATTTGTCGTTGTCTTTTACGGTCATATCTTGCTTGAACTACGCCACATGCCTCCATGATCTCTGGTAGTACTACTCTGTTTCATCTGTAGAAAATGTGCACAAATATGGACAAAATTAACACAAAGTACGAACAGAAGAGCATATATGAGTCATTATCTGTAACCTTGTCACCTGATGTCAAACTGTCCCTGGTGGCTGACGTTAGATGAGAGTCACAGAACAGTCACTGCTGCTCTTTTCCTTCTCCGAGTTAGCTGCTAACTGCTGCTAGCTGCTTTTTAAATGGGCGGGCCACACCTGTCTCGTTCATGATCCCATCCTGCTGGTCGTCCCTTTCACTCAAGCGTCGATTTGGTGCCTTTACTACCTCCACTGCAGACTTAAAGATGAGACAACTCCGTCCCTCTACTCTGCAATCGTACCTTTTACAAAGAACGGTGAGGTGGAATAACAGTGTGAAATTCCCACCTTGAACAGGTGCTGTAAACGGAGGCTTGTGCAGTACAAACTAACCCCACCCATCTTTGATTGGGTGTTCATTTCAGACCCTTTTCTCATGTTATTCATGTATTTATTTATTCATTCATTTATTCATTCATTTATTTATTTACTTTTCAAGTACTTCAGTCAGGATTGGAAATGAAATTTTTTGTCCGCCTGCCATTGTAGCTGGTGAATTCCAAAATCTAGCAGCCACTCAATAGATTACCATCATCGTTTTTTTTTGGCTGGTAAGCGAAGCAAGTCTCGCAGCCACTTGCATATTTTACCAGCATTTGGCTGCTGGTGGCTGCTGCTAATTTCCAACCCTGATTTTAGTAGTTTATAATAATCTAACGGCAGTACTCTGAATATGGAAAATATTTGAAATGCATAATTAAGACATATATATACACACCATTAGCCTTAGAGACCGGAAGGTTTAACGCCACCACATAGGAGCACAGAATTTGTTTATTGTGTAATTTAGGTGACGTTGAGAGTGAGGTTCATTTGTTGTTTTACTGTCCTGTATATGAAGACATAAGGGATGTAGCTTCCAGTAAAATGATGTCATATATGTTGATTTTTTTTTGGCTGTATGATCATGAAAAATTTGAGTTTAGTTTCAGAAGGGGAACGTTTTTATGTGGCTGAATGGCAGAGTGTTTTGTTTGAGTAAAATAACATTAGCTTGTACTCTAGATTGTTCACCGCAACGTCATTTTGCATGACACAAAATAAAGAAATCATCTATATCTATATTTTTAATCTATATCTATATCTATATTTAAGCCTAACTTGAAAATAAAACAAATGGAGGAAGCGCAGCTCTGTGTTCAGGAACAGCAGCTTTAATTTAAAGCTGACAGCCTCGTGTGCGTTTTATGTGTGTGCATGCACGCATGTGTGTGTGCGTGCAGTGACATTCCTCAAGGAAAGGAAGTCATGAGTCACCTGCGAACATCACAAGGAAATACCGCAGTGTGTGTGTGAGTGTGTGCGTGCAGATATACATCTATCTGTGTGTGTGTCGGCACGTACATGTTCAGATTCATGTTTGTGTTTACTACCCAGTACTTCTGCTTCTGTGTGTGTGCGGGCGCAGACTGTGTATATGTGTGTGTGTGTGTGTGTGTGTGTGGTTGTTTCCTCAGATATCTCACCGTTCTGACAGGAAGTCAATTTCCTATTTGCAGTTTGTTCTGGCAGCGATTGGTCCGGTCTGAGTTGATTTGTCTTCATCAGAACCAATCAGATCCTCCCGCTGGGCGGACACACGGAGATCACAGGTTGCCATAACGACCGATTGATTAGTCGGCCGACCTCTTGTTAGCACTCGATCAGTGATTGTTTGCGCACAATTCCGCGTTTGTGCGTTTAAATCTGCAGTTGTGACAAATGTCGACTATCTGTGTGTCTGTACTTTGTGTGTCCGTACTTTGTACGCGTGTGTGTGTGTGTGTGTGTGATAACTCATGCCCTCTCACAGTAAAAATCTATCCAGAGAGGAAAGAAAGAAAAGAGCTTTTTCCTCCTCGTCGGCGGCTGCAACCTTCGCTATTCATCACTGTCATTAGAGTATCTGAAGCCGCCGTATTATTCTGTTATGCTGCTTCTCTGTTTGTGTGTGTGTGTGTGTGTGTGTGTGTGTGTGTGTGTGTGTGTGTGTGTGTGTGTGTGTGTGTGTGTGTGTGTGAAGTGGCTCAACTCTATCTGGAATTGAAACGAATTCAGCAGCGATACAGCAGAAGCTATTTTCTCCTCTGTGGCTGACCTAATTGTGGGCTCACTCGACCAACCGCTGAGTTTGTTTGGCCGCTTCGCTCCGCGCTCAGAGTTTCATGTTAATGTCCATACAGAGCTCATTAGGGCACAAAACATGTCTGCCATACACAAACACAACACACATTTTTCCTCCAATATTTCCTGGCCCTTCACTCCCAGTTTCTACCTTTCTAAACAAAAACCTTCTTTTCATTTAACCCTTCTCACTCCGTCTGACTCCCTCTCCCTGATCATCATGTTTAATGGGATGCAGCCCCAGTTTCTGCATAGAGTATTTTATCCCATGTTCCTGTTTTAAGAATACAACTTCCTTTTTTCTGTAGTATTTAAATGGTTGTCAGGTTGTCATGTGATCATGTGTTTATTAAACACACAATGTTTTGAAATTGATTTTATAGGTGGAACATATGTGGTGCGTTTTGTTTGCTTGTTAAGATTCTTTAAAATTTGGTGTAAATTTCGGACAGAAAAATATGATCTGGTTTTGGTGTAGATAGTGAGCAAACCTAAATATTCAGCAGCATTTTTTGACTGCGCTGAATGAAACAAATGTTGCATATGCATCCCATGGCCATCTCTCAGTGTGTATTTGATTTTATTTATAGTCAAGAAATATCATATGATATAGGCGGATTTTGTTTTTGGACATTGTGAATACACTGATTGTATATGTGCTTTTATTTTTCCAAGGATGATGTGGATTCAGGTGAAAATAAAATATAAGAAAAGTTTCAAAATTATGGAGCGAAATGAGGACGACAAGCAGCAAACAGGAGATTTTTCCGTTAGATCTAAGAGTGCGACATGAGGCTCATAGAGTGTATAAAATAATGGATGTAGCCACGTCACCCATTGGTTTGTGGACTTCTGTTTTGAACCCTTGAGTTTGGCATTTTGGCCGTCGCCATCTTGAATTTTTAGAGCCAAAAGTGACCACATTGGATGGATCTGACTCATAGACTGTGGTGCCTGCAGCTCAAATCGGCCCCACTGCATTTACAGCTATGGTTAACTACGATAATGCTAATTTTTGCTAGCAAAAAACAGGCTTCAACCCATTTAAACAAAAATGAACTCACCAAAAAAATGACTATCCGACTCTTTGGAGGGTCTAGTAGTTCAACAAAACGCTGAACAAGACTTTTTTGGATGACCAAAATGTTACAATTGAAATAGAGTAACTATGGCTACACCTATACTCTGTGAATCTGGTGGTATGCCGTGGTTACATTACCTAACTGATGTTGTCACTGAGGTAGCAACTTGTCAATGGACAGTACCCACCTGTCACTCAAAGAGGCCCCACCCTTAATTACACATAACTTATAGCTTTAATAAAATGTAAACAGGTGAGTCGTATAAAAATTCAGTCCCTGTACAGTCAATATGAATGTTAAAATCAGCTATAGAGACCAATTTTTTTTGTTTTTGTACCAGGCTGTAAACATGTTTATTTCAGCTATAAAGTTGAACATTTTAACATGGAAGTCTATGGGGATTGACTCGCTCTTGGAGCCAGCCTCAAGTGGACATTAGAGGAACTGCAGTTTATGCCACTTAAGCGTTGGCTTCATTTAAGAAAGATAAGATAGAACTTTATTTATCCTGAGGGAAATTGCTGAAGGGACAGATAGCAACTGTGGCTGGCTGCCGCTGGTACGGCAATAGAACCATAAGCAGCCCCAGGGGTTGCTGCTTGGATGTTGCCCATTGGAATAAAGCCTCAAGTTTGGCATTTTGGCCATTGCCATCTTGGATTTTTGGAGCCTGAAGTCATCATATTTGAACAAGACGGTGTAGCTAACCCTGATGCTAGGTGCTAGCTTGGTTAGCACGATGCATGTACAGCTGTAGTTAACGGTGATAATGATAATGTTTGCAAGCAAAAAATAGCTTAAAACTATGAAAACACAAACCTAAGCATCAGACACCTCAGGGGGTCTTTTAGTTTAACCAAACACTGAACAAAACTTTTTTCGGAGACCAAAACGTTCCAATAAACTTAACTGAACTGAAAACACACTAAGATAATGACAGCTATGGCTACACCTACTTAGTGAATCTGGGGTTACACTATGGTTACATTACCTAACCAACATTCTCAGTGGATATCACCAACCTGTCACTCAAAGTGGTCACGCCCTTGATTATGCTTAACTGTAATCCTTTATAAAATGTAAACATGTAAGTTATATAAAAATTCAGGCCCTGTAGAGTCGTCATGAATGTTGAGATTAGCTACAGAGACCAAAACTGCTTTTTCGTACCAGGCTGTAAACATGTTTATTTCTGCTGTAAAGTTGGACATTTTAAGTTGGAGGTCTACAGGGACTGACTCGCTCTTGGAGCCAGCCTCAAGTGGACATTAGAGGAACTGCAGTTTTTGGCACTTAGGCATTGGCTTTATTTTTCAGCCTTGGAGGTTTCCACTTGGTTGTCACGTAAACAACTAACTCCGGTACTGAATTAGAGGCAGCCCAGCACAGACAGTGGGTCCAGCAGTTTTATTTATTTCCACAGCATATTTCACAAAACAACTAGAAGCACGATGTCAAGAAACCCGACCCAAACATTGTCTGTAAATATTTGTCTGAGACCGTCAGGCTGGGGTCGAGTACCAACACTCTATATATTCGTCTTAGGCCACCAGGACGCCTCTGCAATTGTGTTTTCTTTTCCAGTGGATCATTACACAACCCTCATCTAAATATCATGCTGCCTCAGTGGACTGTTTCCTGTTTGTTCGTACCAAACCTGACAGCTGCAGTTTGGTTCAGATACAGTTCAGGCAGACAGCACTGCAGCAGAATCCTCCGCCGTGAATGTATTTTCTTAGGTGACCGTACTGACCGTATTTCCTGAACACATCTCGTCTCTGTGTGACTGTTGTTGGAGACAGAATCAATAAAGCCGCTCCACTTTAACCCGTCGTCTGACATCATAACCAAATATGTGTGATGCCGCTTCACCTGCGTGAACTCACCGTTAATCAATAAGGCTGGAGCCATTACGCTTCTGAGTCAATCACCGCTTCTGTGGATTCTCAAGATGTTCAAGCATGAGTCATCGAACACACACACACACACACACACACACACACAGCAGGATCTCCTCTGGCCTACACTCTGTAGATAACAGAGGAGCTGAAGAGGAGGCGTTCTCGTTAAAAGGATTGGGCTGGCTGAGGTTGGCATGGCGACCTCTGCCAAGGCAGCCCTCCAAAAGTTTTATCTCCTTTTTTTTTTTCTTTTCCTTTAGTCATGAAAAAGGCTTTTTTTTATTTCCTCTTTATTTTTCAAACCAGAGCGCCAGACGGTTGAACTCAAAAAGCTCGAGGAGATCAGACAGAGAGAGGGGCGACGCAGACGGCGGCGGTGTGTGAGGGAATCAGAAAAAGGAAAGGCAAACAAAGCAAGGTACGAGCCGTGCCGCCGCAGCCGGGTCAGCTTCAGCACCGCCTCCAGACTCCTGTTGTCTGTTGGTGAATGGCGTCGACGAGGTCGCGACGTGCCGCGCGGCTCGTCTCATTGTCTGACTTCACTTTGCTCTGGGGCTCGGCTTCACTGCGATCAACAGGGCAGTAAATGAAGAGCTGTGAGTGTGTGTGTGTGTGTGAGTGTTGGCGGGGGAGGGAAGGTGTATTGTCATGGTCACACATGAGAGGAAGCAGTTCAATGAACTTCCTGTTTCCTGTTCCTGGTAATTTGACACAGAGGCTGGAGATGAATGAGAAGAGTTTGTCAGAAGTGTTTCTGACGCTGATACTAATACTACTGCTGATACCACTGCTGATGCTGAGGGTCTAAATACGCAGCATGGGGGGTCCTTCCTGACAGGGACCTCTGATTCATGTCACACCCCCCACCACCCTCCACTTCCTGTCTGCATATTCAACGTCACCTCTCAAATAAAAACAAAATACTATAACTAAGAGAGAAACAGAAACAAGTCCATCAGTCTTACACTGCTGTCATTACTACTGCTTGTACTACTGCTAATACCGCTGATACTCCTGCTACTACAGCTAATATCACTGTCGTTACTACTAATACTACAACAACTATCGACGCCACTACCAATATTTTCATGGTTACTTATGCTGCTGTACGTCATCAATACCAATATCAGTGAAATTCTACGATTCTCAATACCCCATGTTAAGTACTAGTCCATATGTATGGGTTTGGACTACGACCCCCTGATGTTGTCAGGCGCCCGGCTGCGTTTCATGCCGATGTGAAAGGATGGCTTTTTTTCGTCGGTGTCTGAGACCAGAAGTCACTGCCCAAACGCCGGAATTTTGACGACATTGGAGTGAGGCCGTGTTGTTGTTGTTATTAAGCACTTGTTCATGAAAAGCCAAGACACACCAAACTGACTTCAAAGAACTAGCTGCAACAAAAGGCAATTGTTGCCTCACGTTGCTGTGTCTCAGCCAAAAAGTTGCACATCAACACACCGCAAAGACAGCCAACCAGAATGTATGTTCTGTGCTTGTGTGAGAGGAAATAACTCTCCACACCAGGAGACACTGGTAGTTTGTGTTTGTCATTCAAAGATGGAAACTGGAAGAGCGTCTTGAAGCTAGTTAGCCGGTTAGCACATTGACAGTTTAGAAGAACACAAGCCATCAGGAAATGTTTCAGGTGAAGAACTCAATGGACAAAGAGAAATAATGTTAACTAATGGACAAGTTTATTCGGTCTCACTCCTTCTTGACTTCAGCTCTTTGTTTACTTTCCTCACTTCTGTTTCTCTTCTCGCCCGCTGACCTGAACTGACAATAAGAGTGATTCCATTCACCAGTGGGCTCCATCGTCTCTGTTGCCAATTCCACATGCTGAATCAGCTGGAAAAAGCCGAGGGGGGCCAACAGTACGGGGCACACAAGGGCGACTTTGGCCAAACATTGCCCAACAGCCAACTGTCTGCTTGGTGTGTCAGAGCCTTACAATGTGATAGTTGTTCATTGTGGTGGCCTATTTGCCCCGCCCCTCCTGCACTGTGATTTGATGGCAGAATTAAAAAGTGACAGGGACAAGTGTTTTAACCCAAAATTGAACATTTTTCAACTCTCTGTGACAAGAAAAAAGAACTAAATGTGCAGCGCTCGGCACCTTTTCATGCTGCTGGGGGGTGTAGCAGAGTCTAAAACGGTGCTTACATTGCAGAGAATTAACTAAATATGCTTGCTTCAGAAAAAAAAAGCCTCTTTTCTTCTTTATTCTTCTTGACAAGTTGAGACAGCGCAGTGCAGCGGCACTTGTCTCCATCTTCCTCATGTTGTTGTTCTTCCGTGCTGGTAGGCGTTCTTCTTGGAGGAATACTTGGAGGCGTATGTGCTGCACTGTCTAGTCTGGAAAAATTGGATTCCCTGTGCCTACAGTACTGGAGAAAAAACATCACTTTTTCAGAGCTTTGGCATCAATTTGATACCAAATATTGATTCACGTAACGTCCCTACTCCTACTATTACTATTACTACTGTCAGTAATGATAAGACAACTGCTTCCAGTGCTCCAGCTGTTTACTGTTGCTAACTACTACTATAACTGCAAGTAGCGCTGCTACTACTGCTGCTTCTACTGTTTTTGCCTCCAGTACCACTGCTACTAACATTTGTTATGACTCATACAACCACATCTGCAACTACAGCCCCTTTCACACATGCACTGCAAACCTGAATTTATCCAGATGTTACCAGGAGGAGCTGTTTGTGAGAATGCAAATGTCCGAATCAGTTGGACCAGACATGTAACGGACTTCATCCTGCACAATGTCTATGTAATGTCCAACTGAGCCCGTGTTGAGTGGGCATGTTAATTTCCATCATGTGGCTCTCGAAGGTATACAGGTAAAAACAAAAGCCCCAGACCAGAATAAGTTTATTTAAAAGTTTGAGTGTAAATATCAAACTTAATAAAGTTATGTTATATTTAAGTTGCAGCCAGAGACACAGGCAGGCGGACGCTGGGACGCAGTTTTACTTGTAGCGATTTTATTTGTGTACTGTAAAAGCTGAAGTCAGCCCACACGCTTTCTCTGCTGCCTGTAAAACTTTTTCTTCTTGCTACAACAGCAGGTATCAACAACGAAAGGAAAAAATAGTTCTTCTTTTCTAACTTCTACTTTTAATCTACTACTCTTTCACAGGCACGGCAGCCTAAAAACCAGATAAACATCAGTACATGAAGGACAGAGACACTGTCTACGTTTACAGGAATAAGATGAGAAATTACAAAATGAACTATACTTTTGGGGTTTAAATTAAAGTCATCTAAGTTCTTGCTCTCAAATACCTCCACTTTGTCAGTGGACCTACATGTCAAAACATGACTATCGAGGTATCCTTCTGCATTAGTGTTGGACGTTCTTGGACTGCGTGTCAATTTACCCTGTTACATGCATTGTGTCTCAATAAATTACTCTTCCATTTTCACAGGAAATGTACAGTGTCTGCTAGTTACATGCAAACAGCCAAAATAAACCTTGTTTTTCGGTTTATTTCCATCAGTTTATGCAACAAAAATGCCTGGTTAGGTTCAGAAAAAGACACCATGGCTTATTAAGTACGGTTGTTAATAACATCTGGGGACGTACATCACCAAGGTAGCATGCTGCACATGCTAGCACACTACGTTGTTATTTAAATATCTTTATTGACTTTTGGTTTCAGAAGTGAAACGAACAGCAGGCTCTCAGGTCAAAGTCCAGAGTTTGTTTGACCCATTCACCTCCCCACCCACCCATCTTATACAACCTTGTCTCACTCCAAAGCTGTCAAATACTGGTGCTTGGGCGGTGACTTCCTGCGTCAGACACAGATGAAAAAAGCCGTCCTTTCACATCGGCACAGTGTAACTGTGCCCGGCAGTTTCAGGGGGAAACATGGTGGGACAATAACGTAAGTTAAGAGAGCAGGAGTCCCGATTAGGGTGGGTGAGACAGGTGGTGGATGGGTCCAACAACCCTCGTCTGTTACCGAACCAAACCCTGTTCTGTTTTTTTATTTTTATTTATTTATTTATTTTTTTTTCAAGCAAGAAACTGTACATTTCGTGTAATAAACGGAAGAGTATTTTGAAAACGAACAATGCATGTAACAGGCTCAAGTTGACACGGCGTCCCAGAACGTCAACAACCAACACACCCAGGGTACCTTGCACGTCACATGTGGACGTAAAAGTCCGTGACCAAATGTCGATATGTGACGAGGTCAGAGTGAGAATGTGTTGCCAAAAGCCACCTTTCATGGCGGTATGATATGCCCCCATAATGCGTCTGTTTGAAACCCAGCCGGACATAACCTTTCACGGCGGTATGTTACGCCACAGGACGATATCAATTTGAAACGCTGCTGATAACAAAATAATGTAAGAAGCTGGAAAGTCCCTATAGGACAGGTGGGAGGGGCGGTGGATGGGACCAACAACCCCGGACTTTTACCTGAAAGCCCAGTATTTGCTTCCCATATGAACATAGTGCCAAACCATGATTTTTTTCTAAAACTAACCATGTGCTATAAAGACTTTCTCGCTCTTTTTTCTATGGTAGTTGTCAGCAGTGTTACAACCTGGCCGGTGTGTATCATAACACTGTGAAAGATGCCTCTGCGCTGGTGTCTGACACCAGTGTCCACTGACAAAGAGGTGGTATATAAAATTTGGTTATTGCCTGCTGCGTCAACGACTGCCACTACTACTGTTTCTATGACTGCCACATTGCTAAAGCTGCCACTGTGATTACTGTGTAGTATTACCTCAGTTTTATTGCGACTGTTAGTATTGCTAATACAACCACCTCCACTGCTGCTGCTGCTGCTGCTCCTGTTGCCAGGCCACCACTGCTGCTTCTAGTACTACATTCACTACTGCTAAAGTTACAACAACTACTTCAGCATGGTATTCAGTGTTTTACTCCTCATGCTTTCAGCGAGCTCGCAGCAGGGATCTGTTCTAACGAACTCCCACTCCCCGTGTGATTCAGAATAAAGAGAATGAGATAAATGTATGTTAAAGCGCTTCTAATAGGCAGGAGTAATGAGTACAATTCTTCTGCGTTTACACTGTGGGATCTCCAGTCCAGTTTCGTCTCATCTCGCGCCGACCGGCTGAGTGTCTGCCTGCGCGCTATAGAGTGATTGAGAAAAAGGAGATAAAAGTCAAAGTGGGAGCAGAAGAGCTGAAAGCGATTTGACCAAAATAAAAAAAAAATAAAAAAGAGGCATAGGGAAGAAAAAGCGGAGAACTGAGAGAGAGAGCAGAGCACTTAAGAGAGAAAATCGACTTTGAAAAAGGAGAAAGAGGGAGCGACGGGTCAGAGCTCCACCAATAAAGCAAAAAGAAAGAAAAGAGATTCAGCCTTGGCAGGAGAAACTGAGGCGTTTTTCCTGAGAGCTCTTCAGCCCGGCGGACACATCCAGCTTCCCTCTCTGCTCTCCCACAGCCATTTAACTGATTTAATTCTCCAAAATGGAGTCTCTCTGTCAGTCTGAGCGCTTTTTTTCTCAGCTGTCACATTTGAGACGCTCTCCTCAGCCTCGTCCACAGTAAATCTGTTTAACAGCAGCACATAAAAAACAGCATAAATTCAAAGGATGAGCTACGTAAAACAGCACAACAAGCACGCCGGAACCTAATAAAGACGCCAATACAGCTGACAGCGTTATCCAAGGCAAGGCAATAAGCTAATGCTAACTGATGAAGTGGTGTAGACAGACAGACTGTATGGATGATACCAAGAAAGGCTTAAGGCTGACGGACAGCTGATATCTGACGAGTCAGTCAGAGCTCATCGCTGGAGTTAAATTTAAGGAAAGTCAGATAACTGGCCCAACGCTGAGACTGACAGGCTGCAGAGGGAAAGTAAGAAATAAGGTCAATATTAGCAGGAGGATGTTCCCATGGGTATCAAAAGTAAAATAAATCTAATCTGAGAAATGGGTCCTGTAAGAGCTGTGAAAAAGAAAATCCCAAAAACCGGATACAACGGAAATAATGAAAACCTGGAGATTAACGATCGAGACCAGCAGCTTGTTTTGCCCGGGGGCCACTTTTACAAAATGACAGGAGGTCAGAGGGCTAAATCATAAACAAACATTTACAGTATGTGTCAGTATAAAATAAATTAATTGCCTGTTTTAAATTTTTTAACGTCTGCCGTCCTCACTCATCTTTGCCAAGAGGCAAATCCAGTTGCGGCCAACATGGTGTCGAGTGAACGCAGGATTTTAAGACATTTGGGACTCAGTCAGGGGTCAGAGTGATCGTCTCCTGCTGCTATTTTTTGTTTTAAAAACAAGCTCTATATAGATGCTTTTTACGCTCTCTGACACCTTATCTATATTAAATATAAAACAAAAATCCCATCAATTTATTTTCATCCTGAATCTGAAGATGATTGGAGGCCCACCTGGCACCCTGTCAAGGCCAAAGCTGGCCCGTGGGTTGTAAATTGAGAATCAATGGTTTCAACTTTGTATCTCCAGTTTTATAGATATAACTGCTCTTTAATATCCAGTAGACATTGAGTCTGATTCATGTAACACTTCTATGGACAGATTTTATGTGTGTGAACTAATTAATAACTTGTGTGTATGACCAAATTGTTTACGTGTGTATGAATATATCAAAAATGTGTATATGAATTAATTAATAACTTTTATGAACAAATTAATAACGTGTGTGTATGAATGATTTATTAACGTGTGTGTTTATATATAAAATAAATTAATTGTGTATTAAGATGTGTAGATTAACGTATCAATATCTTGTATGAATGAATAAAAAACTTAGGAAGGGTAACAATTGGCTTTCACACCTGGGTCAAATGACGCTGCAGTAGTCCATTGGTATTTATTGGTTCCAGCTCTGATCATCTGTGATGGAAACACAACACCAGGGTGAACACGCTAATTTTAGCTTCTTTACCTGCGAGACGCACTGACGTGCCACCACAAATACCGTCTGTCTTTGCCCAAGCAGCGCTCAAACATTAATCCAATTTAGTCTGTGTCGAAATTGAAAGAGAGGCTGAATAAATAAGAGATATATTAAAAAAAGTAACCATCTTAAAGTTTTCACTGGCCTCCATGCTGCTTTCTACTGTTTACTAGACTGTCCATGATGTCGAATGTGACACACCAACCGTCTATGTTTAGCCGGTTTACCCATGTCTTAAAAACCTGCATGTATATGCTAATACTGGTGGGAAAAGGGAATCAGAAATCACAATTGTGTTTGGAGAGTTGCCCTGTGATTTACTTGATGGTGGCACATGGTGTTAAAGTTCCCGGACCCCAAAAATCTCTTTCAGCCAGCTCATATTCTTTACTTTAGTCAAAGTATTTAATCACCACTGACAACCATGTAAGTGTGAAAACAGGCTGTCTTTCTATTGAGGAACAGTATGAACCTTCACACTATTTAAAGACAATTTCACATTCATCTGAATCAGGTTCTCTCTGTTCCTGCCTTTGTCTCATGAACAGTTAAACAGTGAAAGGGGAAGTAGAAACAGGAAGGTGACATTCAAAAAGTCAGCACAGTAACACATTTTCACAAACACCTGGAAGTCAAATTTCTTTTTTGTGAGTCAAATGTGTCGGTGTTGTTTGCATCTCGTCTCCTACCTCCTACCAATGCTTGTTTTTTTCAGTCATGACCAAAATCTGTCCCTACATTTGTCCAAGTATTTAGTAGCATAGTGGTGGTGTACAGTGACGTAGATGGGTAGGTTACCAAGAAGGAAGTGGGTATACTGTTCCATATATTCCAATGGCTTTTTGGCTGATGGTTGGTTAAGTGTCAATGGCCAGAAAAAAAGGTGGTTATACCCTGTGTGTCTGCGTATGAACTCCAGTACACCAAGTAAGTAGTCAAGTCGCCCAAACTGAAACTAACCTAAACAATAGTGGCGGAAGATTGTAAAAAGTTCTTAAGAGTATTTGGTTGTTTGTAATAGTTTAGAAAGACTCTAAAAAACAATGTCATCCTGATACAACCTAAAGTTGTCGATATCTGGCGCTTGGGCAGTGACTTCTGGTGTTAGACACTGATGAAAAAAGCCATCATTTCACATCAGCATGATAGGCAACCAGTTGCTGTTATTGGGTGATGGTACCCAGCGACGTCTGGAGGAAATGTGGCGGGACAACAACAAAAGTTAAGGTGGCAGAGGTCCAAGTTTGGTTGATAAGTCCAAACAACCATCGACTTTCACCCAGGAGGCCGGTGTGTGCTTCCTGTAGGATTGTAAAGCCAAACCATGTTCTTTTTTCTAAACCCAACTAGGTGCGTATGTTGTAAAAAAGTCAATTCACGGTCTTGTACCGACATAGTACTTTTATTTTAAAAGAGACTGCATGCAAACTGTACATTTCCTGTGAAAACAGAAGTGTATTTTGAAAACAGACAATGCATGTAACAGGCTGAAGTTGACACGGCATCTCAGAACGTCAACAACCAACACACCCAGGGTACCTTGGATGTCATATCTCGATGTGGAAAGTCCATGACCAAATGTCAATATGTGACAAGGTCAGAGTGAGAATGTGCTGCTTGATAATATTTGCAGATTAAAAAAATACTCATTTGGATTGAGTCAATAACAGACAACAAATTTTGTTGTTAAAGTTGGACTTGTTGAACCCTGTACATTATATACATTATGTACATTAGACAGAGCATGCTCAGACTTGCTAACAGCATTTGTACTAACCTGGACAGTCTGTCTAGTCAAACAAAACGAGCTGAAAAATGTGTTCATACATTGATCATGTGATTTCCATGGTCGTATCGTATCGTATCGTATCCTATCGTATCGTATCGTATTGTATCGGATCGGATCGGATCACATGTCCATGTCGGCTTAGTGTTTGTCTTTTGTGTTTAATTTTCCACATTTTGGAACTTAAAACACATTTTAAAGTTTTGAAGGTTCAAGTCTGTGTAAGTGGATTTTAGTAGCACACCGGCTGCCTGGGGGGGGGGAAAATCTGTAGTTCTTACAAATTTAACCACTTACTAAACTAGCAGACAACCCCAGCAGTACAGTACACGCAGCGCAGGACAAAAGGACAGTTTAAAGAGGACAATCCACTCAAACAGTCAGCAGGCTCCACACGCAGCACAGTGTTTATTCTATTGTGGACAGTGTGAAAGGGAAGCCTTAAGCTGTGAATAGAGCGCACTGCTGGACAGCGACCATTACATTATCACAAGCCTGACAGACAGAGAGAGGTGTCGAGCCACACTGCGACTTTTACTTAGCACTGAAATTTCTCTTTTATGCAGCCAGACAACACTTTCATGCAGGTAAAAATGCCACAGAGGCCTCCCCGCCTTTTTATATTCTCTATTATGTGCAGCTGCTGGAGACTCGGCGACTGGAGAATCTGTAGGCTGACGCAGAGCTCCTCAGCCTGTGTTTAGGTTGTGTTAAAAGGGGTCTTTATGTCAGCTCCCTCTCCATCTGAAGTCCTGAGAAAGCCTCAGGCACACTGGAAGACTGGCTGTGAAGAATTCATCTGACTTTGAGACGCCTGATTTTAAAGATGCGCTCGTCTCTGTTGAGATTTTTGTTGTCAACCAGCTTAAATATCAGGATCATGCTCAGAATTCATCCAAGTTAAGATGATGAGAACGTTTTGTATTTAGAAAACAAAACGCAACACACCTCACCACTTCTCTGTTATTTTACCTTGTGACCAAAACAAAGTGCTGTAGATATGATGCAAAACCAAATCACTAGCATAAATATTAGCATCAAACGTTTCTTAAAAACCACAGATATGTTACATTTGTATGTTACTGTGTTGCTGATACATTGAGACTGTACCTTGTTTTCTGTTTCATAACCACTGTGGTTAACATGTGGTTAAGTTTAGGTACAGCAAACATTTTGTTAAGGCAGGGATAGGCAACCTGCGACTCTTCAGCCCCTCTCCAGTGGCTCTCTGCGGCCTTAATGGTTATTTTATTTGTTTATCGCCAACCCGCAATAGTGGTTGCTCGTCTTTAGCCTCGGTAACTAGGCTAGTAATGGATTCTAAATCATAAAAGTAAAAGTCTCAGAGGAAAATACAGAATTTAATATTGAATGGACAGATTTTTTTGCTTTCACTGCCAACGCTGCAGACTATTGTTAAAGACCAACAAACAACAACACCTGTTGTTTCTTTAGGGAGGCATCGCTACGTTTCCAGTGGCTTTTAGTGACCCTTTGCTGTTTTTCCAGCCTGGATGGAGCCACAAATAGCAGATGTCTCTTACCAAGACAGTGCTGCGTTTTCAGCCGTCATTGTGCCACCAAAAGCCTGTATTTTGTGGAAATGTTTTTAAGCTCCACAAACCCTGGAAAATGACTAATTTCACTATCAAGATTTGATCCATTCAGTCCACACACATTTCGAAAGTCTAGAAGAGCCACAATATTAAAACATTTTATCCTCGCTCAAGTTAGCAAAGGGCTAAACTGGAAGTTTGCCATTTGGCTGCACTTGGCTGAGCTGAGCTGTCACAAGTCTCTAGTGTACCTACTCCATAGGCCCAGTAATGCTGACGATCTGCGTGGTTTCAAACCACAGATCTTTTAGTTTAATGCGCCACTGAGCAGCTTTCATAGAAATGATTGAGGGCCCACCTTCAGTGCTGTATCCAGGGTTCTTAATACATCCATAGGCGAGATGCCTGCCAAGTACAGACCACTGATCGAGACCAGCAAACAGCAAAACTGGTTGTGATCTGGCGAGTCATTGCTGCGTCCTCCAGCGGCATTTTAGCCCCGAAATGCAGGTGTTTTGTAGCCACCATTCACTGTGTTTCCACCGGGGACAGTGCCACAAGAAAGGTATGTTTTTCACAGAGACATTGTTGCTTTCCAGCTGTGATTATGCCCACAAAACCAGGCATTTTTAGCCCAAACATAGTCTTTTCCCAACCAAAACCAAGTGGTTTTTGTGCCTAAAGTTTGTTCTACGTAATAACCTACAAATGTAACATATAATGCCAACATTTATTCTGGTGGTTAGGTAACTAAAGGAGTGGTTATCAAAGAGTTTGCAGACAAACTGATGTTTTTCTTTGAGACCCTGATCAAGTGGTTTGGTCTCCCCAAAGAGTGTGTTGAGTCTTTCTTTGTATCAGTCGTGTCCGGCCTCTGAGGCGTGTTGTTAAGATATCCTAATCATATTTTGCAAGTTATTTAAGAGCATCTCAACACCCAGAAAGATGCTATACTTCCCATCTATCTGTCTATCCCTCTCAGTATTGCTGACATTATTTAGGCCTCTCTCGTCAGTGTTGAGTTTAATTAAGCCCTCCGTTCCCCCCAGATGCCTCCAGACTCATAATTCAGAGTGTGATCGAGCACTAAATCAGTTGATCAAACCTAAACGGCCGGTGGGATGGCAGGCGACGAGTTTTCTCCACTTTACATATCGCCTCAGGGTTGTTGTTTTCTCTTCAGCAGGGCTCCATCAAAGCCCATTTCTGCCCCACATCAGCCCCTGAACTCAGAGGAGTTGGATTTTTTGACTGGCAGTCCATGTTTTTTTTTTTTCCTATTTCTTCCAGAAGACTGTTTTTGACAGCAGATTTCATGACACGTGTCCTGTCATCCCGCAGGTTTATTTCCTGCTTCAGTCTGTACCTGAGTTTCTTTACATGTGACTTCTGCTCCTCTGTCAGCGTTTGATGATGTTTAAAGGTCACAAGTGGCATTTTAATCTGTAGTGCAGTTATTTTATCATGACCCCTCGTAGTTCTCTGATTGAAGGGCAGCTCCGAACCAAGAACAGCTCCAGGCAGAAAGAACTTTTAAGAGGGCAGACTGAAACAAAGCCTTAAGGTGGATTTATGCTTCTCTGTTGAGACTTTCCTGAAACATCGGTACATACAGTGACTTTATAGCTATGTCGGTTCAGATGTGCACTCTTTCAAGGCAGAGCAACAGTCCCACCTGGAGTGACTCATGAGGGGGAAACACAAAATAATAAAATCTACGATCAGCATTTTTAAAGATCATTAATCAACACTTTACATTTCATTTGTTTAATCTGCACAAAACCTGATGTGTAAAAAGACAGTTGCCATTTTAGGTGTGGCTTTGTAACTGACTATTTCTTGGCTCTATTTAGTTGCCAGCTGAGACTCCCAAAAGTTACAGCCCGTTCTCATTTGGAAGTAGTTCTATAGCGCCATTTTGTGAGTGATTTTAGCGTCAGACACGTGACGCCAAAAGCCACCTATCACCTTTTGATCTGCCGCCTGGTGGCGTCAGTTTGTAATGTGGCCATATGTAACCATTTGCTGTGTTCTGGTTGGCCGGATGGCAGCTGTTGTGGGAGTATGATACAGAGATGGGCAACGTCAGTTCATGACACGGCTGAATGGCACCTGTTGCGGCAGTAAGATATGCCACGGGACGGTGTCAGGTTGAAATGCTGCTTGTAATGACGTAATATAAGGAGCTGGAAAGTTCCTATAAGTCAGGTGGGAGGGGGGTTAATGGGTCCAACAAACCTAGGACTTTCACCCAGGGGCCTGATGTTCACTTCTTAAATGAATGTAGAGCCAAACCATGATGTTATTTTTTCGAAACCTAACCATGTGTTTTGTTGACGTCCCAGCGTTGGTTATGGTGTCTCCGCATGTCAACAGGAATGTTATGTGGAGCTAAGCTAACTTGCTTGGGCACTAGTCTCATATTTAATCACACCTCTCCTCTGATGATGAGCAAATAAGTCTACTTTCCAAAATGTCAGACTATCTCTTTAAAGTTTTGAGCCAAGATGGACATGTAGCAAGATTTACATTGGCCGGCAAATGTCAGCTTCTTGACGGTATCATGTGTTGTTGTCCGGCAAGTGAAAATATCAGTGGCCAAAATGTGTGGTTAAATAACGTAATATTGTGTGACCTATTAAATGTTGCCGAGACAACTTAAATATAAACTTACATCATGGAGAGACTGAATTTCAGGATTTTAATTCCAAATAAATCTACATATCCACCAAAGCTGTACATAGTGCATCCCTGCCTCTTAGTGTGCTTGGTGGAGTTCGGTGACATCATCACGGATCAGGTTCTGTAGGGCAGACCTATAACACAGCGCTGGTTGTCTCAAAGATCAGACCAGAGATACGCATCACTTCATTATGGTGAGCCAGACAGAGGATAATGGGCTTGGTGATGGCCGTATTGGCTGTCAAAAGAAAAAGTCTAGCGTTAACCCTGATGAGTACTCCCAAAAGTGCTTTGGATGAAGTCATCCAAATGTACTGAGCTTGTCAATAGGAGACATCTGATGATGATGACGACTGGGTGATGAAGTTAAAACTTTTAAAGAGAGCCAGTTAGGGGACTTTGAGTTGGCTTTCATATTACACATACAGCGTTCTACTGAGCAGACAAAACTTAAATATCAGATGATTCTGCAAAACCCTGAATTGCATCGACCACATTTTTAATGTTCAGAGTTAATGTTTTAAAGTGGTTTGATCCCGGACCGGCAGTACGAGTCTGTGGGGGTTTACTCTCCCTTTAGTTTTCATTTCAAACTGTGACACACACAAGTGGAAAACCTCGAAAGCAAAGCATAAATTTGGCTTCAGGCCCCCTGTGGAGCAAATGTCAGCCGCCAGCAGTCCTTGTCTGGGTGTGCAGGAGTGCGGCGCTGAACCGCTGCCTGCTCCAGCTCGGCGCTGACCTCCGACCTCCTCTGCTGAGAGTCAGAAACTTTCTCTTAATCTGCAAAAGAAAACAAAGGAAAAGGCACAACAAACACAGGCGTGCACTGGCTGCATATAAAACAGCTCAGGGTACAAAACATAATTGTGAGGCGTCCTTGAAGGAGAAACACGTATTTATCATTTTCACAGTATTTATCAGAGCAGTGTAGGATGGGATTTAGATACTGGTCAATATGTTTTGCAGGATAAAGAGAACAAGAGAAATGTGATGTTTGTGTCTGTGTTAAGAAACTAATTTCTGATTAACTGAGTGAAGACCAAACTATTTAAAATATCTACAACTGAAACATCCAAGCTTTGGTTTTGCTCTTTGTGTTCGACTTCTCTGAGGCATGCGAGGAATCTTTCTAATTATATTTCGTCCCTCCAGTGGACAGCTTTTTGTCCTTGTCCTGTCCTCCTGGTGAACAACCCAAAGTTACAGCAAGAAAACAAAATCCAAAGGGTTGAACAACCTTTAGTCTCGCTTTGAATGCCGTCCGTTTGAAGCTTTGTTCTCAGAGGAAGGCTGATGTTTAAACGCTTGGAAGTGTTTTTAATGTTTTTTAAGCTGCTCTTTGAACACACTGATGGACTTAGGGCTCTTTAACCTTTCTCTATGAGCAAAACCTCGGCGTTTGTTTTCCCACTTTGATTGAGTTTATTCACTGTCTCAACTTTATAAACCCAACGACAGCATTTCTTCTTTCGCTTCAGGTCTACAAACCTGCCTTTGCAGAGTTAAAATATGAAAAAGTGAAGACATAAATTTCAGTAGAGGAATGAATTTGTCACTTTGGAAAACTAATCAGGCTGCTGGAAATCACTAAGTTGTGCCATGACCTTTATTTTCATATTCTGCAGCCGATTCATGTCCAGCGCCGAGGTTCAGCGTTAATACAGGTGCGTCTCTTAAGTAGGAAGGTGTGAGTGTTCTTCAAGTTCACCGCAGTACTTTCTTTACATGTGCTTCCTGCTCTTTTGTCCGCTTTTGATTACGTTTAATGGCCGCAAATGACATCTTGTTCTACTGTGGAATTACCTCCCACGACCCCTCGTAGTTCTCTGATTGGAGGGCCACTCCAAACCAAGGACAACTTGAAACTAAAGGAGTCTATGTGGAGGCCAGGATGGAGGATGTGTGTGTGTGTACAGTGCATCCGTTTTTCCCAGTATGATGTGATGGCCCCTGAGCGGCTCCACTGGAGCAGAGTGAGGGGCCGGGGCTTTGCTCAAGGGCACTTCAGTGGTGCTAATGAGGGAGAACAAGTGCTGCTCTTTCACTTCCCTCACTGTGACTCATCCCGCGAGCCTGGGGTTTGAACCGGCGACCCTCTAGTCACAAGCCTCCTTCTCTAACCTTGTTAAGCATCATCAGCACCAACCATAACCACGATCTTTCCCTAACCTCAACCACCCTCTCAGACATTGTAAGAAGAG
The DNA here is from genome assembly GCA_019142605.1 of Cephalopholis sonnerati. Lineage (NCBI taxonomy): Eukaryota > Metazoa > Chordata > Actinopteri > Perciformes > Serranidae > Cephalopholis > Cephalopholis sonnerati. The sequence goes on along the minus strand of JAGQAX010000004.1, from coordinate 38,386,541 downwards.
ATAATTCTAAAAAAAAACAAAACAAAACACTGAGCTGGATTTTGCAGAATCACCCAAAACTGACATTCTGTCTGGAGTTACGCTTCATAAAAACCAAATATAAATGGAAGTTAGACTGTAAGTGAAACTTGAGTTTTGAGTATTTTTATTACAGACGTGTCGCTGAGATCAAGAATGAGCCTCCAGCTTCAGGCAACTGCATTTTTATTAATATATTTCCATTTTCTAAACCTTCATTTTTACATTAAATGTTCCCTAAAGCAACTTTATTCTTAGTGAAAGGCTGAGTTTGTAAGATTTAGTGACATCTAACGTGAGGTTTGCTGATTTCAACGAGTTTTAACTACTAATAACTAATTCCTTCAGGGTTCATTGTTTAGGAGGTCTCTTCTAGGGATGCACGATATTGGATTTTTGGCTGATATCCGATATGCTGATTTGTAACAACTTATTAGACTAATAACAGACACTGATATCAATATATTCACTTTCTTCCTCACCTAAATTTAGTCATCGTGCGAGCTTTCAATACACATTAAAAGGTTTTTCCTGTCACTTAAGCGACTGTTTCCTGTTATTCCGAAAGTGTTCATCTAGTCTCTTCTGTTGTGGAATTAACATCATATTATACATGCATACTCTTATCATGACGGCCCACGAGGTCTTCTAACTGTGGTGGCCACAACAAAAAAGCAAAGGTCTCAATCTAGAGTCAGTGTTTGGTTTGTCTGTTCTGGACTACTGTAGAAGCATAACGGGGCAACATGGTGATCTCCATAAACAAGGACCTGCTCCTTATGTAGACATAAATGTTTCATTCTAAGGTGACAGAAACACAAAGAGTCTTATTTTCAGGCAGGTTATACACTAAGACTACACTAAGTGCTTACTATATTCTGGGAATGCACAATATTGGATTTCTTGCCAATATGCAAATATATATAGCAACATATTTGGCCAATGACTGATACCAATATCGATATATCCAATTTTTCTTTCCCCTATCTGATTGTAGTGATCATCAAGTCTCTTCTGTAGTGGAATGAACATCATATCATACATGTATACTCTTATCGTGAAGGCCCACCAGCAGATGGAGACATGAAGTACGATACTTTTTGATGTATTTAATATTCATTCATTGTGCAAAATAAGAGAAACCATGTTGGCCGATTCTGAGTTCATTTCAAAGCCGATATCAGCCGATACTGAAGATGTTTTCTTCCTTTTCAAAACAAATGGACTAGGTGATTTAAACCGGTAAAAACACCAAACAAAGCAGTTTCACGTTACAACTCAGTGGTTTTCTGACACTGCTCATGGCAAACAGGCCAACGTGAAAATGCGGAAAAAACGAAAACGCGAATTTCTCTATCTAAAGCCAGTGCTTGGTTTGTCCGTTATAGACTACTATAGAAACATGGTGGTGCAACATGGCGATCATCGTCAATGAGGACCTGCTCCCTGTGTAGATATAAACATCTCATTTTAAGGGTAACAAAAACACAATGATTCTTATTTTCATTTGCTCATACACTAAAGAAAACATTCCTACAATGTGTAACTCCGTTTCTGCCAATGTATTCCTCTTATTTATATATATATATATATATATATATATATATATATACACACATTGTCAATAAAATCAAATCATCTATACACATACGTAGATCAGCTTGGTCCAACTCTTCATTGAAGCTTTATTGTGTTCAAATATTCAAACCCAAGATGTTTTTAGGACTTTACTGTTGCATCAGATGGAAATATCATCTCCTGCATCATTTTACCAAACAGTTTGCCTCACATATTTGGTATCTTTGGATAGTATTGGATCTCCACCGCAGTTTCAAATACATCTCTCTGACTTTGATCAACATATAAGTTTGTAATATTGGAGACTAGCTGGTCTGACAGAGATTAGGAGCTCATTCTGAAGCATATTCATGCGCTTTTTCAGTGTGTTTGTGTAAATCTGATGTCTTGTGTTGCTAGATTTCTTTCAGATATGTTGCATTTCTCCTTTAAAAAGCTATTTCTTAAACCGCATCATGAGCTACATGATTTCATTGATCACACATTAGTGTTAAAATGCCTTTCCCCGTGCTCCTGCTGCATTATAAATTCATTGTGGCTGCAAAAAGAAAATACTCTACGAATGCATTTTCTACTTCTTCCAAATTAGCAGTCCTATTTACAGATCCACGAGGCGTTCAGGCCAAGATCTTCACCCTCTGCACCTTCAGCATCTGTCAGGTCTGCAGGCTGTAGACTCTGTGATCACAACCTGCGAACGCTCCAAAACATCAGCCGTCACATTTCTCTTTCTCCCCCCCACCACCACCCCCCCACCTCAACATTAACCCACGCTAAAATTACATACAGTATCTGCCTCGGAGCCTGTGTAACCTGGCTTTGATTCAGCGCTGTTGTGACCCACTTCCCAGATCAATGACATCTGGAGGAGGAGGGAGGTGGCAGGGAGGAGGGAGGGAAGGTCGCGGGGAGGTGCTGATGATGTGTAACAAACGCGCCCGGCGGGAGGTAACCTCTGGAGCAGGTAGCGTGGAGGAGGCGCTAAACGACTACGACGTCCAACTGTGTGTTTCATTATGAACAGATGCTGCCGTGATGGGAGGGAGGACGAGGAGGAGGAGGGAGGGTGAGGAAGGTAGAATTGAAGAGGTGGAAATGGTAAAGGAGAGAAGTGAAGCCAGAGGAGGAATTATGAAAGTAAAGAAGAGAAGAGGAAGTAGGAGAGGAGTAAAGAAGGTTACATGGAAACCAGAAGGAGAGTAGGAAAGGAAGTAGGGACAAAGGATGGAAAGAATAGAGTAAGGAAAGGAGGAAAGGATTAGATGAGGGCTGTAATCCTGGAAAACTGCAGCAGCACCTCTGACTGTGTGTTTGCGTATGTGTGTGTGTGTGTGTGTGTGTGTGTGTGTGCACATTAAACGTTCCACTTTCCCCGAGTTAAAATGCGACCTCACACACTCGTACATGAACTAAATGCAAGGTCATGACACACTGCGGCCAACCAGCTGACGGCTGACAGTGAGTGTGTGTGTACCTCCAGGCCTGCTCTCTGACTTGATTCATAACGCTCACACACAGTATTTAATGAGCGTGTTTATACTGCTGGTACATCAGGAGTACTATCAGACTCCACTGTGTTCACATTGAGAGGTGAATTTCAGCCGTCTGGGTTTATGCGCCCCAAACAGCCAATAAAACACCCCGACTGTACAGGTGATCAGCTGCAGGTAGCTGTGTCTGTGTGTCAGCTCCGACTTTATATTCACCCGCCTCTTAAATTCACTTAACATTCAGTCCGAACACACCTTCAGAAATCCTCATAATAGCGCCGCATTAGTCATTCAGCTGTAGTCCAGTCACTGGAAAACAATTTACTGGACATTTATTGTGGAGTTGACAGGTCAGAATAAAACAATCATGTGGACTTTTATTGTGAAGATGAAGTTTAACTCTGAAAGGTCAAAATCAAAAACAAACCACTGGACTTTTAGAGCACGTTTAAACCTCACATTCACAATGAAAGCAGTAATCTACACAACTCTAACAGCAGAACAATGACAGTAATCATGTCGGAGATGCATCATGAAAATGAATGAGTTTGACCTGATGCAGTGTCCAAACTACAGGCACATTAGGCTTTTATTTTGCAGTCCAGTTACAAGAATGACATGTTGGCATTGTGCGTTTCTGCAGACCACAAATATTGGTATAATATATAGGTTTCCTACCTATCAAATCAACAATTCTAGAGTGACCTATATGAGCTGATTTTGTCTTCTGGATGTGAGATGGTGGATGGCGCCACATTGGTGAGACCAGACCCCCAAGAGCACCAGGCTTTGAAGCCAATTTTAATTAGTGGTCAAAAATGGAACTACACCGTCCAGGTCCGTCACATTCAACACATTCTCACTCCGACCTCGTCACATGTCCACGTTTGGTCATGGACTTTCCACGTCCACACGATGTCCAAGGTACCCTGGATGTGTTGCTTGTTGACGTTCTGGGACGCCGTGTCAACTTCAGCCTGTTACATGCATTGTCTGTTTTCAAAATACACTTCTGTTTTCAAAGGAAATGTACAGTGTGCATACAGTCTCTTTCAAAATAAAAGCACTACATTGGCACAACACCGGCAATTGATGTTTTTTTCCTTCAACAACAAACACAAGTGGCTGGGTTTAGGAAAAAGAACAGGGTTTGGCTTTACAATCTTACAGGACGCCAACACCGCTCTCTCAGGTCAAAGTTGATATTCGTTGGACCCATCCACCACCCTTCCCACCTGCCCCAGTCGGACTTTCGCCGCCTTAACTTTCATCCTTGTCCCGCCGCATTACCCCCTGATGACACCGGGCACCGTTAAACTATAACAGCAATCAGCCGTGTATCATGCTGACATTAAAGGACAGCTTTTTTCCTTGGTTTCTGATGCTGCAAGTTACTGCCCAAGTGCCAGATTTCTACGACTTCGGACTTCACGTTACGTCCTGCAGCCCAAAAACACTTTTCCCATAGATTAAAATAAGGTAAAAAAAAAATACGATATTCGGGAGGTTCAAGGATTTGGAATTCATCAGTTGTTCACAGGGATCACTGCTCACTGTCTCTACTTATGTATTTTTTATTTTTCAGTTAATAACAAGGTATTCATATGTTAATAAGTAAATATTAATTTATAGGCATGTAGCTGTACACATATTTATAGTGGAAAAATTATGTATGTATATATATTGTATATTTCATATATTCATTTTTGAAAAATATATAAGATAGCAGGGCAAGTAGATTGAGATATATGTAATATCAATACTTATATGTATTTTTTTGTTTGTTTGTTTTTTTTATTTGGTTTTTTTTATTTGGTAATTAATATATATTTACACGGGTAATTTTGTGTGACAAAGTTAGATAGTAATAAAAACTGTATATTTAGAAAAGTTAAACAAACAAACCCACAAACGTGGGTGTTTTGTAGCAACCAGTCAGTATGTTTCCACCCAGGATAGTGCCACAAAAAGGAGTTGTTTTTTACAGAGACATGGCTGCTTTTTAGCAGGGATTGTGTCCCCAGAATTGGATATTGTAAGCCAAAACATGATCTTTTCCAAACCATTACCAAATGGTTTTTGTGCCTCAACCTAACCACACGCTAACCACAGTGCTGTTGAAACAAAAAGTTTCAAGGTAGCCACTACATAACATGCAAATGTAACGTATCTGTGATCTGCAGAAATGTACAATGCCAACATTTATCCTGAAGTTTGGGTTGTAATTTTGACAGGTATTATAATTCCTGCGAGGGTGTAAGGAGTACTGGCAGTCCAGACTGAGTATAAGGAGTATTGGGAGGAGTTTTGGTCTGTGTTTCAGAGTTTGTGCTCATTTCAGCAAATTTCTTTGAGTGTTGCATCCAGTTTGACCATTTCATGTTTTCCTATCACTTGAGTAACGGCCAGAAATCTTCCCAGAGCTGTGTATTTATCTGGTCTTTGATTCTATCTGCTAAGTAAAACACGCTTAATATTGTAAGTGCTGCATTTATCTGTGACTGTGTGAGTTTATACGCAGTTCAACTGTTTGTACATTTTTTAAAATCTGATCTTCATTTTGCGTTATTGTGGCTCTGCAAACCGCTCCTACATTTTTTGATTAGCTTCTTTTTAAAGCATTATTTTTTTATCCTCCAGCCAGCTTTCAATTAATCCTATTTTTATTGACATTTTCTTTTTTCCTCATTGATGAGACATTTTGCATGGAATGTATTTTCTGCGTTGCGATACCTGAGGTGTAAGACGTTCGTATCTATCCTCTTGTAGGTGGAGCGTCGTCGAGCACCGAGCCGGAGAGAGGGGCCGGACAAAAAAGACTGCCTTAAGACAAAACTAAAGACACAAAGAGCATCTAAAGCTTTTTTTTTTCCTCCTCCTCCAATTTACAAAAAGAAAACAGATTAAGTCCTCAAGCTTTTTTCCCTCTGCTGCAGTTCTGAGGATTTTTTCTCTTCCCTTCCCTCCTTGCCTGTGGTCGTGAACTGCTTTTTTTGCTTCATGTTGCACATTCTTGGTACAAGTTTCCGTCGAGGAGAATCGAATCACAAAAAAACAGATGAAAGAAAAACATTTTTTGTTGGAGAAAATGTCCCCAATAACAAGGAATTAATCGTGTTTGGTTCTTCTGGGGTCTTCTACGTCTTCGGTAGGCCATTTTTCGGGAGGTGGATTTGTACTTTTTTTGTCGACGCTGCGCTGTTCTCTGTGTGGATTTAACTGAAGCCTAAGTGGACCCGTCACGATCGCAGTGGATTATCGGCTCTCCATCTTCCATGGGTTTTTGCTCTTGTTGCTCTTTTTCCAGCTGTTTTTGCAGTGAACTGTAGTTCCTCTTTGTTTTCCCAGTGTCACATTTTATGGGCCAGTTTATCCCTTTTCAGACTCTTTCTTTTTTGTTTTTTGTTTGAACTTTTTGGTAGCCCTGGTGCCTGTAGTTGATGATTGACAGTCAGGGTTCGGAGGACAGGGTGAACGGCAGATAATCAGCTGACCCATCTCCTCTCACCGGCCAATAGAAACTCTGGTAGGAACTGACAGGAACTGTTGTGGAAACCTTTTTGGTCCCCATTGTCTCCACTCATTTATCCATCCCTGCTTCATTAAGACTTTTGGCCAAAGTTAAGGGAGTCCAACTTTTGGGAAATCCTCTCGTCATTATCACCAGAATCAGACGAAACTATGGATCAGTTTAATCTCTGTGTGTGTAGGACTTGTTTAGCCTAGCTTAGCACAAAGACTAGAATCAAGGGGAAACAGTTAGCTTAGCTTCATTATAACTGAAGGAGTACAAAGAGCTGACACCGTCACACGTGTCAGTGTTTGTGTTTAAGTACAGAAAGAAACAGGAAATGTCAGAAATGCCAAAGATGTGTTTGCAGTAGTACAAACTATATTTTCATTACATTTTTTGTCCACTAGAGGGCGCTGACAAGTTTATTTTTCAACTTAATGTTAAATGTCCCACTCAGTTTACAGTTTAATAACCTAATTAAAGCACATTGTTTATGTAATGGGTTCAGGGCTGGGTGACACGGCCTATAAATAATTTAACGATATTTTCAGGCTACGTCATGACGCCAGATATCTGTCTCAGTATTTTGAAATCTCCTCTAAACTACTGTGGACTAACACAATACCAAACTATTAAATGAATTACTGTTATAATAGAGTTAAATAAAGATTCCTCTTATAATAAAGTTGGATAAAAGACTGTTACAAGACAGTTTAATAAAGTACAGTTTAAGAAAATTACATAAAGTACCTAATATTATAAAGTCAAAGTACTGTTACAGTAAAGGTAAATAAAGTATACTCTATCTAACTTTATTATAATACTATGCTATTTTAGTAAAGTTAAATTGAGTACTGTCATGATAGAGTTAAATAAAGTTCTCTTACAATAAAAGTAAATAAAATACTGTTATTATAAACTTTTGCTATTATAAACTGCTGTTACAGTAAAGGTAAATAAAGTATACCTTTTTTAACTTCATCACAATAATATATTATACTAATAAAGTTAAATAAAGTACTGTTACAATAAAGATAAATAAAGTGTGTTTTATTTAACGTTATCATAAATGTATACCATAATAATAAAGTTTAATAAAGTACAGTTATAATAGAGTAAAATAAAGTACTCATAATAAATTTAAAGTATACTTTATTTAACTTTATTATAATTGTGTACTAGTACAATAAAGTAAGTACTTCAGCTTAAAGTATACCTTTCAAAGACTTGTTTACGACCGTACTGTTATAATAAAGTTAAATAAAGCACTGTTTATTGAAACAATTGAAAGCGTAGCAACTGGTGCTTTTATTTTGAAGCACCCAGCTCGTCTCAGGCCTGAAGTGTCGATGGGAGCTTCAGGAGAGAGCAAGAAAGCTGAAATGCCAAAGCAAGTGGCTTCAAAAAATACGCAAAAATTTGTACTCAGTGTTTGTGATAAAGTCTTTTTTTTTTTTCATCCTGAGTTAAAAAAAGCTGCGATACACTGAGTATTATCAATATTTTGCCCTCCCCTAAGTTGGTTTATGAGCTGTTTCAGTGCCTCTACGAAGGAGTACGTACATAGTTCATCCATTCACATTTGTTTTTTTTAGTGACACAAAAAATTATTTTGAAATTTTCTAATGTTTCATTGGTGGGCAAATTCTTTTGGGTGTGGCCTTATTGACACACTCTCAGAAATCCCCCAAAATAGGTGATTCATTCTTAAAACAACACAATTAACATATTTGGATTATTGTGGTTGTTAAAGGCGTCTGAAAGGAGGCAAACCCAGTTGACAAACCTGTAGTGTTAGCTGTGTTAGCCTAGCTTCACTGTAGCCTGTGTTAGCCTGCTAGCCTGGCTAGATCAAATCTAAAAATTAGGCTAGCAGTTTCCCTTTACTTCCAGTCTTTGTGCTAAGCTCCTGAAACTGTTACAGGTATATAAAACTATACAAGAGATAATATATTATTATATAGCTTATAATGAACTACAATAAACTGCTTAGATTTATTGAGAAGGAAGGACTGAAGTACACACCTGTCCATCTATCTAGCTATCTAGCTAGCCACGTAGCTAGCTGCTGCTACTTCATATTTAAACCAAATCCTCTCCATCTTCATCACCCCTCTTCCTCCTCTGCTTCTCTCTGAGACAAACGTTCCAAATGTTAAAGACACAGTCGTTTGTTTTTCATGGAGTTGATGATGGTTTAACTGACGGTTAAAGTCTCGACTGACCCGTCAGTCAAACCTGTAAAGACTGAAAGTGTCTCGGACCTGTCAGCCAGGTCTCTGCTATCTTGTATTTTCCAGTAAATAAACCCGTGTAGGACTCAGCTGGTTGGTTAGTACGACAGCTTAGTAACAGATGAGTAATCTAAGCCTGGACTATTTGTATGTAAGTGTGTTTATTCTGAAATATACCAGTATGTTTATGGGATATAAAGTTGTAAAATGGTGTATGACTTTGAATATTTGTAGTCACCACTGGTTTGCTGTAGGAGTCAAACGGAGCAGCTCAGTGACCCGCTGCTCTACCTGTGAATGTACTTTGTATTCAGAGGTTTTTATTACAATAAACAAGTGCTGATATCAGACGTGACGCCGGGTCGGTCTCTGTGTGTCTGTTTACATGTGTGTGTGAAGAGGTCAGAGGTCAAAGGTGACCTGAGGACGGGGACATGCGGAGAAAGACAGGGAGGAAAGACGTTGAGGATATTTTTGTATCTATGTAATTATAAATCATGAAGCCACTGAAGCTTCACTGCAGTGAAAATAGCTAAAAGTGTTCCTGTGTGTGTGTGTGTGTGTGTGTGTGTGTGTGTGTGTGTGTGTGTGTGTGTGTGTGGGGTGCAAACTTTCTGAAGTGTGTGTGTTGGCTCACTCAGGTACGCTGCTGTCATTTTCTGACTAATTTTCTCCTTCAGTGACAACTCTACACCTGGTTACACACACACACACACACACACACACACACACACACACACACACACACACACACACACACCTCCGAGCCTATATATGTGGGCTGCTGTCATTATATGTGACTAAATTTCTATCAGCGGTGAGTTTCAGACAGACTCTGTGTGTGTGTGAGTGTCGTTGGCGTTTTTAAGAAGACGATAACAAGTCGTGTGTCCTGATATCGATGTCGATAAATTGTCCAGCCCTGTCTGAACCTGAGTGAGGTCACCACACTCTGCGTCACCTCAGTTCGAGGATTTAAAGTCTTTTTAGTCTCTAAATGAAAAACAGACTGTATCTATCGACCCTTTAAGGGCCGACATCGCGAGGGAATATCACACAGTGTAAATATAAGGGATATGTATAAGGATATTTACATATATATGACCACAGGCTGATGAAAGTATAGTATAATTATTTAATGATGGATTAAAGAATAAGTACACATTATAAATATGTGTAATGTGTATATAACACATACATCACATACTTCACAGCAGGTATTCACCACATGTTTGTATTGATTATGACTCAGAGGAGTTGGGACTTATTAATGTCTGATAATGATGTCACATGAAAGTCTTTGATCAGTCATAACTGATTGATTTCTGTTGTTTTTACATTTTTTTTTGGTATTGACAAAACAGTTACTGTGTTATAGTCATGGGTGAATTTTGAGACAGGTCTCCGGGCACATAAACGTAAAAAGGCCTCACCTCCTCTGCTACACAGGAGCAAGACTCACAGACAATATGGTGATTTTAACTCTTTATTGCATCTTTTTGTCGTTGTTTTGTGTCTCTTTTAAGTCATTTTGTCCTTTTTTATGTCATTTTTTGACTCTCTGAGCTAATTTTGTCTCTTTTTTTTATCATTTTTGTGTCTCTGAGGTTGCTTTGCCTGTCTCTGCAGTTATTTTGTGTGTCTTTGTTGTCATTTTGTCTTTTTTTGGTAATTATGTGTCTCTTTGTAGACATTTTTGTCTCTTTTAGGTACTTTTTTGTCTTTTTTTGGTTGTTGTTATGTCTCTTTATAGACATTTTGTGTGTCTTTGAGGTAATTTTGTGTCTTTTTTGTTGTTTTTATGTCTCTTAATAGACATTTTGTCTCTTTTTGGTTGTTTGTATGTCTCTTTATCGATATTTTGTGTCCCTCTGAGGTTGTTTTGCCTGTCTCTGTAGTTATTTTGTGTCTCTTTGTTGTCATTTTGTCTTTTTTTGGTTGTTGTTATGTCTCTTTGTAGACATTTTGTGTCTCTTTGAGATAATTGTGTATCTTTTTGTGATCAATTTATGTCTCTTTGTGGACATCTTGTGTCTCTCTGAGGTAATTTTGTGTCTTTTTTTGGTTGTTTTTATGTCTCTTTATCGATATTTTGCTTGTCTCTGAAGTTATTTTGTGTATCTTTGTTGTCATTTTGTCTTTTTTGGTCATTTTGTGTCTCTTTGTAGACATTATTGTGTCTCTGAGGTAATTTTGTCCTTTCTTGGTTGTTTTTATGTCTCTTTAAAGACATTTTGTGTCTCTCTGAGGTTGTTTTATATCAGTTCGAGGTAATCTTGTCTTTTTTGGTTGTTTTGTGTCTCTTTGCATGCATTTCTTTTTGTTTTTTGGGGTAATTTTTTTGTCTTTCTGGGTAATTTTGTGTCTGTGAGGTAATTTTTTTGTTTTCATTTGGTTGTTATATGTCTCTTTGAGGTTGTTCTGTCCATCTTTGCAGTCCCTTTGCGCCTCTTCATGGTCATTTTTAGTCTCTTCCTGGTCAGTACATGTTCATTTGAGTAATATTTTTTCCACTGAAGGCCCGGGGGTGGGGACCCTGACACTTTGGGCCCCTGTGTCATAACTGGGTAGACCCTCTCAGTGCCAGTAGCTGCTCCGGAGCTTTTGATCGAATCACATGGTCTTCCTCAGCACATATAAAGTTCACCCAGTTAGCACAGATTATGATGTCGTGTTCAATGCAAATAATAGCTGGTATACATTACGTATATTTACTGTTTGGTTACTTGTGTATAAAACCAAAAGTTCCCACAGCCATTAAAGTCAGACCTGATTTGGACTTTCAGTATGTTTGGACAGTCTGCCTTTGGCTGCAGATTTTTGACGATGTATATTCACGTCTTTCCTCTTTTCACTGTCCACACAAACTATAATATTTCTGGAGATGCTGTGCCTTCATTTGTCGATCTGTTGTTGTTATATTCCTCTGACTGGCTGCACCTTTCCATTTACAGTCTAATTTTCACCTCCATGAACTGCAGCAGCAGGAGCAGCTCTCACAGAGCTCGGTGGTCGTATTAAACAGCCTCATGTGTTCCTATTAGAGTTCCTTTAAATGTCTTTTATATCATCCAGGATCAATCAGTGCAGCTGATAACACACACACGGAGATGATACACCGCTGTAATGATGAAGCGAACTGGCCAATTAGAGGTCGAAATGAACCAATAATGAACCAATCAGAGGGAGAAGAGGCAAACACTGTGCTGTAGATGTGTTCAGGTCTGAGGAGCAGGGAGACGAGTCACGAGTCCGTTGTTGGAATCGGTACAGATATTTCAAGGACCTCTTGTGTGTGTGTGTGTGTGTGTGTGTGTGTGTGTGTGTGTGTGTGTGTGTGTGTGTGTGTATGTATGTGTGCTGAGGGCAGCTCCACTCTCTCGTTGTTCTGGAAGAGTTTCAAGTTTGGTTCTTTTTTACCTTATCTTCAGTGGTAAATAGAGAGCTAAAGATTTCCTGTGTGCTTTTCGGTGTGTGTGTGTGTGTGTGTGTGTGTGTGTGTGTGTGTGTGTGTGTGTGTGTGTGTGTGTAGAGAGAGAGAGAACCAGTCCATACTTAGTGCTGCTGTTATATTTTAATTAAAGCCGAACGGCGGGCTTAATTACTGCCATGATAAACAACACCTCTCTCTCCCTCTCTCTCTCCACTCTTGTCATCAAAGCACCGACAAAGCTCGCCCAGATGTAGACACACACACACACACACACACACACACACACACACACTGCAACACACTTACACAGACACACACACACACGCACACACAGAGCCTGCGGTCGGTCTCAGTGGTGCAGCAGAACTGTGTTTATGGCTGTTAATGAAAACTGAGGCCAGAGTCCCAGAATCCCAACGCTAATCACCATCCAACTCTCTGGACAGGAAGAGGAGGGGGGGTGGGGGGGTTGGGGGGACGGAGAGAAAAAACGAGATGAGGACACATGAGCACGTTCATGTCTGAACATGCAGAAACACATATAAAGTGAGTATGTGGAGGAGCAGTCATCCATCTTTCTGTGTCAGTGTGGTACTGCTTGTCATTGTGTTAGTGTGTGTGTGTGTGTGTGTGTGTGTGTGTGTGTGTGTGTGTGTGTGTGTGCGCGACCAGCAGCGAGCGTATCGGTGCAGAAACGTAAACACAAAAAAGTGTTGAGTTATGAACCGTGTGGAGCAAACTGTGACTTCACCCATGCAGCAGCGTGTGTGTGTGTGTCTATGAGCCATATTTAGACATTCAATATGTCAAAGAATCCACAAACTGATTATTAAAGGGACAGTTTGTATTTTTTTAAATGGGGTTTAATGGGGTACAGTACAGTAGATGGCGGTCTGCACACCTCAAGTCTGGAGAAACAAGCTGGAGTACGGACACAGAAGCTCAGCAGTGTGCTCCTGTGGACGGGGGGCAGCAGCAAAATGTATTTTCGACACCTTAAAAAAATCAATATCAGTTTGAATATATGATATATTTATAGTATTTTCACTCCTTTTCTTTGCTGTCAAACAGCCAGTTCCAACATCCAGTTAAAAGTCCTTCTCCTCACTCATAAAGCCCTCCATAACCACGCCCCCTCCTACCTCACCGACCTGCTCCACCGCCACACTCCTGCTGGCAGTCTCCGCTCTCTCATGCCAACCTCCTGACTCTACCACTGAAGACCAAACACCAGACCTGGGGTCACAGAGCCGCCCCCTCCCTCCGTAACTCTCTCCCCAGTCACATTTGAGACTGCACCGACCCTGTCCCAGTTCAAATCACCCATCAAACTCATCAAATCTTTTCAAAACGGCTTTTAATGCGTGAATAACGTTGTGTGTATTTTACTGTATTCTACTTTATGATCATTTTTAACTAATGTTAATTGTCTTTGACTACTATAAAAAGCGCTCTATAAATAAAATGTATTATTATTGTTATGAGGAAAACCATTATCGACTTCAGTTCCCCATCTGTAGTTTCATCAAAGCCAGACTCCATTGACAGAAACAGTCATTTTAGCTCACTGAGCACAGGAGCTGCTGGTCTACAGCTGCTTGGATCAGGTAGTGAATTTGTGTCATTGTGTGACTTTGGTGAATCCAAACTAACTTTGTTAAACACCACAGTCACTCAATGACACAAATAAACTAGCTGATGAAGGCAGCAGTAGACCAGCAGCTCCTGTGTTCAGCAAGCTAAAATTACTGTTTTTCTCAATGGAGTCTGGCTTTAAGGAGAATGGTCTAACAGCTTCATTCTCCTGTTGGTAATCGCTCACCAATTCTCAGTTTATGAGCTTCCATGAATTAAAGATAAAGTTTGAGATTTTTTTGGGTACTGGCAGTATTTCACAAATGGTCAGAATCCGAGGAAACAAGCATACGAACAAAAGGGTTCTCGGGTCAGCTCTGCTTTCTACCAGAGCTTGGAAGCAGGGCGGACTCAGCACCAAACATAAAAGAAAAATGGGAAGCAGAGTTAAGGATTCCAATAGCAGAGAAAGATGGGTATCAAATGTGTGAGACACAATGTACGTCCACAAATTCACTGGTTTGGAGGGAATTCTGCTGGAAGAATCGAACCCAAAATAAAAAGCAGGCAGCTTGGTACACAGAGAGTTGTTGGCGGCTGTGTGGGAACATGGAAGCAGACCACTCGTATATTTTTTGGAACTGTACAGAGATCAGGTCACACTGGGATAATATTAATGTGGCTGTTAGATATGTTTGGGGGTATGAAATCCCAAATAACTGCCTCATGAGTTATCTCGATAACAGTAAAAGTGTTGTGATTAGAAAAGATATTTACTTGATTAAAGTAAGAGAGCGCACTGGCTTAAAGTAAACCTCCCAAAACAAGATTATTGGCTGGAAATTGTCCGAGACATACGTTTTGAAAGTTTACCCAAGTGTAGACCAAAGATTCACGACGAGACGAAACCACTGAGACGAGTGTTGCAGAGAAAAGTAGCAGGTCTGAGATCGACTCAAGCCGGCAACTCAGCTGGTCAAATCGCTAGCAACTGGTTTTAAAGCACGTCCCCTGTTTCAGCAGCCAATCAGCTTGTAGTGAAGTCCGCTGGTCGAGTCAAAATGACCCCAGATGGCGTGTTGGCTTGCTGCAGCAGGTGCTCCGTCCCCGCCGAGCCCTCTGTTTCTGTCCTCACGGTGTGCCGGTGTCGGACGGTGGGTCGCTGCTGCTGCTCGCTTCACAGCAGTACACTGCTCAGCTTCCATGTCAATGGACCCACCGTATGTAATATACTGTAGATGGATGAGTAACCAAAACAACCCGCTTCAAAAGATGTGAACTGTCCCTTTAATGCTTTACTCAGTACATGTAAACATTTAACAAACAGTATGTAATTGTTTCTTTTGAAAATTTGAGTCGTATTTTCATAGTTTTGTCCGTTATATCTGTCAGTTCACATCTCAGATCTGAGCAGGGTGACAGCAGCAGATCAGAAACAACACCAGACAAACTTATTTGTCCTAAAATCAAAGGTGAAGTTAACTCTATTATCGGCTGTATATCAAGATTCCACTCAACACCTCTGAGCTATCACCATCATCTTCACCAACAGGTGTGGTGTTGCACGATTGTCATTTTCAAATCTACAGAAATGTGACGGCGCGAGATCGTTAGCAGAAAGTATGTGTGACATCGACACGACTCGTTTGGTTTAATGGTGAGAATGCTCTGAGGGCACCATATGGTGGAAACATTTACACACCCTTATAAACACGAGGAGGGTAAATATATAGCTCTCTATAGTCTGCAGACCTTTTTAGTGCTATTCCGTTGCCACGGCAACGGCAACAAACATCGAAACAGGAAATACAAAGTGGCCATTTGCAATGTTTATGTTGTCATGTTAGAGAGAGGGTCTATAGGGAGAGAATTCAGACGGAGCGGCAGTTAACAGCTTCCTGTGTTATGATTAGTGACATTTGGGCGACTCACTCTCAGTTTGATCTCCAAATAAAGGACTTCAGATCAGTCGCTGGGGGTTTGAGCCGCCTGAGACCTCCCAAGATAATTAAATGTGTATTTGTTTCTAGTTTTCCTGAACAGACCGGATGCATCTGCCTCTTAAAGCATCAGACAATCCTTCAAAGGAAACAGTACGAGTACGAAAAAAGCAAACATTTAAAATACATCAAGGTCACAACTTATGAAGTGTGGTCTCAAGGAGATTTAGATTTTAAAGAGTTATAAGCCAAGAAATGGTGGCAGCCAATGATTAAGATAATCTGGATAAACTGTTTACGTCCTGATCATTGTACAGCTCGTGTTTCCTCACCATGTCGCCAGATCTTTTATTTGTAACCTAATAATAATCTTTATTTATGAAGTGCTTTTCAAAACAGAGTTGCAAAGTGCTTTACATGTCAACAACTAAAACAGACAAGACATGAAAACAACCTTTAAAAGAACTGATAAAAACACGTCGGTATATAATAACTGAGGAAATTAAAGACAGTTTTAATGAACTTAAAACTCAAGTAAAATCAGGAAAGGCTCTGCAATGAATGTCTGTTTTAAGAAGAGATTAAAAGAGATCACTGACGTACGACCTGATTTTTTCAGGGCAGATTGTTCTAGAGCGTCAGCGCTCTGACAGCAAACACTCAGTCGCCTTTAGTTTTTTTGCTTCTAGAACAGACGGAAGACGTCTGATGCCTGGAAGACCTCAAAGTACAGTCCTGGCGTGTACGGTACTAAGAGGTCAGAGATAGAGCTGGAGAGAGACCATGAAGAGCCTTAAATCAGTAAAATCTTAAAATCTATTCTAAAACATACCTTTAAGTTGATGTTAGCGAAGCATGTGGGGACTATGTTGATATAAGCCTCGACTTACCGTTCTTTGTGTGACTTTAAATGTTGTACAAAATTGGAAGTTGTTGCATATCTGTCTATAATTTCCAACCTGGACATTTTGTATACTGCACTTCGGTTTTTGTTGACCTCTGCAGTTTCTTTATGCAAACAAAATTACCTGAAAACTTCAATTAAAAGCCTCGTCTTTTTTACCAGCCCAATGTGGCTACACATTTTGACAAATATACAAATGTCTCAATGAGACACCTGGTCTGGTTGTCAACTGGTTCATTTATATAGAAGTTCTTTGGTTATCTACTTGAGCTAACATTAGTTAGCTGCTTAAATCGTGCATACAAATATGTGTTTTTAATCTTTCATCAATATGTAGATGCTACACATTATTAGCTTGGTTAGATTTTCCATAAGTCAGTTGTTAAATTCATTTTACTGAAACCACGAGCATCAAAGTTGACAGTTATTAATCCAGATTTACGGCATGGTAAACAAGAGTGGTGACTCCCTACATCTGAAGCTGTCATTAAGTCAGAATATGTGTCCATTCCTTGATTATCCTGTAAGTTGTTAATTTTCCTTTAGTCCATAAGGGTCCACTGATCAAAAAAATCAAAAGGGTTTTACATGAAAATTAATCTGAGTTGTGAGCATTGTTTTAACAGGATAAAGTGGTGTTGTGTCAGTATGCTAGGTGCCATAAAACGAGTTGTCTGGCGGAGTTAGATCAAATTAATGATTCTTAATTGCTATGTTATTGGAAGCCTAATTTCCATACAAGTTATACTCATACTGGTTTAAATAAATAATTAGATTGTATTTCCGATCTTTGCTGAGCAACACTTTAATGTGAAAGGAATTAAATATCGGCCTGTTGAGCTCAGTGATTTAAGCAAATAATAGCCCAGGCTACTCATTGACGTTTTACGGTATATTTGTTTTCTTTTTCTTCAGCTGGTGCTGAGTAAAGTTAGTTCTTTACGCTTCTCTCCTGCGACATGATTCACTGCTGTCACACTGATTCAAACAAATGGATCATCTGGAGAATTAAGTGTCTCAGTGCTTGGAACGAATAGCGTTAATGTTTGTTGGTTCAGGAAATAAATTCATTTGTTACGCACTTTTTAGACGACATACTCTTTGATCTTTGGACTTGGGCAAAGATATCAAGTATTTTTAAGTCAAAGCGAAGTCATTGGTCTTAAAGTCAAGTTGCAAGTCAAGTCTAGAGTCATCAAGAATTGCTAAAGTTCAAGTCATTCGACTCGGGTCCACACCTCTGGGGTCTGATTCTTTAACATTGTTTTGAAATGACTAATTCTGCTTAAATATTTAGCTGTGCAGAATATTAAAATGATTAAAATGCAGCCAGTATAAGATAATGATAATCTAAGAGCTGATAGTTGTTGTGAGTCAGAGATGTGTGGAGAATCACACGCCGACTCTGCTCGGCTGTTTCCTCACTGTGAATCTGAAAACTGAGAGTTTATTAAGCACACACAGGCTCACTGAGCTCAAACTGGCTGTAGAAAATGGACCATATAAAGAGACATGGCCGCCCAGAGAGCACTGTGTGTCTGAGTGGAGAGGGCGGCTGGGAGACACACAAATGTACTTCCTCCTCCGCTGAGACAAATATTCCTCCTGGCAGGAAGTAGTTTTTTCTTCTCACATTTCCACATTTCAGTGATGAAGAAGTTTATCGCCCAAAACTAAACTACAAATCTGATTTCCATTTAGGTCAGCACCTGACAGCCTGTATATCTTATTCACTCTCTGCACAGTTTACACCACCGCCATCCCATAACTCTGTCCTGCTAGTACACACCACTGTCCCTGTACAGCAGAGGTTCACAACATTTATTTGGCTCCTTTAATAAAATGCCACGTCTCCTTGTAACCTCTCCTCGTAGATCGTGCGTCCATGAGTTGTTCCCCTTCCCACGTTTAATTATTTGAATCATCTTTAGAGTCCTGAAATTAGATATATTTCATATACAAATGCAAAGATGAGAAACTAATTTCACCCTTGAAACCAACACATTCTCGTCACATATCAACATTTGGTCATGGACTTTCCACGTCCACATATGACGTCCAAGGTACCCTGGGTGTGTTGGTTGTTGACGTTCTGGGACACCGTGTCAACTTCAGCCTGTTTTCACAGGAAATGCACAGTTTGCATACAGTCTCTTTCAAAATAAAAGCACTGCGTCAGTAAGACACCACAAATTGAAGTTTTTTTTAATTCAACAACAAACACGTGGTTGGGTTTAGGAAAAAGAACATGGTTGGGGCTATAATCTTACAGGAAGTGACCACTGGGCTCCTTGGTGAAAGTCAGTGGTTGTTGGACCCGTCCGGCCCCCTACTCAGACTTTCACCTCTTTATCTTTTGTGGTTGTCCCACCGCGTTTCCCCTGAAGCCACCAGGTGCCGGGCCCTGTTCTCACTCCCATCTCGTCAAACACCGCGGCTTTGTCAGTGATATCAGCGTCAGATAGCGATGGACAGATGCACTTTTCACAGCATGATACGCACCAGGAGCAGCACTTGTTGATGCAGCAATAACAAAACAAAAGCATGTGGTTTGGCTTTACACTCATATGATGAGTAAACACTGGGCTCCTGGATCAAAGTCCGGAGTTTGTTGGATCCATCCAAACCAAACTTTCAAGCTCCTCATGTTACCTTATTACTAGCAATATTTAAATCTGACAGCATCCAACGGTGTGTCATAGCGCCACAACATGTGCTGTGCGGCTGCGTAACGAAATGATGCTGCCTCTACATGTATCATCCTGATGCAACAGGTGCTGTCCAGCCACTCGGAAGTGTATGATACCACCGTAAAAGGTTCGAATGGTGGCTTTTGGTGTCATGTGTATGACGTCAAAATCACTGACAAAGTGGTGGCATTTGACAACTTTAGAATCAGAATGGGTTGAGATGTTTTGAAGAGATTTTTGACCATTTTTAGAGTCAATTCTTGAGCAGTGAAACAATCTTACGTTTAGCACCAAATCTGTGTAAGAAATGGTACCAACTCAAAAATTGCTACGACAAATTATGAGACATAACTGACCATGGGAATGGCCATCATATACTTTCATTGTAATGTTCTGAGCCCCAAAGTTTGAATAGGCACCTAACCAAAACACTAGGGATACACTAGGGATTGTATTTCATGTCTCCATCTGCTGGTGGGCCGTCACTATAAGAGTATGCATGTAAAATATGACGTTAATTCCACTACAGAAGAGACTTGATGATCACTATCAGAATAACAGGAAACAGCCGCTTAAGTGACAGGAAAAACCCGTAATGTGTATTAAAAAGCGTGTAGGTGTGTCAGCTGATACTACTTGTTTGTGAGACACTTAAATTGTCATGATAGATCAATTCTTTGGCTCTCTCACAAGTAAACCCTCAAATGTCTAATCCTATGTTTTTAGTCTCTTTATTCCACATCAAAATTAGGTGGGAAACAAAGTGGATATATCGATACTCGTAATATTTATTGATCAAACGTGTTGTTACATATCAGCATACTGGATATTGGCAGTAAATCCAATATCGTGCATCTCTAACCAAACACAATTACATATTTGTGTTTTAAAATGTAACACACAGGTGCTGAATTGTATCTCAAATTAATCTTCAGGTGTTCAGCTTTCAGATGATGTATATCACTTCTGTGTGGCTTCTGCTGTTGACCTGCTGTCTCCCCATAGAGGGAGGGGTTAAGGTCCAATACTTGGGAACAGTTACAGACCTTTGAACCAGTCGTTGAGCACCAGTAACCCACACTGCTGGGTCCTGGTCGGTGTCTCCAGTTGGACTGCAGCTCTGAGTCTTGCCTCATGTCCCTCTGTGATCCTGCGTGTCCTTGTTAATTGTATTACAACCATAAATCATGTCGCCTTTGGCAACAGTGTTCGTGTACGTTCGAGCCAACAAAGCGGCCGAGTGAACGAATGTGAATCAAATTGAAATGAAAATAACGAGATGATATCAGATCAGATTTGAGACAATCAGAGGAAAATTCCACCGGATAGTTTTGGATCAACGGCCGAAAGTGTTCTTGTGCTGCCCTCGTCCAAACCTCAACCAGACTGTTACTGTTAGCAGAGCGCCAGCAAACACACACGCACACTAACGCACACACACACACCGATGCACGCACACATCGAACGTACACTCACAAAAACAGACACACAAACAAAAAAAGACAAAGACACAGAGCTTCCAAATAATTAGTGAGCCCAGAAGTCTGCAGCACTGTAGAGCCAGCAGTGTGTGTGTGTGTGTGTGTGTGTGTGTGTGTTCAGGTCTGGACAGTCCTCCTTAATGAGGAGACAGAGGACAGACTGGTTTATAGAGAAAACCTTCCAAATCCCATTACTGCACTGGTTAGTGTGTGTGTGTGTCTTTACGAGTAGGAGTGTGTGTCGTACTGTGTGTGTGTACATGTATTATTGTGTGTTTTTTGTCTCTGTGAGTCTATATAAGTCTCTATGTTGTGTGTGTGTGCGTGTGTGTGTGTGTGTCCCACTCTGTCCTCAGTAAACAGCGACTTCTCATTAAAGCTTTCCGCTCGGCTGCCGTCGAGCGCCGAGTCCTGGAACCTGGATAATCCACTCCCCAACACACACACCTACACACACTACACACTCACGCACACACACATACACACACAAACACACACACTAAAGCTCTTTCCAGCCTGCTGACTTACAGCCCTTGTATCAACTCAACGGTCACCTGGAGAGAGAAAAAGATGGAGGAAGAAGCAGGAGAAGCAGAGATAAGAGGAGGACGGATGAAAGAGAGGATGAAGGGGAGGAGGAGGAGGAGGAGGAGGAGGAGTGAGGAGGAAGGTCAGGAGAAACATGGGAAAGGGTGGTGTAAACAGACGACTTGCAGTGTTTCAGGTTGCGGAAGGGTAAAAGGAGCCGAGTGGGAAAGAGGAGGGGTGAGGAATAAGGATGGAGGAGATGAAGGGGCTGACATGAAGGAGCAAAACCTCAGATAAGGAGTGAAGGAGAAGGTCATTAAGAGTCGGAGCAGGAGGAGGAGGAAGAGGAGGAGGAGGAGAATCTTCTGTTTGCACCAAGAAGGGAAGTCAAGTAGGAAAGAGGAGGAGCTACAGTGGGATAAAAAAGAGGATGAGGTGGAGCTGAAGGTGAGGATAAGAGGAGCAGAAGACAAGAAAGGATGAGATAGAGAGGCTGAAGATGAGGAGTAGACGGTGGAGGAGAGGAAGATGGAGCAATTAAAAGAGAGTGTGGTGTAAATAGGAGGAGATTCTGTCAGGTTCAGGAGCAGAAAAGGAGGAGGTCAGATGAAACGGATGGAAAGAGTGGTGTAAACAGGAGATTTGCAGTGGGAGGAGAGGAGGAGTAAAAGAAGAGGGAGGTCAGGAGGAACGAGGGAAAGAGTGGTGTAAACAGGTAGCGATATCTGTGAGGCTGAGGAGGAGCAGAGGAAGGAGTAGAGGAGGAAAAGGAGGAGCAAAACGGGAGTGGAAGCAGAAAAGAAGGAGGAAGCGAAGCTGAGGAGGAGCAGGAAGAGAAGAAGCACAGGAGGAAGTCGTTGTAAAGATAAAGGAGTGGAGGAAGAGGAGAAGGTGAAAAGGAGGAGCTGAGATGCAGAGGCAGCGAGGAAGAGCAGCAGGGACACAGAGTTGAGGAAGAGGAGAAAGATGTGACGAAATGGAGGAGCTGTGGAGTAAAACAGAACATCAGAGGAGGTGAAAGAGTAAAGGAGCAAGAGGGGGAGCAGGAGATGTGTGGAGATAAAGGAGGAGAACAATAAAAGGAAGAGAGGCAGAGCTGGAGAAGAGATGGAGCAGAATAAGAGGTGTATAAGTGATGAAGATAACTAGCGGTGAAGGAGAAGGAGGTGAAAGGGTAAAGAAGGAAGAGGAGGAACAGGAAGTACAGGAGGTTAAGGAGCAGGACTATAAAAGAAGGAGAACAGGACGCGTAGATGGAAAGAAGGAACTAAGAGGCAGAAGAAGAGGAATCAGGAGTAGCGATAAAGAAAAGGAGGAGCAATACAGCAGGAGTAGAAGACCAGAGGAGATGAAGGAGGAGGAGCAGGAGGAGGAGAAACAAACTAGGAGGCAGAAAATAAAGAGGAGGAGTAGTGGGGAAAATGAGCAGACTCAAAGATGAAGTTGAGACATGGTAAGGAAAAATAAATGGACGAGAAAAGGAGGAGCAGTCAAGTGGCAGCAGAGGAGGAGACAGAGGCAGAGCTGAGGAAGAGGAGATGCAGTAGAGTAGGAGTAGAGGACCAGAGGAGGAGCAACAAGCTCTGAGGCAAATAATGAAGAAGCAGAAGAGGAGTAGCGAGGAAGACAAGTAGGAGCAGTCAAGTGGCAGCAGAGGAGGAGGCAGAGGCAGAGTTGAGGAAGAGGAGGAGTAGAAAAAGAGATGTAAAAATGATGAAGATGAAGAGGACCCGAGGTGGAGGAGAAGGAGTAGAGAATGGGGAGGAGGAGCAGGAGGAGCAGCAGAGGGAGTGGGTGTATTTGTCGGGTTAATCCTCTCCTATTAGCGGCTCCTCTGTGTGCTGTAAGGATTAGCCTGTTGTCTGAGCTCCAGCAGGTCGGGGAGCAGGGGGCCGCGCCCACCCCCACGGCCCAGTCAGGAGCCTCTGACGGCGGGCACGGCGACCCACCACGGGGCCCCCCTCCTCCATCCCGGAGCTCAGCGTTAGTTTGTTTGTTCAGTGAGTGGTACGGAATAACCAATGAGGTAATGGATGGGAGAGCGTTACCCTGGGCAACGGTTTAGAGGCCCTCCCCTCAATTAACCTCTTGGCGTGGCTCATACACACACGCACACACACACATACACACACACAGGCCTATTCTAGAGATAACTCGCGCATTGATATGCAAGATACAAAGTCATACAGCCCGTACACAGATCGGGTCAGGTTGAGGCTGCTGCTCATAATTCATAGCACACAGGCCAGCACACACACACACACACACACACACAAACACACACACACACACACGGTAAAACACACAGCTTAGCGGAGGATGCTGTATTTACAATTCGGGTCACACAGGCAGAGATAAAAACACACCGAGGCGAACACGGGTCAGTGATGCTGCCGGTGCTTCTAATGCAGAGCACACACACACACACACACATGCACACTCATATACACACTTACACATACTCGTATACACACTTAAACACACACACAGTTTGAGGGCAAAGCATCACTTATGATGTTTGTAATGCCGAACACAGGCTTGGTTTAACGCTGAACACACACGCAGAATCATAGTGACGATGCAATGCACACATCTTACGCACATTTCCACACACACACACACACACACACACTGGACATTCAGCCGACTGTAGATAAGCCGCACAAACAAAAAAAGTAACAGAAGAAGAAGTTTAAACTTCCTGTAGTGACCACAGAATCAGATTTTGTTGTCTGTCAGCGTGTGTGTTGTCACATAGAGGACAAACAGACTTGTGTGTAGCTTCTGGGTGAATTTTACTCTCAGTCACCTGAAGCGTTTGATTGGTGGAGCTTGTTTTTGGGGGGTTGTGTGTGCGTGTGTGTACTGTATGTGTGTGTGTGTGTGTGTGTGTGCCAAAGCCCGGGAGGCAAAGCTGAGGGAGAGAAAGTCGGTGACGGACTGCAAACTGCACACAGACAGGCCCGCCTTCACATCACATCACATCACTCCAGTGTGTGTGTGTGTGTGTGTGTGTGTGTGTGTGTGTGTGTGTGTTCGGGATGGTTTGGGGACGTGTGCACGAGCCTGTGCGTGCATGTGGCAACAATTGTACTCGCATTCAAATCTGTGTTTGTGTGTGTGTTTTTTTTTGTGTTGTGCAACTAAGAGAAGAAAAGGTTTGGGGACATGACTGTGGCTGCTGTATGAGTGTCTTCCGTGTGTGTGTGTGTGTGTGTGTGTGTGTGTGTGTGTGTGTGTGTGTGTGTTGCGTGGAAGGGAAGAGCTGTCCAGGGGGGAGATCTTCTTCTGCTCCAGTTATAGCGGTCAGACACCAGCACAGTCCTCCACGGTCCACTTCCTGTCCATTTCCTGTTGACCTCTGACCCCTGCTGGCTGAGTTGAGCTCCTAAGGGTTTGGATGGCGTGTGTGTGTGTGTGTGTGTGTGTGTGAGGGGATGTTCCCCCTGTAAACCTCGGAGGCAAAAAGCAGAAATAAATGAAGCGAAAACGGAAGAGGATGAATTATTGTCCCTCTGTGTTACCCTTACTTACAGGAAGTAACACATAATATAAATATTCACCATCAAATCTGTTTCGACTGTAAATATAGAACACTTATTAATAAAAACGCAGCTTTAATAAGAAACAGAGAGAACACACAGCATACTGTGAAGCTCATTTAAAAATATAAATTGAAATGTTCCTCTGTGTGAACAAATGAGTCCAGTGTGTATCTACAGCCTGATGGGTTGTCTTCTTCTGTTGTTGTTTAAAACACATCAGTGTCACTGGGTGACATGTCCCTTCATTAAACACATACTGTAGTTTATTTAGACTTAGTCCTACACACACTGTCCTGCTGACACAAACACTCACTAGAGCATCAAATGTGGATTAATCCCCCACTGAACATAGTCCCCAACAAGTCACACTGTTGACGTGTGCTCGTGACATTTTCCCGGTGAGTCTTTCCGTGCAAATAGAGTGCGGCAGGGTTGACGGGTTTTTTTTGTTGCTGACCAACCTGCAAGTTAGCATTGCCCATGTTACCTAGCCAAAAAGCCAATGGGATTTTTTCCATTGACTTTTGTATTATTGCGGAAAATAAGTTCTGTCGCAAACAAGTGTTTACAGGACTTCATTTGTTCCTGTAGCAGTTGGACTTTTTAACAAACAATGTTGATGTGTTGTGTTGTGTGTGTATTATGGGTCCGTCCCAATACTCACATTTCACCTCGAAATTGGCCCTAGCCCTTGTTTTTGTGCGTTCCCGCAAAGGGCTAGGGTGTCCCAAACTTTAAGAAGAGTAAGGGAAGTGCCATTCAGCCCTTAAAATCCTCACTTAATTTGAAGGGCTGTGTGATGCACACTACAAACTACGAAACGTTTTAATTGCAGGCAAGAGAGAATTTCTACTCCTTCTTTTGTTGTGGTGTAGATAGTCCTAACGCCCCACATAGATTGGTCAACAAATTACTAGGCTATCATATCAAAAATAGTTCAAACATGTGTTACATTATTTAACGATACGATCTTAATGAGTGGGTCGGCATTTTAGCGACACAAACAACAGCTGCGACACTGGGTGAAAATGTTTGGGTTTTTTTTCAATCGACATACCTGAAACAAATCGACTACGAGAAGAAGGCTGGCGAAGGCGTCTTCTATTTGCTGCGTTTCTTCTCCGTTGATTTGTTAAACAAAGAAGGATGAAGACAGCCAACGACAGAGGCAATACAACCTCTGGAGCCGGCATTTTCGAAGCCTATGTTGACGATACACGTGACATAGGTGAGCACATCTATTAAGCTAATTTGCATGAAGTGGCGTCCGGATTCATAGGTAAAATTCCTTACCCCTCAGCACTACCCCTTCGTCGTTGAGGGGAATCTATCTGGCTAGGGCACTTGAAACCAAAGGGGTAAGGTTAAGGGAAGAGAATTGGGATTGGCCCTATGTCTTTGTCTTTGTCCACATACTGTGTAGGTGTTTTTGTTTATGGTGGCAAACCAGTTTGAGGATTATTAAAGTGAATACCATCCGATCCGATATTTACAGGTCATATTAAGTGAAATAATCCCCACAATGGACACCACTTTTATCATTTTTGAGGCGTAAATGCAACTGCTAAGTAAAAAGCTAGGCTATAAACGAACCACACTATGGTCACATGTCTTCAACGTCACCACCACAACAAGGCTGTAAAGCCGCGTTCGGCATGATGACATTCTGTAGTCTCATTTAGCCACTGGTTAGTCACCTTTTTCAGACTCGTAAAGACTTCAGAACACACAGTGGGATATTACAGATGTATTTTATGTTATAGAATAAAACGTGAAAGTTTCTGCAGCTTGTGTTACCGCAGAACGTATTCAAGGCATCTCACCAAAAACCCACTGACTTCAAGACGAAGGGAACAGGATGTGCAAACACACTAACTCAGTTCCCGGCTTCAGGACTCATTTCTGCAGCGCTCTATACGGGCAGAGGGAAAGAAAAGTTTGAGCAGCAATCAGCCCGTTCTGAACAGACTTGTTTTGAACACAGTGTATTTTACAAATACCAACCTGTCCAGGAGCCGTACGCAACTTCTGTGTTTGCCTTTAGTCCCTTTTCTTCTTTCAACGCTCTCCAACAAGGAAAAGCTACACCTGCGGTGATCCATGTTTGTCCTCTCTGTGGATCACTTCCCTTGTTTTTTTTTTACTTTAATCCTTCCTCTGAATGCTGAGTTTCTTTTTAGAACAAACATCCACTTCACAAACTTTTCTTGGATGCTTCTCAGGGTTCTGCTCCGTTGCTACAGTCTCTCCCACCTTCCTGCCTCCTTTAACTCTGGCAGGTTGACGTCAAACGAAGAACTTCCAGGAGCTGTCCCTGGCAGCGATGGGCTTAATCAGCATTGTGTGAACGTTCATTTATGTGTCAGAGTCCAGCTCTAAAAGCAAAACTATATTTGTGAAGATTTACATCTTCAGTAGGAACCAGCGACAGGAAGTGAGGCTGCATTGTTTGTTGGGGTATGAAGGTCCGATTTGTTCACAATCAGGAAAACATGAAATAGCAGCAGCCTCATCAAAGAGCTTTTTGATCTGATCTGAGAGTCACAGAGAGTTCATTCAATTTAAAAGTGCGGACAGACAGAGTGTCAGGAAAGTGTGAATCAGCACAAAAAGCTCTCGTCTTAGCAGCTGGAGTGAACTCACGTTCTCTATCTGCTCTCAGAGCTTTACCAGCTTCAGGAGTTTCTCCTCAAAGGTCACGACTCACCTGCAGCTCTGCAGAGTCTGCAGACATCTTTTCACCGACCATCATCATCTTCATCTTCTTCTTTCTCACTCAGACTGCAGCGTGAATGACCAAAGCAAACTGTTGTAGATGGATCTCACTCTCTGTTTTGACACACTTACTGTGGGGTTGTGTTTTTTTCAGGATTCTAACTAATGAGAATCTCCCTGTCGACTCTGTGTCGTTTCATTCGTGCTTTTTTTTTTTGATTGTCAACTGTAAAAAAGAAAAAAAAAATAGGGATACACAATATATATTGGAACAATAAAAGGACATTTTAAATATTATGCATTATTCTGATAATTGAAATTATAGCCGATACATAGTGGTGATAATACAAAGCCAGAACACTTGAACTGACTTAACAATGACAGCATCTACACACCCGACACTCTGTGTGGCGGTACATGTTCATTTAAAGTTGGTTTTGAGAGCCGAATAAACACAGAGAAGAAGAACAACTGCAGCACGCCATCTAGAGGGCAAAACATGTCACAGTTCCAGAGGACGACGTCCGGATCACACCGACGGTCTGATCTCCAACCACAAGACACAGGTTAGACACAGCACCGAAGGGCCGTCTCCAGAGTGTTAGCACAAGCTAATTAGCGACACCGGCTAACATCCAACACCTGAGCTTTAAAAGGCTCAACTCTGTTGTAAATAACTGCTCGCCATGTGACGCTACAGTTAGCATTATTTGTATCCTTACCTCTCTGACTGCGTGTGTGTGTGAGACACAGCTGTTTGTTTGTTTAAGTTGAGTGTCAATGTGTGAGGTGGATCAATAGCGCATCGCTATTCTGCTTGGTAGTTGTAGGCTAGTCTATCGTGGGACGGTGAGACGGCGCCTGGGTGTGATGATATAACCGATTAATACAGCAGATGTGAGGCGGAGCTGCAGATGTTGATGTGAGTCAGCTGTCAGTGTTTGTCTCTGTTAGTAGAGACTCCACTCTGCAGTGTAGTTTATACCGTTACTGATACACCAGAGAATCACACAGTAACACTGGGCTTCATCATCATCATCCTCTGTCTCACTGTTAACTATACATTTAATACTGATTAAAGTCATTTTACGTCATGATGTTCATCTGTAGTGGAGGGTTATATGGGGGCGGGGCATTGAGGGTCGACCTGATGTCGGCAGGTGTGGAGGAGTCAGAACTGTTTGTTTTTGTTGTGTTAACAATAGTTAAGTTTGATTTGGTTCAGCCAGAGCTATGGGATATTAAATCAGCCATATTTTCTAGCTACATCTCAGCCTTTCTTACGCTCAGGTGAACATAAACTATAGGTTATACACTTCCTCTTAAAATACTAAAATGTGAAATTATCAGTTATCATATTGGTTGAAAAAATCTATACTTGTGCATCCTTGAAAAAGATTGTATAAGTCGTTGGGAACAGTGATTATGTGCTGGCTGTCTGGTCTTTGATGTTGAGCTTTTATTAGCAAAAAAAAAAAAAATAGCAACTGTTCTCCGTTAAAAGTTTGAGTCACTTTCTGAACAGAAATCTCAAACGTCTTCAGGTCTCAGCTTCTTACACGAGAGGATTTTCTGCTTTTCACAGTTTGATGTCGTCATAAATTGAATCTTTAGGCTTTTTGAAATATAACTCAAGACAAAACAACTTGAAAACCTCACCTTGGACTTTTCTGACATTTCAGAGACAGTACAATCAGGAATAATCAGCAGATTCATCAGGACTGAGAATTATGTTCTGAAAGAAGCAAAGGTTTAGAAGTCAGACAGATTTGAAGGTCGCAGCTGTGTGTGTCTGTTTTAAATAAAACTGTGCTTTACATTTCATCTTTATGAATTTGCAGAGTTCCCACAGTAAACATATTTCTCTGTGTAAAGTACAGTATTAGTGCACGGCGTACAGTATCCCAGCAGTCGGTAAAATTCCCAGTAGCTCCGTTCTTAATTTTCTTCTTCTTTTGTGTATCCAGTTCCTCTCAGTGCTGCGACCTCCTAATTTCCCCGCAGGGATCACAAAGTTTCATCTTCTCTTATTAAACTTAATTTGCACAGTGTGTGTGTGGCGGTGAGTGTGTGTGTGTGTGTGTGTGTGTGTGTGTGTGTGTGTGTGTGTGTTTCCAGTCTGCTCAAAGACAAGGAGATGCAGCCATGCGGTAAATTGTCCTTGTCATCTGTGTGTCACCAGCAGAGTCGGTAACCTTAACGAGGACTGTGTGTCCGCTCGTTCCCGCGCTTGGCGGCGGGGGTCTCTGAGGGCCGCCGCGTGGCGTCCTCATCTCACAGACGGAACGCCACCGACCCACCGGGACGCTGCCTCCCTCGGCTCGGTGGGGAGGACGCCACCGACGCTCCGAGCTGGTGTCGCTGCTAATTAGGGAAGCAGCGTCGACCCGTTGACTACCTGCGAGAGGCCGTCCTTCTGCTTCTTAACACCAATCACACGCTGTTCGCTCTGCGCTGGACGTCAGCTGCTGAACATCACCGTGACTCTACAAATTGGTCACTGAGCAGCAGCTGAAGGTTCAAACACACCTGCTTCTTTAAGCTTCTTCAAGATCCTGGGACCGGCTGCACAAAACACCTTAAGATTGTCCTTAAAGTTCAGGTTAAGATTCTCTTAAAACAAGATTGGTTGCACAAAGCATGTCTTCTCCTTCAGGTTTCCTTAAAATGTTCACTTAAGTATTTCAGGTTTTCTCCTTATCTTGGTCTTGTACTTAACGAAGTTCTTCAAGTTAGTTAAACCATTGCACAAAAGCTTTAAGGTGTCACAAGCTCCAGTGCAAAGAGTGAAGTTCTCTTGGAGTGTTCACATATGCGCAAAAACTGCTGAGTCACCGCTCTGAGTTTAGAGGGCTGAAAAGGACATGCAGCATGGGGAGAATACCCAAGTGTTTTACGCCAACCCCCAGAATGTACAGACTTTTATACCATACTGAAGCTCTGACCCCAGTGCACTCGTAAAAGAGATTGCCCCCCATTAAACAGATTCACTAATACAAGAAGTTTTCCCCCAGCAGATAAAAGGAAATGCCCCCATGGTATAGGAAATTACCCTCCAATATAGAGTCCTGAATAATTCCCACAGTAATTATGTAGCAGTTACACCGAAACTTTATGTTTCATTAACGTGTGGTGATGTTTGGGCACAAAAAACAGTTGGTCATGCTCAGGAAAAGATCATGTTTTTGCTTGAAATACTTGTTTTTGTGGGATAAAGCAGAATTGGTTTTGTTGTTTGTTGGTTTTGAACCGTGGTCTCCAGCTTGGCAGGCGTCTCGCCTGGTTGTCATCCGTCCATGTTGATTTGTTCAGTACACATCATCTACTGCACATCTGTCTGTCTTGTGAGAAGGATCCCCTCTCAGTTGCTCTTCCTGAGGTTCCCCCTCCGTTTAAGGTTTTGTTTTTTGGTTTCCTCTTCGACTGTGAGGGTCCAAGGACAGAGGGATGTCGTGTGCTGTAAAGCCCTCAGAAGCAAATTGTGATTTGTGATATT
Organism: Cephalopholis sonnerati; assembly: GCA_019142605.1. NCBI lineage: Eukaryota > Metazoa > Chordata > Actinopteri > Perciformes > Serranidae > Cephalopholis > Cephalopholis sonnerati. Next base: position 38,355,400 of record JAGQAX010000004.1, on the reverse strand, counting down.
GGGCTTTAGAAATAGAACCGAACATGTGGTCAGGTTTAGGCACAAAACCCACTTGGTTATGATTCTGAAAACATAATGTTTTGGCATAAAGCGCCCACTTTTGGTGGCACATTTCCTGCTGGAAACACAATGGGAATCTCGCTAAAAATCAACCTGGTTTTGTTGTCTGCAGATTGGCGGGTGTCTCGCCTCGTTGTCACACCATCCATCCATGTTTGGTCACCTTATCAGCTGTGAGGGTCCAAGGACAGAGGGATGTCGTGTGCTGTAAACCCCTCTGATGCAAACTGTGATTTGTGATATTGAACATGTGGTCAGGTTTAGGCACAAAACCCGTTCGGTTACGGTTGGAAAAGATCATGTTTTGGCATAAAGCACCCACTCGTGCTGGAAACACAGCGATGTTTTGCTAAACATCAGCCCACTTTTGTTGTTCACTGGTCTCAAACAGCGGTCTGCAGCTTGGCAGGCGTCTCCTCTCGGTGTCACTTCTGCGGTGTGCTCTGCATGTATTTAGATGCGAGTGTTTCCTCCTGCAGATAAGATATTCAGATATGCATGTAAATATCAGGTGGAATTGAGGTCAGCGTGTTCTGTAAATGTACATCTGTGTGTTTAATACAGTCAGACTGTGTGTTTACTTACATGCAGTCCACCCGTCACTGCTGCTCTGCCGCTCTCGGCCTCAACTGCCACTCAAAACATCTCGTCTCTTACACACACACACCTCGCTCTTCACAGTGATTCGATTCCGATTTCTTTCCTTCAATCACTCTCTTGGACGCTTTCTCTCTCCTCTCTCTCTGGCGTCGATCCCACCTTATTTCTCTCGCTCTCATAGTATCTCCTTTGTAAATGGATCTTCTGCCCTGGCCTGCATTTGCATGGGTGTGAGCCAATAAGGCGTTTGGCTGGGGGGACGGCTGAGAGAGGGAGAGGAGGAGAATCTCATTTCCATATATAACGAGGCCTTTTCTGCAGGCAGCCAGGGAAACAGAAACACAGGAAAATGGATTTATTTATGTATGGTTTTGTCAAAGATTTCCCCCAGCGGTTGAAGTCAATCCAGGAAGCCAATTATGCGTTGGATTGCGAGCGTGAGAGAGAGATTTCTTTTAATTTTATTTTGTCTTTTCAGCTCGCTGTGCCTCTGTAGCTCCTCAGAAAGGGGGGAAAAAAAAGAGCGGCTGATGAGTCGTCGAACCGACGATGAGGAGGAGGAGGAGGAGGAGGAGGTTAGGGCGATTCCATCATCATCACTTCTTCTTCATGTCTTATTTTTGTTGCTATCAAAGCTCCAGCCTTTCATCTGCTTCCTCAGTTTCTCGCGCTGGGCTCGCGGCCTGTTTCCTCTGAGAGGAGCTTCAGGGTGCGAAACTAACCATCTTCTCCGCTTTCACTGTAAATGTCGAGAAAATGAAAATGAAAAAAAAAAAGTTGCCGACAACCACAGAGAGAGCAGAACGACTTCACATCAGGACAATGCCGTGCAAGATGTGCAAGACCCCGGCTGTTTTTCGGCGTCGCCAAGAGTCGTTTCTTTTTATCACACAGGACTAAGAAGCAAAAGAGGAGAGTGAGAGAATAAGAAATAAAGGCGTCTTATATTCTCCAGGATTGTTTTTTTCCCCCCTTTTCTAATCTGCGATGCAAAAGAATTAAAGCATGGAGCCGAGCTGTTATCTCTTGCACGCAGCACGAGAGAGAAAGAGAGAGAATAGGCGAGAGCTGAATAATGAATCAAACACACTCCAAAGCCTTATACATTTCCTATACTTCGCCTTAAATATTGAGAGGCCTACTTCTCAGCCCACTGCTGCTTTCAGGCAAACAGAAAAGTGGAAACTTTCAAGAATCGGGGGCATGAAGGACGGAGGATCTCTGCATCCTCTGTTTGTTTCTTTCTCCGGGACTCTGACTGATGCTGTTTTACAGTTTTACACCACGCTCGCCTGCTGACATTTTGCATAATGTGGACCGAGCGACTGCCGACTGAGGATGATCTAAGCAGCTGGACGGCTCCTGATGAATGCTGGGAAGTCGCAGCGGGAGGTGGTGGTGGGGGGCGGCTGATGGATGGGCGGGGAGGGCTGCTCCAGCTCCGGGTGGAGACGTCACGAGGAGTTTGTTAAAGCCTGGGAACTTAATCAGGATTCCTGTTTTTAGATCAGTGGGTTCCAACTGGGCCTGCTGAGTACTTCAAAAACATATTTAAGTCATGAGCCCCCAAACATCCCCCGAAACATCCCCCACCACCATATTTTAGAAAATGTATAATATTAATAGAGTCACTGCGCCCAAGCTGATGCTGTTTGGTTGAGTGTTTTAAGTCTATGCAAATGTAAGATTGTTATAATACGCAGCATTAGCAGGACGCAGTTAGGCCTCAGATTTAATAAAAATTTTTGATGAGGTTTTTTAGTTTTTATTCCCATATAAAGTTTGAAAGTTTGAACAGGCTCAGCTGGACAGTCAGTGTGACAGGTAGGTATTTTTATTGATAATTCATAGGATGCACAAAGCATCAACAAACAAACATAGAACCTATCAAGGACAGAAATCAGCCCCGCCCACCCACCTACCCAGAAACAAAGAGACCAGCGAAAGAAAGTAAAAGACAAAAATGAAATATAAATAAATGAAAATAAAAATGTAACTAAAATTAAGAAAGTAGGAATAAAAAAATAAGATAAATATACAATAAGAATAAAAAAAGACAAAAGTAATCAAAAAAATGTATAGATATATATATATAAATTTTTTGAAAAACGGATGACAAATTAATTGTTTGACATATGTAGGGGAGTATTACTAGTTTCATTACAATTTTTCAGCTCCCATATTTGCTACAGCAGTTATAAATGGTTGCCAGGTGGCCAAAAAAAGCGTGCAGTTGATCCTTTTATAAAACAATGGATTTTCAATTGTAAATAATACATAACATCTATGATCCAATATCTATATGTTGGAGGTGAAGAGTCCTGTTTCCCTTTTTTTATAAAGATAAATACAGACGACCACCGTCTGCTGGTGTGGAGTTATTTCCTCTCACACAGGCGCAGAGCGTTCATGCTGGTTGGCCGTCAGCTGTACTCTTTGCGGTGAGTTTATGTGCAACTATTTGGCCGAGACAGAGGCGACGTGAGGCGACGGAGCAGTTTGCTTTTGTCGCTGCTTCATCTCTGAAGTCTGAAGTCAACCATGTCTCACTCTGAACTCGTTGAATACCAGTGTTTGGTCAGTGACTTCCAGTGTCAGAAACTGACAATAAAAGCCGTCCCTTCATGTCGGCATGACATGTAGCCAAATGCTGTTTAATGGTGCCCAGACGAGTCACGGAGAAACGCAATGGGACCACAATGTAAGTTAAGGTGGTGGGAGTCTGAGTAGGGCAGGCATGAGAGGTGATGGATGGATCCAACAACCACGGCCAAAATGCGCTACCCTTACTGGGTGTCTGGGCTCAGCCTTCGAGCTAGGGTGAGCGGCTGCTTATTTGCGTTGGAAGGGGCCGGTTGAGGTGGTTTCAGGGCATCTGATCAGGATCCTTCTGGGCACCTCCCGTTAGAGAACATGCTGGAGGGATTACATATCTCATCTGGCCTGGGAATGCCTCAGGATCCTCCAGGTGGAGCTGGAATGTGTTGTCTGGAATATGTTGCTCAGCCTGCTGCCCTCGTGACACGGCCTCAGATCGGTGAATAAAAACAGATGGACATGCACATTCACAAAAGCTGCGGCCTCCGTGCCAAGGGCAAAAACTGTGGCTGCCAAAGGGTGGGGGACAGTTGTGTGGCTCGACTGACCGACTGACCAGCTGACAGAGCGAGCTGCAGAAGCTGCTGGTTGCAGCTGATAAATGTGGCAGGTTGAGTATGAGCCTAAATGCCTCGCTCAGACAGATGTGTCTCTGCAGCGCTCAGCGGCTCCTCGGGCGATTCTCGGTGAAAAACTGTGAACTTAATGCTGCTGCCTGGTTGAATAATGGCTGATAACGGTTGGAGGAGGTAAGAGCTGATGCACCTAAAGCTGCTGCTTTTTAACATATGGCTAGGTGCTAATGGAGCCCTCCAGACGCTCCTGTCTGTATTGTTAAGTGCCAGCAGTGAACTTCAGCCACGGCGGCAGCAGCAGCAGCAGCAGCAGCGTCAACGTGAGACTTCACAGCTTCCCGGAGAAGATAATCTGATGTTAATTACCACGGGGTGCCAATAAATCACTCACAATCATGTCATAAACATGAAGGGGCCCTTCATGCATCATTATAACTTCACGGAGACGAGCGAGCCGGCGAGTGCGAGCCTTTCGCCGTGCCACCCGCCGCTTTGCATAAAAGTCCTTCATTATCCCGCCCCCATCATTTCACTCACATGACAGCGAGGGTTTTTTTCTTTAACAGCCTCCATCATGTCTATCTTCACATTTACTCACGTCACTGATGTCAAATTACAAAGAGCCTCCCGACTGCTCGGCGCACGGCTCCATAAAGCAGCGGGAATGTGGGCAGGAGGTCAGAGGCTGCAGGCAATTACAGACTCTCCAGCTCTTCATTACAATCGATTGCTTAATTGATGAATTTAAAAACATTTTATAAAGTGATTAATTTAATTTGCATTTAAATTATCCAGCCATCCATCTACGTTCTATAGTGTATCCTCTTTATGCTTTTCACGGTCGCAGGATGGTTCTTTTCCCAGCGTGCACTAGGTGAGAGGCTGCCAGTCTGTCACAGAGCTCTGGGTTACAGACAGGGGTTAGTTTCATGATTTTAAACATGAAATTACTGCAGAGGAGTCCAAGACTTTGTTGTTGGTCAGTGTTTAAACGACGTGTCACAGTGACAGGAACATGAAGGAAAAGAAGGACAAGATATTTGCTGTCTTCACTCTAATTTCAGCACGTTCTGATGCTCTTAGCTTCACTGCCGACTGTTCGAGAAGTCGTCTAAACTTCTCCTGAACCAGATCAGTCTGCTCTCTGTCACCCGCCGTTCAATGTAATCACCACTCCTGCTGACGGCGCTGACAGACGCTCCACACACATTTGTAGTTTCTCCGCCTGTGTAGAAATCAGAGATCTTTAGCGTCACAGATCACGCTGGATGGCAGTAATAACGCTTAATTGTGAGACCTGACAGGCTTTTATGATTCAGAGCTGAGCAGCTGCTCTGCAGGTGCACTGGACTGTGGTTTAAATGGCTGAAGGCCATGAATATTTTGACTTTTATATAATTCAATGTAGCTGACAGACTCTCACCAGAGGGTTCATTTTGTAGAAGTGCTCTGCAGATGTAAAAACAGGGCCGTATGGAGGTGGTGGTGGTGCAGTGTTTAGCGACTCAACTTTATCTATATAGCGCCTTTCATACAAACATGCAGCCCAAAGTGCTTCACATGGCAACACTGGAATGATACAGACATGATTTAAAGGAGGACACAAACAACTGAACATAAAGTTGTGCAAGACTATAAAATATTAAAAAACCAAACCAAACAAAACAGAACAAAAAAAGGTGATTAAAAGTCCAGCTCACCTGTGACCTATAAAGCAGGACATACACTTGCTTTTTAACCATGCATTTGCTTAGACAAGCAGCCGTGTTGTGAACAGAATTATTCACATACTTGCCTACGTACTACCCATGTTACTGGAGGATTCCACTAGAGGGCGCACCGGAGAACTTAGATAGTGCAGAGCTTTTATATTTTCATGATGTAATCAACAAACACGGGAACACTCAAGGAGGTTACAGTCCACTCCAAAGATTTGTGACGAGACGAAACATTACAGATTACAGAGAAAAGTTGCAGCGGTGTGAACTGGCCGGTCTGAGCTCGACTCAAGCCGGCTGATGGTGTCACCTGCAACTCAGCTGGTCAAATCACCGGCAGCTGATTTTAAAGCACGTCACTTGTTTCAACAGCCAATCAGCTTGTAGTGAAGTCTGCTGGTCGAGTCAAAATGACCGCAGATGGCGTGTTGGCTCGCTGTGGCAGGTGTTCCGTTTCTCCAAACCCTTTGTTTCCATCCTCACGGTGTGCTGTTGCGAAGCCTTGAGTTTGGCAGTTTGGCTGTCTCCATCTTGGATTTCTGAAAACAAAGTGACAATGTTTGGACAAGACTTTAGAGATAATCATAATGCTAGCTCTTAGCTCAGTTAGCACTGTGCATTTACAGTACGGGTATAATAATGCTAATGCTAATCTTTGCTAGTACAAAACAGGCTTGAAACCATTAAAACAAAATGTATTTACTGAAAACCTGAACATCTGACTCTTTAGAGGGTCTTTTAGTTCAACCAGATTTTTTAAGGTTCCCAGTGGTTATTTTTCATGAATGGAAAACACAGTGAAATGCAACAGCTAAGGCTACACCTATATCTGTGAATCTGGGGTTACGCTTTGGTTACTTTACCTAACCAAAGTTGCCGTGATGGCTGTGAACATGTTTATTTCTGCTGTAAACTCGGACATTTAACATGGGGGTCTATGGGGGTTGACCTGCACTTGGCGCCAGCCTCAAGTGGACATTAGAGGAACTGCAGGTTTTGGCACTTGAGCGTTAGCTTCATTTTGCAGCCGTGAAGTTTGCTGCTTGGGCAAAAACTCAGATAATCATGTTATGTGTCAGAAAAAGGACTGTTACTGTGTTACTTTTAAGCTCAATTCTACGTAACGTTTGACGAAACAGTCCCAGCTCCACATCCACGTATTAGCTATCTCCGGAGCTTTCAGCCAAACCACCTGGTCGTCATGCTCAGGAGCTGTTATGATTTAATCTATAGCACTTTTAAACTTCTCATCTGAGTTTACTTTCAGTTAATTTAATGTTGATGCAGACGGAGTTTGACAAAGCTCCAGTGCTTTCCAAGTTCAAACTCTGTGCGAGAGGTGTATTGATGATAATGAATCAGCAATGACGCTGATTGTTTTTGGATCAGAACAAAAAGCAGAAAGCAGCAGGACACAGCTGCACAAAATTTGGACACTGTTGTTAAATCTGATACAACTGTAAAATGTCAGATTTGGTTTCAGGCGCTCAGAGTACAGCGGGGAGATTCAAAGCTAAAATATGCGATGAATCGTCTTTTCAGGGTTTTAATGTCAGGATTTGAATCTGTTTTTCTTCTCCTTCCTCGTCTGTGTGTCGGCCTCGTGGTCAGCAGTCTCTCCACAGAGCGTCGTGCCTCTCCAGAGACCATCCTCTAAACATAAAGGTCAAACAGAAAACACCAAACAGAATAAAAACCATGTCCCTCCTCCTTCCTGTAAATCTCCATATCTAACGAGCGTGGAGGTGACTCTAACAACCTGGCTCCAGTGAGCGCCAGCCAATTAGAGGCCGAGGGAAGGCGAGCGTTCTCTGTGGCCTCCCAGCAGCATCTGAGGCTCACACTGTCTCCCTGCGTCTCAACATCTGGTTTGAATCTGTGTCCGCCTGCTGTAATGCTGACCGCGCTGACAGGTCTATTAGGAGCACCGTGGTGTGTGTGTGTGTGTTTGAGAGCATACAGGAAATGACACGGCAGCAGCAGGTACACAGGCGCTCCCAGAGCACCCGTCCAAACCGATCAAACAGAACCTGAACTAACTGTGTTCAGGGACTCCATCAGCTGCTGATGAGAGCTGCTGACTTCCAACATGGCTGCCAGAGGGCGAGCTGTTAAACACTGCCGGGGAAAGAACAAGTCTTTGATACGAGTCATTTATTTTCTCGTTAGTTTAGCAGCTTTTTTTTTTCTAATGGAGACTGTGTTGAATTCTGTCTTGTACCTAACAACAGGATCTTTTGTGATCATGTTTTAAAGTTAATTTGTTGACATTGAATATTAACTTTCAGCCAGTTTATGAAAGAGTCAAGTGGGGATGAAACCATTTTGATTTTATCTCAGATTGCTTTAAAAAGCTCTCACAACAAGTTGAGCGTGGTGAATTTCCATTATACAGATAATTATGAATATCCTGTCCAGCTGCACCCAAACACACTGCTGCTGAGCAACAGACAATAAAGAGACACACAAACCTCAAAAACATTTAAATCAAATTACTGGCTTATTTCATATGGAAAAATATGATCCCTTGTCTGATAGTTACAAAGCCTGTTTATCAAGCTGTTTAATACTGATCAAATCAAAAGATGAGTGTCCTCTCTTTAATGCAATAAAAATATGTCTTTCTTTACAAAATTTAAGGTAAAATATTTCAGTATGTTTTGGTGTTGTTTGAGGAGTTTGAAAGACCAAATGTGTCAGATTTTAGGGAGGTTTAGGGGCGTCTATCTGTGAGGACTATAGATTACAACCAGCTGAAACTTCTCCTGGTTAGAATTCCTTCAGTGTCCATTGTTTAGGTGCTGAATTATCCACAGAGGTCTCTTCCTCTCCACAACAAACAGATTTAAACTGGTTAAAACACTGAAGAAATCAGTTCACGATAAAAATAATCTCTCATTATGGAGGGCTGCTTCCTGCCAGCTAATGCGCAAAACGTGAATATCCCTATCAAGCTGCTGTAGAAACATGGCGATGCAACATGGCGATCGCCGCAGACAAGGACCTGCTCCCGATATAAATATAGAGTCACTGGCCACTTTATTAGGTACACCTTGCTTTTTAGTTCTTGGTGTCATAGATCCAACAAGGTGCTGGAAACATTCCTCAGAGATTTTGGTCCATATTGACATGATGACATCACACAGGTGCTGCAGATTTGTCGGCTGCACATCCATGATGCGCCACCACATCCCAAAGGCGCTCTATTGGATTGAGATCTGGTGACTGTGGAGGCCATTGGAGTACAGTGAACTCATCGTCATGTTCAAGATGATTTGAGCTTTGTGACATGGTGCGTTATCCTGCAGGAAGTAGCCATCAGAAGATGGGTACACTGTGGTCATAAAGGGATGGACACGGTCAGCAACAATACTCAGGTAGGCTGTGGTGTTTAAACCATGCTCAGTTGGTACTAAGAAAATCTCCCCCACACCATTACACCAGCAGCAGCAGCCTGAAGCGTTGATACAAGGCAGGATGGATCCATGACACCAAATTCTGAGCCTACCATCTGAATGTGGTTTTTCCAATCTTCTATGGTCCAGTTTTGGTGAGCCTGTGTGAATTGTAGCCTCAGTTTCCTGTTGTTAGCTGACAGGAGTGGCACCTGGTGTGGTCTTCTGCTGCTGTAGCCCATCTCCTTCAAGGTTGGACGTGTTGTTGCTTCAGAGATGGTCTTCTGCACACCTTGGTTGTGACCAGTGCTTATCTGACTTCCTGTTGCCTTTCTATCATCTTGAACCAGTCTGGCCATTCTCCTCTGACCTCTGACCTCTGGCATCAACACTGGACATTTTCTCTTTTTGGGACCATCCTCTGTAAACCCTAGAGATGGTTGTGGTGAAAATCCCAGTAAATACTCAGACCAGCCCGTCTGGCACCAACAACCATGCCACGTTCAAAGTCACTTAAATCACCTTTCTTCCTCATTCTGATGCTCAGTTTGAACTTCAGCAGCTCGTCTTCACCATGTCTACATGACTAAATGCATTGAGTCGCTGCCTCGTGATTGGCTGATCAGCTATTTGCATTAAGGCTAAAATTTGGCTTTGAGGTCAAGTCCATGTGTGTTAGTGTTCATGCTAATTGTCTAGAGGGGGGATGTGGCAACAGGGGGATCCATGCACATCCAGGGTTGCAGCTATTGCACACTGAAGCTTGTTTCAATTGAGAAGTCGTTTTTAAACCATCTTTATTTCTCACTGTAATGATCCACATAATGTGTTTGACCCGTCAAACTGAAGCGATGCCTTCTTCTGACTCCTGACTGGTTACAGACAGTTCAAACCAGCAACCAAAGAGTTGCTTCATTCGAGATTTAGAGGCACAAAGAGGTGAAGATATTCAGTGTTTCACCAGCGAAAACTGGAGAAAAGTCAGAAAAAGAAACAATTTCACATTTGACAACTACTTTTTGTTTCTTATTCTTTTAACCCCTCAGATGGAGGAAAAGTTCGAGGATCCCCAAAGTGCTAACAACTGTCTCACACTGCTGCTCTCAGAGCCAAGTTTTCATCCATCCAAGAATTTAGTCTCATTTTCATGCGTAAAGATCATCTGAGTCGGCTGTAAACTTTGAGTCTGTTGTTTCTGCTCTGTTTGCAGTGAGGTCTGGTCTTGATGGAGTCGTTTGCTGTTATTGTTAACGCTGCTTCTATTTTTGTTGTACTTCTGCTTTTATTCGGGGTGCTGTGGAGAACCAGCTCCGAGACTGACTGAACTTTTGTAGTTGCATATTTAGGATATTTTGTCGATTATTAGTGTGACATTTCGAACCGGGATGCTGTTGATCTTGTGTGAAATAAATAGGATTGGAAGAGAAAGAAAACACGCGGCACACCTGCAGACTTTTCTCATGCAAATCTGTGAATCTCCTCCTGATAAACAGAGCTGTAATGAGGCCACTGCTGCGTCGACGGGTCGTCACTGTGATTCACTGTTTCATCGGGAACAACCATCCGCACACACACACAGACAGACAATACAAAACAAAATGTTGCACTGACTCTCTCCCCTGTTGGTCCAAACTTTCTGCTTCATTTGAGCCCACAGTGCATCGTATCTCCTCCGCCGAAGGAATCGTCTGCCACATTGCATTCTGGGTGTAATGTGCCCCGGGGCAGTATTAGATTTAGCCGGTATCAGCCTTATTTGTTCACTTTACCCAGTCGAGTACACAGCGCGTACACGGTGTACAGTGCGGCTCCTCATCCACTTAGCGCTCGGCAGATAAGAGCTTTCTTTATCCTGCTTATCTTGCAGAAGATAAAATACACTCAGAGGCCGAGTGGAAATGAGATGTGGCAACAAAGCGCATCTTTAAACGAGGAGGTGTTTCTTCATTTCCAATAATGATGGCCTATATAGAGCGTGAAATTCTCCCAACTCAGTGTGAGAGGAAACTCTGTGTGTGTGTGTGTGTGTGTGTGTGTGTGTGTGTGTGTGTGTGTGTGTGTGTGTGTGTGTGTGTGTGTGTGTGATAGAGAGGTACAGCGGCATCATTTGAGTGTAAAAAGCGTTCAGTCCGAATAAGTTAACGCATCTAAATGAGCGATGGGAAGGTTGCGGAGGGACAAACCTGAATCCCATTTTCTGCATCGCTTCACCCGTTCAGAGGTGTGTGTGTGTGTAACGGGAGAGGTGGTGTGCTGATGTGCGTTGACGTTCGCCAGGTTTGACCAGGAGAGCGTGGACGAACGGCCACGCTGCATCCTCCGTTGCCCAAACCTCCGCCTGACCTCTGACAGCCACATGTTGTCCACTTTTTTCGTTCCTCCTCCTCCTCCTCTTCCTCTTCCTCCTCCTCCCCCCGCTGCTGCTGCTGCTCCTCCAGATCTGTTTGCAGATGATGTTTCAGGACGACACAGTCACCGTCAGACTTCTGCTGAAAACTTTTACACCTGAATATGAGTTCAGAATCTAAAACGAGCCTCCCTCCGGCGAGTCCTGACAGAATGTGAAATCAGAATGTGACGGCAGTTAAAATACAGAAACAGTTCAACTGGAAAAAGTCCAGATTCCAGCTGACACTGAATTAGGCTGAGATGATGATGATGTGGCAAATTATGGTCCAACACATTCAGTCAGAAGTCAGAGAACGACAGGTGGAGCTGATGGAAATGGATGTAAGATAGCGGGGACGTGTTTTGGCGACGATCTTGTGCACACTAATGAGCACTGCAGCACTTCCTCTTGGTTATTATGCATTCAACTGCACACGTTGTCACATACATGCAGACACGGTGCAACATTACACGAAGCCAAAGGAAACAAGGGTGAAAGAAGTCTCCCTTTTTCACCTAAATTAGTGTGTATGTGTAAGTTTTCAAACATTGGAAAACTCCATAAAAATAGACTCCTTTGCCAGTAGTAAAAGGTGTGTCACTTTTAAAGTCACAGACTGCTGGAAAACATGTTATTAAACAGTAGAAAGCAGCATGGAGGCCAGTGACAATGTTATGTAAATAATAATGTTAATAAAAAGTAGCGAGTCCACCCAGGGGTCATCTTTTCATCACTGCCGATCAAAGCTGGAGCAGAGTAATACCTTTGACTACGGCAGTTTGTCCCAGTAATTAATGCTGATTGTAACCTTTCCTATTAAAGACATAAACCAGATATCAGTGGGGTTTTTGTCTTGAGGTAAAGGGGGCTAAAGAGTGCCGAATCAGCCTGCAGCACTCATTGTAAAAAGATCCATAACATTGCATGAAAATTTACCTCATAGTCCTGAAATGTGTCGGCTAAAACCGGTCCAACCAAAGGAGTTACAGTCCGGCAAAGTCACATGTAGGTATGAGCATTGGTACTCGATACCTTTGAGGTATCAACTGAAGTAACCTGGTACTAGGTATCAAAACATCGGTTTCGTCTCATTGCCTTGTCTTTGAGCTAGACTAAGCTTAAAAGCTAAGGCTATAATTTTACAGTATCCACGCCACTCCAATCACATCATGGGTGTACAATGAAGTGCTCTGTTGGTATCAGTATCACTTTAAAGGCACTGGTATGGGTTATGGTATGGTAATCTTTTAAACAATACCCAGTCTAGGTCACATGTAAAGGTCTCTGTGAAATCACATACGCTCACACTCGAACAAAAGAAAAAGCAAAGTGTGGAACGACATGTCTCAGCTTCAGTTGCATTACTTCCTGTCCAGCTTTTATTTTCCAGATCTTGTCGCTATAGAAAACTTTGCGTTTTACTTACATTGATGAATGATGATTATGACTAGACGTGTAGAACGTTATCAAATCATCATGACAGCACACCTTCCTTATTGCTAAAGTATTACTCCACCATTTCCATGGCAACAGTGTAACTTCCAGTGCCAATCATGACAGTAAAAATCCAAATGTTCTGTTTCCTCTGACTGTCTTTTATCAGACAGCTGATCGTATCAGTGAAGAACATGAGATGTCGACTGACCCAAAATAAAAATCATTTCCACATTAATCTCTACAGGTGTGACAAATCAAGAATTCCTCAGTGATGCTGACTCTTTTATTCCCTCCGTCTGTTACGAGTCAGTTTGTGACCGATGCTTCTGGTTGTTTGTCCACCTGAACTGAAACACCTTCACTTTACTTCAGATGTCGTCTTTAGTCACCCGTCACTCTTCGTGTCTCTGTCAGTGTCTCCGTGAGAGGACGAGGACAGACAGACTGTCAGTGTTTGACTTCCTTTTTTCTGTCTCTGTCAGAGTTGTAATATTTCCCGTCCTCCCTGCTGCACTCGAACGCCTCGTGTTCCTCTTCCTCTTGTCGGTTTTGTCTTTGGAGTGTCTTTGTGACGGAGCGACCGGTGGGTTTGTTTTTATTGACGGTCAGTGAAGATTCCTGCAGCCTCCACTTCCTTTATTCAGTCCTCGCTGTCGTGGACGTGACAGGGCGCCGTGAAGCTTCATGACAGCGTTTTACTTCCTTCGCTCTCCTGTTTTTTTTGTCTTGTCTTGTTTGTGTCTCCTGGAAAACACACTCCTCCTCTTCTTCTTCACTTGTTCCTGAAGGCAGCGATTAAAGGACCATTCCACTTTGTTTATTTGACCAGTCTCACACACTTTTCATCACCGCCGAGCAGTTTAGGGTGCAGACTTTGGATGAGAGTGTTTCAGTCGAATACACGCTGATGAAGATCTTTCAGGCACTTCACAGTCCATTTATTAAAGTGTTAAATCGTTAAATACATTAATACATGTAAATTGCAGGAATTGAAGTGTGAAGAAGATCATTTTCACTGCAGCGCCTCAGATGCACACACCAGCCCGCCTCAGAAGTGATGCTTAAGTCAGGAATTAAGTTTAAAATTCATCAGGCGGAGAGAAAAGTGTTGATAAACAGCAGTGAAGTCTCAGTGTGGAGGTTTTAATCTACCGTGCGGGGGTTTCAGAGATTAGACACGTCCCTTCAGGAAGTTCATTTATACTTCTATATATTTGAACATACTTATACATGTATGTTTGTTCAGCTGTGTCGTGCACTTGACTTAATTTGCACTGGTACATGATGTGTGTCTCTGCTGAGCAATGAACCAAAGTGTTGATGATTTAAGTGAAATTTTACTTTTCTTTAAGTTGTTTTTAGTGACGGCAGTGAGCTGGGAGGAAATATGGAGACATGTAACAGAGATTTCCAGCCAGACTTAAACTGGGGACGCTATGGACATGTGGATGGTGTCTCTGATCAGGGGTACGTGTACTGCAGATGGTAGTTCTTTCAACGCTGTAATATCCACTGGGGACAGAGGTCTTACAAAATTTAAACTTTTCAAAATTGGTCTGATTTCTTTGAATATGTGACAGAAGGAAATGAGCATCTTGGCGAGAAACGTCCTGCAAATTGCAAGAAATTATCAGGCCCAAAGGGACTCTGCAGATTTTTAAAATTGTTTTCAGCGCTGATCCAAAATGAAAATCTGCAGAATGGTTTTTTTTTTTTTGCTCATAATGTGACAGACAGTGTTAATTTATGATAACAATTGTTTTTGAATAAAAATAGCTGCACACGAAACATTAAAACCTAAAATTTCCTCAAGCAGGCTAAAGGAGCTATGTAGTAGATTTTAGTAGAGACTTTGATTCAGAAATTTTATTTATTTGTGAATGCTTCAAGAAAAAATGTAAACATTTGTTGGAAATGTCAATCAACAAACTGTAGGACACATGGCCGGTATTTATTTTATTTTTATTTAACCTTAATTTAACCAGGAAGTCCCACTGAGATTGAAGATGTGTTTTACAAGCGAGACCTGGCCGAAGTAGCGGCCAATCAAAACACATTAAAATGCAACAAATACAACTTATAAAACAAAAATCCACAATAAAACATTAACAAAGAAGGTTCAATATTAATCAATAATCTGTCAACAGTAAATCATATTTTTTACATTTCTTCCCACTACACCACTAACTTTGATTTGAATGTTAACTAAATACAACACATGATTGTCCCACATGTGCACAAAAAGGTGGAGGAGACAGGGACTACATTCTGAGTTTTACAAGCAGCATAGATATTTCTAAAATCTGCAGAGTTCTGCGGGCGCAGATTCTGTATGGGTCTGGAAATAAGTAAAAGGTGACAAGAAAATAACCTGAACAATAGCTTAAAAAATGGGACAGAAACTGAGAAATATTAGAAAGTTATTGAATAAAAACTAGGGAAAATGTCCTGAAAACTTTATTTAAAATAATATTACAAGAAAAAAATAAATGAATAAAACATTGGCCATTTTTTTCAGGTCATGTCCTTGTTTGTTTTTGTCCTTTCTTTTTCTTATTTGTTTGTTTGGGCTTTTTTTTTTTTTTTTTTTGCAAATTTTCAGGTAATGTTTTTGCAAATTTTTTGGGTTATTTCTTGTTAAGTTGCTCTCTCCTTCCTCCCTAGTCCAATTGCTAGAGCTAAATGTTGGCACCATACTTTTCTACAAACTACAGATTAGTTACATTTTTACATCTCATACTTATCATATCAGTGTTTCTAAATTGACCTAGTATACGAGCTGACTTTGTCATCAGGAGGTGGAGGGGATTGTGGATGGAGTATTGCACAGGCGAGACACCTGCTAACAAACAAACAACAAAACTGGTTGTGTTTAGTGACCCGTGGCTGCTTTACCAGCTGAGATTGTGCCCCAAAACTGTTTTTTTTTTTCGAACTATAACCAAGGGGTTTTGTGCCTGAATGTAACCACGTTAACCACAGCGTTGTTAGAATATAAAGTTTTAATGTATCCGCTACATCACAACATATTAATGTACCAAATCCGTGGTTTGCAGAGACGTACAATACCAACATGGTGGCTGGGTTGTTGTTCCCAAATTTGACCTGATTTCAAAGGGTTAAAAATTAATTATTAGTAATTATTAGTATTAATAGTGCAGTAAAATGTTCCCTGTTTGTGTAAGAGAACCTAAAGTTAATATATTTTTGTGACAGTGAATTTCGAGATGTTTAAATCAGCATAGAGAGATGAAACAATCTCACATGAACATTGTAGGAACGTTTTAACAACATCAAACTAACTTATGGAGAGATTCAGAAAGCTGTAAAGTTTAAGAAGATCAGAAACTTACTGAGGCGTGTGTGTGTTTTAATATGCATGTGTGTGTGTGGCAGACATATGGTGTCTCTCTAAACAAGATGCTGCACTCTGCATCTAAATTAGCTACAACACACACAAACACACACACACACACACACACACAGAAACACACACAGGTAACATACAGCTTCATGTGTGCCCTCTGACCCCTCTGCAGTAGTTGTGTAAACAAACTATAAATAGAAAGTTGCACTGGTGTGTGTGTGTGTGTGTGTGTGTGTGTGTGTGTGTGTGTGTGTGTGTGTGTTATCAGGGCGACCAGCAGCTCTGCAGCACTGATCTATCCCGTAAGTCACTGGGGCTCCTGCTGCCTATTGATCTGGCAACCTTCCCTGACACACACACACACACACACACACACACACACACACACACGATCTCGTCGTCTGCCAACTCGTTCACTGAACACCGTCCATACAGATGGTCTGAACTGATGAAGAGACAGAGAGAGAGATAGAAATAAAGTAGTCTCATCAGCACCAACAATACCACCATCCAACCTCCTCCTCCTCCTCCTCCTCCTCCTCTTCCCCCCTCCTCCTCCTCCTTTTGTCTCCTCTCCTTCTCCACCTTTCTCTTTTTTCTCTCCTCTTGTTCCTCTTCAATAGATGATCGAAACCGTCACTCTTCAGTTTGTCTCTTTAAGGCTGCAGAGACAGTAACAGTGTGTTTATTAATCAACATTGTTTTTATTGATCGAGACTCAAATCAGTTAAGAACATATAAACGACACAGTGAACTAACATTACAGCTCCGGCTCAGTATCTGCGCTCGATATCGTCATGGTATCCACCAAAATAAATTACAGAGAAAACTCCAGCACAATGTCTAACTTGCAAAAATAATAATTTTAATGCTGCAATGTTTCGGTAACTAGACCTTCATCAGGCGAAGAGTTTAGTAACAAAGAGACGCCATCTTGAGTAGGAGCGGCTGTGAGTGTGTAATTAGTCACGAAACCTACGTGCAGTGGAAAGGCGTAAATGCCAAACATCAATCTATGTAACAACCAACAATACATTAGACAGAGATAAAGGAATAAAGAAGTAAACATTAAAAACTGTCTGCCTACTGACAATCATAAACACACCCCAAAAAAGTGTCCATAAGAGAAGTGTAGTGTAGTTAAGTTCGTAAGAATAAATGCTGAAGTCCTTATTAGTAAACTGCATTCTCTAAAAAATATATGTACATGTAATAAAATACAAATGAACCTGTCCAGGTGTGTTTACATGGAGAGTGAGCATCAACACACAAATAGGAATCTTGATAATAGATACAACAAAGCCTTCAAAATGTCACAGTGTGAAAATGACGTCAAAATATTCAAGACAAAAGTCAAATTACCCTCCGCCCCATCAAGACTGCATCATATGAACTGAGTGGATTCATAAAAAAATTACTTTACAGCCCCGTAAAAAGTGACAACGATTGGCAGTCCAACCATTGCAGAAAAAATCCCCAGTCAAACGATAACTGCATTTGATCCTGTTGGTTGCCAGGTATTAAAATTAGCGCTGATATGTGTTATTTTTTTATTTTTAAAGCAGGAAAACCTGCTTAAAATAGATGTTAGCATCTGTAGTCCAACACTGGCTGAACACCCAAAACTGGGTTTCAATCTTAGGCAGCTGCAGAATACAAGAGACACAGAAGTGTTGAAGGCTGTATCTGTATATGTGGTGGATAAATGTTGCCTATCTATAAAGGTCGTGGCACAACAAACCGTCTTCAGAGAGCTAGCAGCAACAAAAGTCGACTGTTGCGTTGCCTCAGGTCGTCTGAATCTCTGCCAGAAAGTTGTACATGTAAACAACTAAATACTTCCACAGCAGTGCTGCTGGGTCAGGATGGTGTTACAAACTGTAACCGCTGAGTGAGCAGTGCTGCCAATGCTAGCTAGTTCCTACAAGACCCAGGTGGTGCGCACTGTTCTCAATTGAAGAAAGGAAAATGAACCTAAACTGACAGGCATTTTGTTTTAATTTGAGGCTCCATTGCCTCAGTGAGCTTTAGCGCCACTTTTCAAAGCACTATCCATTTAGAGGTGGTTACATTTTTATATTTTGTGATGTAAATGTGTTGTCTTTGCCACATTAACACATGGAATCATGGTGCCCACTGCCCACCGTCCGATGTCCACTGGTGTCTTGGCCTCCCGTGCTGCTCACCACCTGGGTCGGGAGCGACCCAATGTTTGCTAGCTGTGCTGCTCATTAGGTGATCACAGCTGTTGACGCCATCCCAGTAGCAGGATGCATTCCTGTGGAAACATCATGCCCACCGTCTGGTCTCCCACCAAGTTACCCTGGTGACTAAGCAGCTTCTGCAAAACCCTTTTAGCACTGTTTACAGTGGTAGCACCACAAGCTGTGCTAACACTGGTGACAGAGCTAACAGTGGTAGTGCAGTCAACAATGCTAACGGGGTTTAATGGCTCAAAACTGAGCTGCTTGCTAACCAGGGTGAGCTGGGGGGAGACGGGAGAATGGGCGCAGTGTTTCTACAGCAACGCTGTTGTGTCAGGACGGCGTTACTTGCGGTTTTCCCAGAATGAGCAGTACTACCAACGCTAGCTAGCTCCCACCTGATGAGGGAGGTGCAGTGCACTAAATTGAAGAATAGGAAATTAACCTAAACAGACATGCATAACCGGTCAAAAATATTTACAACGCTTAACTGTTGACGTCTCTCACAGATATATATATATGTCCATATGTAGGACAGGTAGAGACAGACAGAGGACGACAGCTGAAGACAGACCCTCACAAACACTCACACATACACACACGTCGGTACAGGTGTGAGTCAGGGCTCTCCTGTGAGATTTGCCTATTGATTCTACAGGTACGTACACACACACACACACACACACACACACACACAGAGCTGTAGGTTTAGTTGAGGTTTGGCTCCAGGCGTTCTGCTGACCTTTGACCCCAGTGTGGTAGCTCAGAGACTCGTAGTGGGAGAAAAGTGTGTGTGTGTGTGTGTGTGTGTGTGTGTGTGTGTGTGTGTGTGTGTGTGTGTGTGTGTGTGTGTGTGTGTGTGAGGAGGTTAGCTGTAGCCTGGAGCAGAGAATCACAGTCACCTCTCTGGAGTCTCTCTTTGTCTCTTTCTTTGCCACATTTTTGTATCTCCTGTTGTCATTCGTCCTTCCTTCCTTTCCTCCTGCCATCCTTATTTCCTTTTATCTTCTCACTCTTTCTTCAGTCTTCAGGCCTTCGTGTCACTCCATGTTTCATTATTCCTCCATCCTTCATTCTCATCCTATCTCTCTTTCTGTATCTTCTGGTTTTTGAAGTCGATCACATCTGGAAACAGAGTTTGTGTCTGAATAACAAAGAGCTCTTGGAGAAGTTTCATCACATTAAATCTGGAGTTTCACTGAAATAAAACCTGAAAATATCGACTCAACTCAATCAGCACAGTTATTCCTGTGTACAGTGAACATTAAATATCAGACATTTCACTGCAGATAGTTGCTCGTTTAACCAAAGGGCAATTACCAGAGGACAGATTTGATGACTGCTTTGTCTCTTTGTATTTCTGGACCAGTAAAAGATGCCTCGTGGCTCGTTCTCACTCCCAACTCATCAAATACTGCTGCTTTTTCAGTGATTTTGGTGTCAGACATTTGACGGCAAAAGCCACCTGATGGTGTTATGACACGCCCCCAGTCATCTGTCATGGCAGTATGATATGTGGACGGGCCAATGCATTCTCACTCCGACCTCGTCACATATCAGCGTTTGGTCATGGACTTTCTATTTCGAGATATGACGTTCAAGGTACCCTTAGTGCATTGGTTGTTGATGTTCTGGGACGCCGTGTCAACTTCGGCCTGTTACATGCATTGTCTTCGTTCAAAATACACCTTTGTTTTCACAGGAAATGTACAGTTTGCATACAGTCTCTTTCAAAATGGTTGGCTTCAGGAAAAAAGAACAGGGTTTGGCTTTAAAACAAACACCGCAACACTGCAAACACCCGGACTCCCGGGTGAAAGTCTGCTGTTGTTTGACCCATCCTTCAACCAACCCTTCTTAGACTTCCACTGCATTAACTTTTGTAGTTGTCCCGTCACATTTCCCCTGATGCCATCAGCTACTTTTTTAATAATAACCACTTTCGGCCACACATCATTCCAATGTGAAAAGATGGCTTTTTCGTCAGTGTCTGACGCCAGAGGTCACCAACCAAGCGCTTTTTTTGACAGTTTCAGAGTGAGACTGGGTTGATGGGGCACCGTCAATTCATGATGTGGCTGGATGGCACCTGTCATGGTGGTATGTTACGCAGCTGGACAGCACCAGGTTAAAATGCTGCTGGTAATGACATGTTATTAGGAGCTATAAGGTCACTGTAGGGTGGATGGGTCCAAAAAGCCCCAGACTTTCACCTGGGAGCCCAGTGTTCACTTTCTGTATGAATGTAGAGCCAAACCATGATGGGGTTTTTTAACCATGTGCTTTTGTTGATGTCCTGGCATTGGTTGTCGCATCCAGCAACATCAACAGCAGACACAGGGGGATACCTACCATGTAATATGTAGATGTGATAATGACAAAGTGGAGATATGGGACGTGTTGCTGATTGATGAGGGGGGTGATGGTGTCTTCTAGACGAACTGCGGTGTCCAGATTTACATTTGTAGGTTTGTCCTTTTTGGGTAGAAATGGGAAAGACGATACTTGTCACAGGACAGGGTCTTCTTATGAGATTTGTTATAGGATACATTTTTATAGCTGTGGGTGTCCCTTTTTTTTTGGACGGGCAGTGTCAGGTCATAGCATGACTGGACAGCACTATTTTACATATTGTTTACATCACAGATTAAAGTTAAAGGTTCATCTCTCCACAGTCTTTACTTCATTGATAACAGCAGTCTGTCGGTGTGTAGCTGGAGGGTTTTTTTCCTGCATTCATCTTCCTGTGATGAATTTCTTTCTCACAGCCAAACACATTTTAAATTGATATTCATCCTGTGCCAAGTATATCCAGGATTTTGCAGAGGTATAATGTGACAACAGAGCAATCACCTTCTATTCCAAATACATTAATTATCTCCCTGGCAATATGAAAACATAAAAAAAACAAGCCCAGGAAATATGACACCCAGTGTTGGTTTTGTCCTTGAGAAGTGCTTTATATGAATCTAAATTTTGGAGCCACTAAATATCAGATCATGTTTTTCCAGCAGAGGTTCCATCAAGGCCTCGAGGTGGTGGTCCCATTTTCTTTTAACGTGGACTGTCGAGTAGTTTTTGAATTTTATTTCCTCCACTATTCATATAAATAATAACAACTTTTATTGAGTGAGATTTGGTAACGTCAGGTACATGTTTTAGTCTGTTTCAACATTTGTTTCATTCAGTTCCTTCACAGATCTCAAACTTTGTGATTTAGATTTGCCATGTCATGGTCATGAGTTCCTAATTTTTGGGAACACGCTGCAGCTCGATTTCATTATCATGCTGTTTTTTAGCTTCTGTTCTGCAACACAGGTGGACTGAGTACATTTTTTCCAAACTTCACCTGAAATATCTGCCTCTCTCTTCTCGTCTGTGCCTTTTTCTTTTCTTTTTTTTTAACACACACTCACATAAAGTAGTAGAATAAACTTTGATCTCAGCAGGTCTGGTCCCTCTTCCTCCCCGCTGGCTGTAGATGCTGCAGAGAGGAAGAACAAAGACTGATGGGACATCAGGGCCGAGAGACACACAGAGACGGAGAGATGCAGGTGGAAAACAAAGTTTTAGAAAGATGGAGGAAAGAAATGAGAAAGCAACAAAAGGAAGGACAGACAAGATATAAAAGACGGACGGACAAGAGAGGAAAGGAAAACTGAGCAGAAAACAGAAATGAGCAGATAAAAGATAGAATAAAGGAAGAAGAAGGGCAGAGTTTCAGTACTTGTACCTACAGTTCTGCAGTTGTTTGGAGGTTAAATTGAAATGTTTTTTAGTATTTTATCATTTTCTGTCATTTTCTGAATTACCGCATCAAAGAGAGAAGTCAGAGCGGAGCCGACTGTCAGACTGCTGGTTTTAATTCAGGAAAACATGATGGCTTTTTATTATTCAGCTTCTTTAGTTGCCAAGTTTGCAGCAGTCAGACGCTCAAAGACCCTGAACACTGGCGGAAAAAAAGAAACTGAAGTGTTTGGATTTTTTTTTTTAATCTAATTTCTACCAAAACATTTAAAATCATGCCAGTGGAGGACTTTTATTTTGTTAAATAGCAGACCTTGTGGTTTTTATGTTGGAGAGTGTTTTGTGTCAGTGTCATGACTGAGAGACAGAGACAGTGGGTGGTTATTTAAAATCCTCATCTGTAAGTCTGTCCTGTGGTGTTCCACAGGGCTCCTACCTGGGTCTTCTTTTGTTTGCCTTTTATACTTTGCGTCCCCTTTTGGTAGATGATACATATTTTAAAAGGTACAGTTTATCATTGGTATGGAGATGATACCATCTTTAACCCATGATACACCACAAAATTTGAGTTTTAAAGTTCACTCTTGACCTTAGGAAACAGGAGGCGAGAAGACAGTATCACCACAAAGTCCATTTAGTCAGCTAGCTGTTTTAAAGCACTCTAACCACTTTGTGCTGCACAGCAATTTGCCTCAGGATAATTAAAGTTCAGACCCATCTTATCTTATTTTATCTTATCTATCTTATCAGCAAATGAAGATTGCCCAGTTGTCTACCAACTCAACTCTTTCCTCAGCACTTTCCAGCCCTGAAAAATATCAGCATTTAAAAACTTATTCCAATTATATTAAATACAAGTACAGCTGCACTATATGAATATTCAATAAAGGAAAGCTGCCACCGTCTATATAAGTTACACATGCAGTGCAACATGAATGACTGACACTTGGCTCAGACTTCACGTGGGCTAACTGACAGACAGAATATAATAAGGACATTATAATTAGTTTAATAAGCCTGAAAGCACCGTTGTTGGTCAGTGGGTGAATGTATGGCTAATTAAGTGCAGTTAGCTGAGCGCTGATGGCTGGCATTAGTGATGGTTGATTGATTAGCGCTCACAAATCGGCCTGTTATCACAAGAATTGTTTGATTCAACTTCAATGCCTGACACTTTACAGTTAAGTTTTATTTATTTCCACAGTTCCAACACAAAAGGACGTGTTGATGTTCATGTTACCTTTTCATACATGTCTTGACCTCGGATGTATTAAGTGACCTGGATGCAGCATTGGCAGCACAGCCCCGTTCATTCCTATGAAAGTTGCTCAGTGGCGCACAAAGCCAAAATCGCTCTGTTTTTGCAGATGATTGGCAGTGCTTCCACATGATTGGGCCCATAGAGCAGGCAAACTAGAGGCTTGCGGCGGCTGAGCGCTGCCAAGCACAGCCAAGCGGCTGACTTGTGGTTTAGGACTCTGCTAACTTGAGTAGGGATAAAATAATTTAATCTTGTCTTTTAGACTTTCTAAATGTTAGCAGACCGATTAGATCAAGTCTCTATAGTGAAGCAAGTCATTTCACATGGGTTGTGACGCTCAATAAAAATGTATCCACTGACTTATAGGTGTCTCTTTTCCAATGTAAGCCTATGGGAAGAAGTCTCTTTGGGCATCACGTGACAGACCCTGGAAATTGCAGTACCACTGTTTGGCTACTACGAAAATTGGCCTCAAAGTCCAGCACACATCCTGGGGACCTGGACCTGACTGAAGTGAAGTGTTATCATTGGTACAGTGTTACAGTAATAAGTTTCCAATCAACAACAGATGGAAACATGAACAGATCCAAACTTAATGTGAAGCTAGCGAGTGAATATGCTCAGCATTTATCAAATGTTTGCTCGCTAGTGTTCTGACTGGAAGTTAGCCGCACATTGCCAGAAGATAATGATTCATAAAATCATCATTTTCATAACTTTCTCACTCCAACCTCGTCACATATCGATGGTTGGTCATGGGTTTTCCACGTCGAGACACGACGTCCAAGGTACCCTGGGTGTGTTGGTTGTTGACGCTCTGGGACGCCGGGTCAACTTCAGCCTGTTACATGCATTGTCTGCTTTCAAAATACACTTCTGTTTTCAACGGAAATGTACAGTTTGTGCAGAGTCTCTTTCAAAATAAAAGCACTATGTCGGTATAACCCCGCAAATTGATGTTTTTTTCCTTCAACAACAAACACATGTGGTTGGGTTTAGGAAAAAAGAACAGGGTTTGGCTTTACAATCTTACAGGAAGTGAACGCCGGCCTCCTTGGTGAAGGCTGTGGTTGTTGGACCCATCCACCCTACTTGGACTTTTGCCCTCTAACTTGTGTAATTGTCCAGCCGTATTCCCCCCTGATGCCACCGGGCACAGTTACAGAAAAAGGGCGACCAGCTGCGTATCATGCTGATTTCTCGAAGTCACTGACCAAGCACCAGTATTCAACGACTTAGGGTTGGCTAGGGTACGGCAACACCTTTTGGACTCTAGACACTCTCAACACCAGGACAGGCTTTTAACCAGGTTCTAGTCGCTGCACTGACACCCTGTCAGAGCTCCACACAGACAGATATCACCTGCAGGTCTCTAAAGTCTCCTGATCAGAGGCGTTTGGTGATTCAGACGTACAACTAAAGGAGGCTACACCTTTCAAGTTTAGGCTCCTTTATTTATGAGCTCTATGGACTTTAAAAAGCAGGGTATAAATAATTCTGTTCTAGAAAGGTTTTATACTCAGTAAATAAACTTTTCTGTCCTTACTTACTTCAGCATTATGCAGCTGCAGCGCAGCTCCGTCTCCCACCAGCTGAACCAGTTTTTCCACATGAAGTTTAGTTGGTGAAGCAGTTTTCCTCCAGAGAGCAGCATCGCCGAGCTCCAGCCTCGATGCACAGTGACGGACTCCACTTCTGTTTGAGGGCTTTTACTTTTAGATTTCCAGCAGGGGAGGAAAAAAAAAAAGAAAAAAAATGTCTGTCACACTTTATTTCCTCCATTAAAAAAAAAGAAGAAAAAAAATCCGCAGCAAACTTCATCTCAGTGTAGAAAATGACACAAAGTCTGACAGGGAAGTTTATCTGCAGCCGTCCTGATGTTCTCAGTCAAATTATCTCTCTGCACAGTTTCGCTCCCTTTTCAAGACGATTTGAGAGTCCTTAGAGCAGCTTCCTTTCAGCGTGAGGAAGAGGAAAATATCACTGTTGAAACAAGGATGTGCTCTGATGTAAATCTCTGGTGTCGTCTGAATTTATGAGTAAACATAAAAAAGGAGGGTAGTTATAATTTATTATGTTCCTCGTTTTGCTTGAATGTTTCCATGAGGAAACGGAGAATGGATCTTCCCTTCCTGTGTTCCAGTTTTGTTCTTTCTTTTCATGTGTTGTTTAATATTTGTCAAAGGCTAAAGCATGGACACACAGAGTTAATCTCATTTTCAGATGCTTGAAGCACAGAGAAGCGATTAAAAAATCATTTTCCTTGTTCATTTTTTTAATAAGTTAACTTAGTTTTTGTCCCGGATTTCTTTTATTGAATTCTCTCTGCTGAAGTCAAACCAATCTTTAACTTCTTGCTCTTCTAACAACAAACTGATGCTGCCGTTCCTCGGAGCATAAACATGTTTAAGTTCCCCCTGAGACCAGGCTAGCTCGATTCCTCCTCAACACAATGCAACGTTACCTGTGCAGCTCGTCACCGCGCTCCTGCTCCCCAACGCGCCTGTCACATGTCGTTTTCTGCGTCTGGTCATACGTGTCAGCATCAATCTGTGTGCAGCATCACTCAGCCATGTGAGCAGGGATATGAGAGCGCATCAATCAGCCGCAGGTAGACTGTTAGTGTCGGATCAAACGGGAAGTGGCTCGGAGCGGAGACGCTGACAGTCGTCACGCCGAACACACAATCGGTTTGGAGTCATGAAAAAGACAGAAAATGATCAGTGAGGAAACATTAAAGCTGCAGCTGACAAACACAAAGAGTCAGTGTGATGACTGACAGAGGGACTGATGGAGGAGAGGCTGAGAGTCGCTGCAGCACATTAGCATCATGCTAACTGGGTGAAAACAAAACCCTACTACCTTTTCTCTTAGTCTGACACCAACAAACATAAATCACAACATATTTACATGTACTTTAACTACATTTCTGCATCTTATTATACTTCTAGAAGGCTGTGTTTTGTACATGTGGTGCATCAGACACTACATCCAGTATGTGCTGCATGTTGTAGTACACCTAGCTCATATCCTGTTACTGTATCTGCCAGAACACGCAGTACATTTACTACATGACGCTGTAGTAAATCCACTATAACACCCAGCACACCACCTTATTCATGTACAGTACTATGTTTAGTACCTCTTTAATACCTCCAATGCAGTCAGAATATTCTGTATATACAGCATGTAATATGACTGAACATCAGGGCGTAAATAAAGACAGGGCAGGCAGCGTGGTCGCACCGGGGCTTGTGGGGTGGGGCCGTTGCAAATGATGGAACTACACCTGTGTTTGTAAATCAAAAATTCGCCATAGATGAATGCCAAACATAGAACCCATCTCTGACATGATGTTTTTTTTTCTTTTCTTAACTTTTTGGCAACAAATAGTCAGCAGCAATCTATAACAAAATTAAATGCTCATACATCACCTAATGAATTAAATAATAATATCTTACTGTCTTTTAATTTTGATCATGTGACAAGGCGAAATGGTACGCAGCAGATTCAGGAGCAAGTTTAGGACCAGAATCTGTCAAGACAAACTGAGCACATCTACAGGTCCAGTGAGCAGTCATGACTTTAAACAGAAAAGCAGCAGTAAGACAGGACAAGAAACCAGTGGCCAGTGGTGTGTGTGTGCACTCTATAACTACTAGCGTGCACAAGGGTCCATCAAAACTACTCTACACCACTGCTAAACATAGCACACTCAGTGTATGTAAGTGTATGTATGGTAAGTACATGTTCTAATTTTACCCTTTGTTCCCGTAGTGCTTGTACTTTGAGCACATGCCCTGTGTTTGCTTCGTGTGGTGCATCAGATACTACATTCAGTATGTTCTGCCTGTTGTAGCACATCTAGCTCATGTCCCTGTTACCATATATCTACATATGCATCTGCTAGAACATGCAGTACATTTACTACATTGAGATGTAAGCGGGTTGTACATGACCTTAAAATGTGTCCAATGCATTCAGAATATTTGGAATATACTGTACGTAGTGTTGCTTAACTCAGGAGGATACGAGGATACATTTTGATATTTGAAAGTAATACTGAATGTCTGTGAGATTAACTGTATTATATCCTTTTTTTCCTTTGAATTTTCATCTGAAATTTGTACTTTCCTCTACATAAAAAAAGACATTGGAGAATAAAAATTTACTAGAATGCAGGACATGAAGTGTTTGATGCTTAAGATAAGATTTTCTGGAGCTCCCACTTTATAAGTGAACAATAGCCGACATATCCTTCTGCATTTCTTCCAGTAGCTCGAGATTTTTTTTCCTTGGTAAGCTGCTCTTGCTTCTCATTGGAACAATTTGTAAAAATGCTTCTTAGTTGGCACTGGGGACAAATTACCGCTTTCTGATTGGCTGCTGTTTGTGATCAATAACGAGACTTTCCAAATGTTTCATTTCTTTAACACTCAGACATATACTTTCTTTTTACTTGGCTTTTTTACCATCTGAGGAACCAATGATAATAATATTCATATTGTCCTGTTATTTATCATTTAATGACATGCTTTTTTAAGGGCTGGTATCGCCACTGATTTCCTGAATCAATTGGGCATCAGTCTGATTAGTGATATTTCAGTTCCAGTACCAATTTTTGCTATAACGTGAGAAATATTCTCAGAGAACTAAAAGGAATCATTCTTAAAAAAGAATAAATTCAGAGCAGGATTAAAACTGAATATTTTAAAATAAATGTCGTTTCTAGAGCAGCAACGGCACGTTATTAAATTACACCAACACATAAAACAGTAAGCTAACAGTTACAGATAAAAGCACCTGTGACATCAGAGCTTCTCAATGCTATGGTTGTTAATAATTTAGCGCCGGGGCCAGTTTACTACTGGGCAGATTAACAGGGTTAAAGCTTCACACACCCGTAAGAAAAAGCAGATATTTTAAGACTGATCGCGGATTTTATGCATCACTATCAGGTCTTTCAAATGAGGATCGATTTGAATCAGATGAATCGATTATTGCTTTTTAATGACAAGGAAGTCAATTTGCCTGCAGTCCCATTACACCTTTAACTGATGGGGGCCAGAAGGAACCTGGATAATAGACGTGGTTAGGGAGAGATCAGAAAAGGCTGAAAACCACTGGTCTAGTATGTTACTCCATGTTTTTATGGGTTTATCTTTGTCTGATTTGATGACATTTATTTGTTTGAATTTGAATTTAATTCGTGATTAATGGAGTTTAATTTATTCTTTGAGTGTTTTTGTTGTCGAGTGTCCTATTTTCCTTTTTTATGAAACAGAAACAGTCCGATATTTTAACTGGAACATACACACACACACACACACACTCACACACACTCACACACCCACTCAGCCGAATGTAAAGGAGCGGCTCTGAGTGTGTTTTCACTGTGACGGAGTTAAGAGATCGCAATGTCCCATTAATAAGCCCCCCTCCTCCTCCTCATGATCCCTGAATGCATCCTGGGAAATGTCAGGAGCAGCTACAGCCACGGGCTGCGATGCTGCAAATTTATTCACTTTTGTAGGATAATTGAATTTTTCCTTCATAGTAGGCCGATTCCACAGGGGTGTAAGTACGACTGTGTGTGTGTGTGTGTGTGTGTGTGTGTGTGTGTGTGTGTGTGTGTGTGTGTGTGTGTGCTCTTTCTTCCTCTGGACTATTAATAATTGACTGGTTGGCGTTTCTTTCACTGTGCAGATTTATTTCACCTTGCCGCTAATTCGGTCCCTTTTCAGATCTGATGTGCATGTTCCTCACAGTTTTTTTATTTTCCGGTCGGTTGATGTTATTTACAGTCGGAGCCGACGAGCGCGGATGCTTCAGTTACTACGGGAGGGGGGTCACTGAGTTTGGTTTACTGTCTCAGCTTCCTGTCTGATGTGCGAGTGTGTGAGTTAACTTCAAGAGACAGGCGTAAACAGGAACACTTTAAACCTACAACATTAGTGATTGTTTGATGCATGGAAAACAACATTGACAGGTCTGGAAGTCCGGTCTGACAGCCGATTCACACACGAGTCACGTCTCTCCGTCTCAGCGGAAACATTAAAGGGGAAAGAAATCTGTTTTCTTTCTAATGATGTGGAGCTTATTACAGATGTGATCACATTTTACAGTTTCATAACACAGTCATCACAACATCAGGCATCACTGCCGTGGGCTGTCAGATTTTAAGATCTTTCCCAAAGATATTGAAGTCCTGAAAGAAGCAGAGTAAAGTCCAGGGACAGAGGAGACAAACATGGATTCACTCACATTAATATTTCCAAGTGACCAGATTTGTGTGTCCAGACATCACCATCCTGTCTGCACTCGCTGCTGCGCTAACAATGTAATCATTAGAAACTATGTAGCTACGCTGATGACGCAGCTTTTTAAGGTGTCACATTTGATGCAAAAGATGCTTTAGAATTTAATTTCAGCTGTCACAACTGCAGGAGATGCAGTTTTTTAAAAAGACATAATAAACATTAAGATCTGCTGAAGAGAAAATTCCTGTTGCTATTTTTTATTTTTAAGTAAACTGCATCTAACGTGGTGGTCAACCCGGTCTGACAGCGTCACTGTGAAACACAGCAGGACAACAGCGTAAGTTAAGAGGGTGAAAAGTCCAAGAAGGGCAGGTGAGAGGGGTGGTGGATGGGTCCAACAACCACCGACTTTCACCCGGGAGGCCGGTGTTCACTAGAGCCAAACTCTGTTCTTTTTTCCTAAACCTAACCACGTGCTTTTGTTGTTGAAGGAGCAATATGTCAATTTGTGTTGTGCTTGTCGACGTAGTGCTTTTATTTTGAAAGAGACTGTATGTAAACTGTTGACACGGCGTCCCAGAACGTCAACAAGCAACACACCCAGGGTACCTTGGACGTCATAGCTAGACGTGGAAAGTCCATGACCAAACGTGGATATGTGACGAGGTCGGAGTGAGGATGTGTTGTGACGGTGACAACGTGTTTCTAGTTTAGTTTCGTTCATATTATTGCAAATTAAGTTTTAATTTGTGGTGAAAAAAAAAAGGCTTTTGACAAAGATAATATATTTATTATGTTGTTATTAAAAAATTAAGTTGTACTGAATCAGGAATTTAACTTGAGAAAAGTTAATAACATTGCATGTAACAAAATTGGAGCGTTTTAATAACTGCTTGACATCGTATTTTAAAACGCTTCTAAATGTGATTTAGATCCAATTTGCAAACATCACATTTGATGTGGTTTATTACAGCCCATTCTAGTTTTGAAGTAGCCATATACCGCTGCTTTGTCAGTGATTTTGGCATAACACAAAAACGCCAAAGGCCACCTTTGGCATTGCCATAATACTCTCCCGGGCAGTGTCAGTTTGAAATGTGGCTGGATGGAGCCTTCGCAGTGACATTATATGCTGCTAGAAGGCATCTGTCGCAGCAGTGTGATTCTCTGCAGCACAGCTTCAGTTTGAAATGCTGCCAGTAATGATGTAATATAAGGAGCTGATAGGGCAGGTGGGTTGGAAGGTGGAGTCCAAAAAACCCTGGACTTTCATCTGGGAGCCTGGTGTTTGCCCTCCATATGAATGTAGAGCACAAACGTGTTGTTTTTTACCGTCTAGTCTTTTTAAAATCAGTCTGGATCTGGCAAAAAAATGAATTCAGGTTTGCAGTCTGCACAAGACCTTAACAGCAACAGTAGACTCTTGTCTCCACATGGACATCTGAGTCTGTTATTGTCTCTACGTGGAAAGTTGAAAATAGATTGCAGGTGTCCACGCAGAGACGATGATGGATTCAGGTGTTCACACAAAAACAAAAATGGGTCCACATGTAAGAGGATAATCGACTCAGAGGAGAGAACACTGCCACAAGGCGCCCATTATTTCCGTCATTATTTTCTCCTGTCAGGACACCTTTTCATTTCACATCCTTCATAACATGAAAGAAAACTGTGACACGAAGTTAAACTGTGCCACCCTTCCTGACATTTTCCTCCTAAACAGCAGATTTTAAAGCAGCGAGTCGAGCATCGTTTTATGAGTTAAAGAAAATCTAACTGCTCCAGATTGTGTTTTTGGATTCAGTGAGACTTCTCTGCTGAGAGTCGATGCAGCGTGCCGTTAAATCTGGCAACAAGGGTCCATATGCATGAACATAAATGTGTCTGGAAATGAGAATCTAATACAATCGTTGGCCCACTGTAGTTGGTCATTTATCTCCGTAAACAAGACAAATAAATTACCTTAACCAATCAGATGCGAGCGCCCTGCAGTCGCCGCGTTACAGGAAGACACCTCCTGCATGAAATGACCAGAGTGAGATCCAGTCTGGAGAAAAATGAGAGCGTGAATTCCCTTTAAACAGATGCACATGTGCTGCTGCTGCCAGCTCTGAGCTCTGAGCCCAGCCACAGTTTCTGTATTCAGGTCAGTCTGTGCATTCAAAACAAACACAAACTATGTTCCTCAGCATCTTTAATGACCTCTCTCTCACACACACACACACACACACACACGCACGCACACGCACACCCGGCTGGAGTGGTCAAATATTTATGGCCAGGAGAAGCTGCTGTGTTATTGTATTTGATATCGCTTCGGGCGGTTTCAATTTCACTTGCTTTGGTTCGTTTTCAGCCGACGCTCTCAAATACAAAACGCTACAAATAAAAACTTTGGTTGGTTCTTTTTCGGCTCTCAAGCTGCGATCTGATGTCTGGGAGGTTCGACCAGAAATGTTTTCTTATGAATCTGCAGCACAGTTAATTAATGAGAGACCTGGCGGACAGAAGCAGCGCAGGAAACACAGACGCTGGCTGCAGGAAGTCTCTGTAAACATACAGTTCAGGTCAGAGCTGGCGGCGTGGTGGCGTTGCATCACGCTGAGCTTCTGATGAAACAACAATGACACACTTATGGAACGTGTCTCTGTTTTCAGCACAGTGATGGATTTAAATTTTAAATTCTAGTGGAGATCTCAAAGTTTCCAAAAAAATATGAAATATGGAGGGTGTAAAATCATTGCCAGCACGTTCAGAATATTTCAATCTGATGGCATCATGCAGCCGTAAACACGTCACAAATCAACATTATAAAGCTTCACTGAAGACGTAAAAAAGAAAAAGGTATAAAATACATGAAGTTATCAGTGTGGAGGAAATCATTTATCTCACTGTAGGGCAACTTATTAAGGGGAAATTTAAAGGAACAGCGCGTCAGATTTAGGGGGATTTAGTGGCATTTGCTGGTTAGGATTGCAGATTGCAACCAGCTGAAACTTCTCCTGGTTAGAATTCCTTTGGCAGGAGGTTTTACAGGGAGCTGAATTATCCACAGAGGTCTCCTCCTCTCTAAAACAAACAGACCAGCTGATTTAAACCGGTGAAAACATTGAAAGAAAAGATTGAAAGAAGTGCTTTCGTATTAAAAATCTGTGTTTTCCCGACACTGCATGTCAGTGATGAGCCTTTAGCCCAGCACCTACTAATGTGCACTTAAATTTTTTTCTCTGATAACTTACGATCCAGACGCTCAGGAGGTTTTCACAGGGAGCTGAATTATCCAACACGTTCTCATCCCAGCTCATCAAATAGTGGACCTGCATGTTAAAATATGAGGTGCTAGGTACTCTCCTGCCTCGGTTTTGGACGTTCATAGATGGTGTCTCAGTCGATGCTTGCTCCTTGTATTTTGTCTTTTTAAAACATGTTTCCATTTTCACAGGAAATTTCTGCTTATTTTCAATATAAACTCACAGCATAGGTAAAACAATTTGTTTTTATGCTTGTTTAAGTTTAGGCAACAAAAGCATGTGGTTAGGTTTAGAGATAACATCATGGTTTGGCTTCAAATAAGTTCATGTGTTACTAATGTACGCCACTAGCACAATACATTGTTATTAAAATAACTCCAGTGACTTTTGGTTTCACACAGTTAACAAGCAGCGGGCTCCCAGGTGAAAGTCTAGAGTTTGTTTGACCTATCCTCCTCCCCTCCTGCCTGCCTTATACGGACCTTCTCATTCTTTTTACTACAGTATTTGCTGCTGGCGTCAGGAATAGTCACAGCCTGGTGTGTATCATGAGGAGTGTCTTGGTGCGTTGGTGTCTGACATTGACATTGACTGACAAAGCGGCAGTATTTGACGAGCAGGAAGTAAGAAGGGCTGAATTATCAGCTAAAGGGTCTCTTCTTCTCCAAGACAAATGGACTAGGTCATTAAAACCAGTGAAAATACTGAATCAAACAGTTTCATGCTGTGTGTTGTGAGGGTGCTGCCAACTCCTGTGGCCGACACATAAATGAGAAAACAGGGAAAGGTGGGACTGATTACCCAGGGCCCCAGTGGTGGGGTGGGGGTTGTCTGCATAGTTTTTTATTGCAGAAAAATTATGCCCTAATTAAATTAAAATTGACTAAGCTTTGCAAAAAATAATAGCGGGGACTCTCTGAGGCCCCTCTCACCTCTTTAAGGTGCACAATGGTTTAGTCTGCCCTGCATTTGGTTTCCTATCTAAACACAGCTACAGCTGAGTGACTGCTTATGCTGTTCGCATCTTTACCGGAGAAAGGCAAATCGGTGTTCCAAAAAAGGACAGAAATAAAGGAAAGGGAGACAAAGCAAACTGACCTTGTAAAAATAAAACAAACTCAAAAGGTGTGTGAGGAGACATGGATCAAGAGAGGAAGGTTTGTGGACCCACTGAGGCTCCTCCTGCATAGGGCCCAACGTTGTTGTCATTGAGGGGCTGCTAACTGAGGTGGCCGACATGAAAATGCAAATTGCCCTATCTAGAGTCAGTAGCCCCTTTTACACTGCCAGATTTTCAGCGAATGTTGGGCCGTTTTGCCGGCAAGCTGCAAGCGTTTAGACACACAGAGCCGGATTGGCGAGTTGATTCGAGGTGCCCAATTTTCCGCCTCGTAGGGTAGTCATATTGGCGGAACGGTTTTGGTTTAAAAAGAGTGAGGGGCTGTTGATGACGCCGCAGGTGCGTCCTCAAACCAGGAAACAGCTGATAGCAGGAATGAGTATCTAGCAGCACTAGGGAAACGCAAACCAGAAGATGAGCAACTGGGGAGACAAAGAATTGCGCGTCCTCCTTGCCCTCGCTAACGAGGAGTTTTACATAATAAACATTCTTGTTCTGTACAGCCCGTTTTTTATTTTAACAGAAGAAGCCAAAGTTGTCAAATGTTTGTCTAAAACACAAGCAGCCTTACAGAAATGTTGTTAATATTAAAAAAGTTTAATGTTAGCAAAATGATGATTTGATCCATGTGGATTCAAACATGTTGAAATAAAGGAGAGAGAGAGTGAGGGCAGAAATAAAGAAAGAAGCTTTCACAGCAGCCGTTGACACGACTGAGCACACACACCCGTCACAGCAGGAGCACGTCCTCCAACATGGCCGACCAGCAGGCCACCAGGAGCTGATATAGGACAAATGTTTTCCTCCTCTCCTCCCCCTGTTGTCTTTTCATGCTTTCATTCCTCCGTCGCTCCGTGACGAGGTCAGATAAACCTGCCGTTACATCACCGTTATTTCCCATCGACTGTGGCCTCCTCGCCTCGGCTGCTGTGTCGTCTGGTTGGTTGGTTCCTTCGACACCGGGGGCTTAAAGCAGGAAATGGATTTATACCTCGCAGGAGGCAGAGGGGAGGCTGGCGGGGGGACTAATTTTAAACATGTCAGTCAATACGTCGATGTCACTAGCAGGAGCAGAGCCACCGAGGAGGAGGAGGAGACACCGCCGCTACCGCCGCCGTTAAATCAGAGAGAGAAAAGCCATCAGAGCAAGAAGAGAAGTAGATACTCTTTTATTTCTCTTCTTTCAGCCTGTTGGGTTTTTTGTTCTGCCTTCAGAAGGAGTCCGAGGGCGAATTATTTTGGATTTGGAAAACGAGGAGTGGTTGTCTGTCTAATAACTTCTCTGCATGAGGCGGGAGGAGGAAGAGGAGGAGGAGGGGGGTAGTTTTAGCTTCTGAAAGCATCAAATGTTGATGTTTGGAAGGAAAAAAAAAGCCAAACGATTTTCATCTCCATCGCTCTCTCCTGCTAATTAGTGAAAGAACAGATGACATTAAAATATCTATAATTCTTTTTCTTCTTCTCTTCCGTCTTTGAGATAAATCTATGTCTCCATTTCCTTCATTTTCTGCCAAACCCGACTTCTCTTCTTCTTCTCCTCCACTTTCATCTCCCCCTCACCTCCCTCCCTCCCTCCCCTCCTCCCCTCCTTCCCTCCGTCCCTCCTCCCCTTCGTCCTCTTTCCCCAGCTCTGTGTCGATTAATTAATTGCCGGCTAATTTAATTTCTCAAAAAGTAATAACTTGTTTAAGCATGAATAAAGACTGACAAGGCAAAGTTCTAATCTGCCCAAAGTTTAATTAGAGCCGCCAAGGTTTCCACACAGAGCCAGGCTGGGGGGTCAGAGCAAGGGAGAGATACAAAAACAGAGAGACAGAGAGGTGATGGACTGATGGAGGGAGGAGGCAACGGAGGACGGAGGGATGGATGGAAGGAGCAGAGGAAAGGAATGAAGACAGGTGCTTATGAAAGTTGTATTTCCTGCAGTGAGAAGACGCCGATCGGTGCAGTTTACAGTCAATACTGACCTCCTGTAAAGAACAGAGTCACATAATGAAGCTGTACTGAAGCTTTGAAACTTGGTTTGTAACACTGATTCCAAATCAAACCATTTGAATGCTGCGCTGCCTTTTATTTTTGCACGTCTGTTCTTTCTTTTCGACCCTTTAAACCGGACATCCCGCAGACGGCCACAGGAGGTCGTTGTTTACATAGTTTTGTTTGAATACATTAAAAAAAGAACTATCGTAGCTCGAGCATTAATTCCTTTAGCAGCAGAATGCTAAGGCTTCTGTCCTCCCTGTCATAATGTCATTACTTAATGTTACCTTCCATGTGGTACAAACGTAGAATCTTGCCCAAATGGCTATGGGAGATGGTTGCATGCATAATCTAAAATAAAGATAGCAAGAACATTCAATCCTTTAGCAGCAGAAAGCTAAGGCTTCGGTCTTCCCCATCATCACATCATGACGCTTCGTTACCTTATGTGACGTGCTAACATGGTATTTTGCTGTGGTTCCGCTGGTATTTACCTGTAATGGCCGTGGGAAGTCACTGTTTGCATAATCCTGTGTATATTGATCTAAAATTAGAAACATAATAGCTAGAGCATTTTCTTTTGCAGCTAAAGCTAAGGCCTCTGTCGTCGCCGTCGTCATGTCATGACCTTATGTTAACTTACCTATGTGCAGTGCAAACAAAGAATTTTGCTCGAATTACACAGAAATTCCCCTGAAACGTACCCATAAGGGATGTAAGAGATCTTTGTTAGCATAATTCTGGATATATATTGATCTAAAATAAAAACCAGTATAGCTAGAACAGTCATTCTTTTAGCAGCAGAAAGTGCTGTTGGACAGATTTTAAAGAAGAAGTCCAGTATTTTGCACTTTGAGCCCCATTCCTGGTTGTTTATGATGAAATAGAGTGGTTAAGACCAAAATCTTGACGATTGCTCCTTCTCTGACAATTTGAGAGAATTTGTCTTTCCCCTGCCTGGCTTAACAATGCTGTCTATGGCCATGTGTAAATCTGTCCTAAAACCACCTTAAACGTTGGTTTTCAAAGCCATGAAACTCACCCAGTGGTCAGTGGTGTTCCTTGATGTTCCCACATAAAAATCGTAGCAAACTGTGGTTTCTGTGATGATTTATTTGACATTTTGTCCATGCATTGATTTCCTATAGGAAGCCTCATTGTCCGTTGGTAGTAA
This sequence comes from Cephalopholis sonnerati, assembly GCA_019142605.1. Classification (NCBI taxonomy): domain Eukaryota; kingdom Metazoa; phylum Chordata; class Actinopteri; order Perciformes; family Serranidae; genus Cephalopholis; species Cephalopholis sonnerati. Next base: position 38,318,264 of record JAGQAX010000004.1, on the reverse strand, counting down.
TCCGCCACTGGAAACAGAAAGGGGGTTGTTTACGACAAGGTTGTAGTCATTGTAGTCTTTTAGCTCAGCAGTGCCGGCTCGACAGTGCTGTGTGCGCTCCTCCTCTTCGGAGGAATTCTCCTGCAGTCGCTGACCACACAAAACTTGCCCATTATTACTCGCTTGTAAACAACCTTCGCAGTACGATGCCTTTGAACACAACGCCAGCCTTCTTCTTCTGCTTCTTTCTGTGTCCCATTACATTGCAATGGTTTCCTGCCGGTTGGCGACACTCACGTAAAGGAGCATTATCACCATCAAGTGGGCTGGAGTGTATAACGCTTCAGGGTCAAATGAACGATCAAGCGGAAGTTTACACACGGGTGTGAGGCAGCTGAAAAAATAGTTCCACAATCCAGATGAATAGAAAACACGGATGGAAACCACAGTTTGCTACGATTTTTATGTGGGAACATCAAGGAACACCACTGACCACTGGGTGAGTTTCATGGCTTTGAAAACCAACGTTTAAGGTGGTTTTAGGACAGATTTACACATGGCCATAGACAGCATTGTTAAGCCAGGCAGGGGAAAAACTAATTCTCTCAAATTCTCAGAGAAGGAGCAATCGTCAAGATTTTGGTCTTAACCACTCTATTTCATCATAAACAACCAGGAATGGGGCTCAAAGTGCAAAATACTGGACTGCTCCTTTAAGGATATGAGGCATTTAGAAATACTTAAAAAAATTACTTCACAATAAGTCAAAATGCCAATATAGCCACTGGCTGACCATTTCCACTGCAGAGTAGGGTAAAATTCAGTATTTCTGCACAGTTGCAGAGAAAGTTTAGGCTACACTGATATTATTAGAATTATACTGTTTATATTATGCTGTGTGTGATTGTTTCCCACTTGTGTGATCCCAGCCCAGTTGCCAAAATGAATGTTGGCATTGTATACCTATGTAAACCACAGATACATGTGTACATTATTATGTAGTGGATATGTTGAAACTTAAGTTTTCAATGACGCTGTGATTAAGATGTGATTATGTTTAGGTGTCTTGGTATAAAACAACCACTTTTCATGGCACTATTTGAAGGCTAAATGTCCACTGGATACGCAATGACTGCCCAAAAAAACAGCTCTTGTTGTTTTCAGTCTCAAACTGGTCTGCAGCTGAGCAGGTGTCTTGTTACATGATACATCATGTACCTCATTTGTTCAAACACAGAAATGTAAAAGCCACAGTTTGTGGTGTCAGAGGAGTGACAGGTTACTGTGCGACCACATCCAGATTGTCTCATCTCACTCAGAAAGAAAACAGGTTTCCTACAATCCTCGCCTGCTTTTGAGACTCAAATCTGACCTAGCATGACCCTAAAAACACTTGATTCTGATTGGCTGGATTATTGAGATCACTGGAAGGCTCTTACACACGTCGGTGGACTAAATTAATTAAAACTGTGAACACTTAGTTCAGACTGTAGGGCATTAATCTGAATTATCTACACATAAATCTTAAACTGAAGGCTGCCACCAGAATATTGGTCAGATTTTAATTTGCCAGAGTCGCTACATGAAAACTCAAACGGTCACTGAAGTTCTTCACATTGATCCTCTGTGAAGTGTTGATATCTGCAACACATTGTGTGGCAGTCAATTAAACATTTGTTGAGATTTTTCACTTGTCGTTTTTTTTAGGAAATCATTCAAACAAACCATCAGTGATTCTGAAACACAGACAATATTTGCGCTTTGTTGTTGTGGATTATTTTCAGTCTCTTAAATTGTTATTGTTTCCAGTATCATCACATTTCAGAGTCAGGTTATAGCTTTAAAAAAGCCTCTGTGAAAAAAAAGGAACACAGAGTGCAGCAGACACTGACAGAGCAGGATCACACTGAACCTCTGATGGCAAGTTCACGTTCGACAGGAGTGTGTGTGTATGTGTGTGTGTGTGTGTGTGTGTGTGTGTGTGTGTGTGTGTGTGTAAGCATTACTGAAGTGAGGATTTGTACCGAGGTGGTGTGTGAGCATGAATACAGATTCAGGTTTACAGCGGTGTTTGTTCACTGCTCAGTAAAAACAACCGCACTGTTGTTATTTCACAGAAAACTACACACACACACATCGAGATGATGTCATCGTAGGAATACTCTCAGAGTGTGAGGTCATGATGCCTTATTAAAAAGGTGTTTAAGTCAGGTAGAACGTGAAGTGTTGTTTTAAGTCTGCAACACATGCACACATCATACAAACAGGGAGATGTAGTCGAAGTACGGCAGCTGAGATGTGCCAATCAGGGGGAGGAGCTTCATAAAATGCTGGGTTTTTGGAGTCTTGACAGGCAACATGCTTAAAGGGACAGTTCTTCCGAAATCTAAACTACGTATTTTTCCTCTTACCTGTGGTGCTGTTTATCAATCTAGATAGTTTTGGTGTTAGTTGCCGAGTGTTGGAGATAGCAGCCGTAGAGATGTCTGCTTTCTCGCCAGTATAATGGAACTAGATGGCACTCAGCTAGATGACAAGGGTTGTGTCTTGTGTCAGATTCTTTTTGTCATATTCGTGGACAGGATCTAGAGGCACAGTCAGAGGGAGGAAGGGGTTCGATTTGGGGACCTCAGAATTGCATCTCAGCTTTTTGCAGATGATGTGGTTCTGTTGCTTCATCACACCGTGACCTCCAGCACGCACTGGGACAGTTTGCAGCTAAGTGTTAAGTGGTCGGGATGAGAGGCAGCACCTCCAAATTTGAGGCCATGGTTCTCTGCCGGAAACTGGTGGATTGCCGCCTCTGGGTTGGGGGAGAGTTACTGCCTCAAGCGAAGGAGTTCAAGTATCTCAGGGTCTTGTTCACAAGTAAGGGTAGAATAGAGCATGAGATGGATCGGCGGCTTGGCGTACCCGCAGTGATACAGGTGCTGTTCTGGCTTGTCGTGGTGAAGAGGGAGCTGAGCCAGAAGGCAAAGCTTTTAATTTACTGGTCCATCTACGTCCCAACCCTCACCTGTGGTCAAGAGCTCTGGGTAGTGACCGAAAGAATGAGGTCGTGGATACAACCAGCTGAAATGAGTTTCCTCTATGGGGTGTCTGGGCTCAGCCTTAGAGATAGATAGGGTTAGGAGCTCGGACATCTGGAGGGAGCTCGAGCCGCTGCTCCTTCATGTTGAAAGGGGTCAATTGAGGTGGTTCAGGCACCTGATTAGGATCCTCCTGGGCGCCTCCCATTGGAGGTATTCTGGATTGAGTTCTGGATTATGGAGGGATTACATATCTTGTCTGACATGGGAACGCCTCTGGGTCCCCCAGGAGGGGCTGAACAGCGTTGCTAGGGACGTCTGGAGCACTTTGCTAAGCCTGCTGGCCTGGCTTCAGATAAGTGGTTGAAAATGGATGGATGGACACTCGGCTTGTGGTGCTCAAATTCATTCATTCATTCATTTGAAAAACTCAACAGAAACATCTCTTTCCAGAAATCACAACCCGGTTACTCAAGATAATCCACAGACCTTGTTGTGAGCAGTTTCATGTATTTTCCTTCTACCAAACTACACCCACCAACCGTATCACCATGCAGAAGGAAGCATGAATCTACTAATACTAAGCTAGCTAAAGTTACAGCTCAGCCAAGCATCACGTTATGAATGTTCACATCTCACGCTGTCACAAGCATGAGCCTCTCCTCCATGAATAGCTGCACGCGAGATGTTTTCAATCCAATAAAAGGATCACATTCACAGGACAAAGACACAAAGACATAAAGATAGCGTTAACGCATTAACTACAGCAAACAGAGATTCTCAAGATAGAGCACCAGCCATGCAAAGCAACAAGTCACCACAGGGCATCATGAATAATTGTAACTGCTTCATTACAGTAAAGTTGACTTTAAACTGACACCACTGACACACATTATACAGCACACAGGATAAGTTAACCTTCAGGGCTTTCTGGAAGAAATCCCCTTGATCTTTTTTTCTGAAACTTCAGGTCTATCTGACTTAAAGCCCCGAAGACAAACTTCTCCCAACAGCCATAAAACATCGGTTAACAACAACACTGTTTAACAAAAGTATCAGATTCAGCTCAGTAATAACTGTAAAGACAAAACAGTTGTTTTTTGCCATTAGCTTTAGCATGTTTACATTGCATAAATTAGCCTAGCAGCTAGCAGAGTTTTCTTTTTCACTGCTCATACCTTAACCATGTACACGTCCTATACTAATACTACTACTTTTTTTTTTACTCACCGTAGGTTTAAGTCGCTGTATCTCCTGACAGAACAGCTTTTTCACTTTGCATAGATGATATTGGATCACTGATTATTTAATCAATACATTGATCCAGATCGATGGATCGGTGCAGCGCTAATGAACAGCACTACAGGAGTGGAAGCACATGGGGGTTTTTGATTTTGGGGTGAACTCTCACTTTGAAATTGTGAAAAATTAGGACAGCGGCACGTCAAGCAAGGTTCACCTGCATATCTTAGTATTACCTGTGTGAGTGACTATCTGGAAAACAACAGGAGCAAATGTTTTAATGAGGATATTATAACAGTTAAAACCAAATTATGTTTTCCTGACAGCACAACCACACAAATGACTACAGTTACAGTTTTATGAGTATTTTAAACCTGTGTGAACTTTATCTACTATAAAGAGCCCTCAAAAACTCCAAACTAGACTTCACTGCATGTGCACCACTTCCTGCTCCTATCAGTTTTTTAGACGGCAAAAATGAGTGTCGTGTGACTCCACAGCTGTGAGTGATGACGCAAAATGATGATTCATTCTTAATGCTCACTACAGAGTAAAATATTCCATGTCTGTGATAAACTGCAGGGAGCATTGAACGAGTAAACGAGGGAGTGATTTTATGATGTTTTCTTAAACTTAACGAGGTAATTTTAATCTAATTTTAGTCCTCTGACATCCAGAGACGGAAAAAATTAACAGGTAAAACAAAATATCTGAGCAATAATGAATGTGTGACAGGTTGGGGCCAGGAGGCCAACAGAATGATAAATACATACTAACAAAGAGACACTCAAAGAGAGCAGCGCAGCAGCAATCAGCTGACAGTGACGAGCCTGATAACGTCTCAGTTTAACAGACGTGGGAGCGAAAACAAAAATGAGTGGCAGGAAAATTTACTCTATCCTGTGAGCAAAACACTCAGCATCAGGACGCCTGATTTTTACTCTTAGTGCTGCAACTCTTTGGTCAGCACGTTGAGATTTTTGATCCCGGAAGTCAAGTGTTAAGACGACATAATCGCCTGAACCTCTCGAGAAACGTGACTGTTGTTTGGTCCGATCCCAGCGTCGCGGTGCTGGGCTCCAGGAAACGAGTCTTAGTCAGGGACATGTTTCTAAAACTAAGGTATCCTCTCGTGTGTGTGGGCTGCTGGCGTCACTGCTGATTGCAGCGGGGGAAGCAGCAGCACGTCGTTCGCTTTGAGCGCTCGGAGCGGCTGCACCTCCTCTCACTCCTCTATTGTTCCTATAAGATAAATTGGAGCCATTGTCATCGACAGAGAAAAGGCATTAATTGAAGGTTTTCCTGCTGCAGCTTTAACTGCAACACTCACACACACACACACACACACACACACACACACACACACACACACACACACACACACAGCTTTAAAGTAATTAAACACATTAACACTTCAAGCAGAAGCAGAAAAAAGAGAAGCTCTCTTTTGTGTACATTTGCTTCCATTTATCACCCCGGACTGAGCAGAGAGGGGAGGCACGAGGGTTTAGCATATCTCTGCGACTAAAGTGATGGAGCGGAAAAGAAGAGGAGGAGGAGGAGGAGGAGGAAAAAAGGGAAAGAGAGAGCCAATCCGACCGGCTCTTTACTCTAGTCGACAGCGTAAAATGTCAGACACTCATCTGGAAATTATTTCCATTTCATACCACTGACATCTTCCCAAGCGGGGACTCTGAAATCTAATTAGTTTGACCGGAAAATGGTGACCAAGGTAGCGGAGTGTATTATGCAGAGGGAGAGGCCGTCAGGGCGAGCGTGGGTCCCCGGGGTTAACTGGAACTCAGGAGTGCAGATAAGGGCTACAGGGGGAAAAACTCAGGAGGGCTACTCCATTTTAAATAGCCTTGACTAATGGAGGCAACCTTGAATTCAGCGTTACGGCCCTCTGACAGCGCCGCCGCCGCGCCGCGCCCTGGGTACTGCAGAGAGAGCAGGAGAGATAGCACGTCCTCCTCCAGGGGTTACCCCAGAACTTTTCAAACTTCTCCTAAATACTGATGAGGAACCCGAAATCACCGGCTAATGCTGCGGCCATGTGACTCCCTGTGGTTATAGGAACAACAGTTGAAAGCCCTCACAGCGTCCCCATGAGGCTGACGTGTTCATTACACTCAGTAAACTCAACATACTCATGATGCAGAGCTCTTTCCACGGCAGCATCTGAACATGCGCAGCCATCGTCCAACCCTGTCTTCAGGGACCTGTATCAGGGTCTGTAAGTCTGCGTCTAATTCTTCAGGTGACAAAGTCCTCTGATGATGATGATGATGTTTGTGCTTCAGTCTCTAATGAGAATCAGCAGCAGCAAAATCCGCCTCATCAGCAGCTGATCTGTCTTCATACCTCCTTTGATGATGATCTGGGCTGGAGGCGAGTAGCAGCGGCGGCGGTGGCGGCGGCATCCAGCTCATGTCCACCACCAGAGGAAGACCTTATTAACCAAAACCGTTATTGATCTTACATCTTAGCCACAACCCACCCTAACCGCCCAAACTCTTCCTCCTGTCATGCTCGCCAATTAGCTCCATCTCAAACCAGAGCCAATTAGTTCTTGTGCCTAATTAGCACGAACACGACCCCCATCAGCCCGCCGCTAAATTCTGTGATTAGAGCTACAGATTGCTGCGCCGAGGGCCTGAGCGGGGTCACACTGTGATTCGGCCCCGTTCTCTGTGTTTCTTATTTTGACCAGTTATATATTTAGTCAGGTGTCAAGTGAATATTGTGGCACAGAACGTTTACACTCATACAGCCAGTCTGTGTTCATACACATTTAAAATATACAATGACAACAACGACAATCAATCCTATCATTTACTGTATGCTGTCCAAAGTCAACACTTCCACCTTGTTTACCTCTCGTCTTATTAAAGTCATTATAATGAGCATTCCCACAGCTCTAACTCAATCAGTACAACAGTTATACTAAGATGAATGCCTGTCACGTCAACTGTTCTGTTGTTTTCATCAGTGATCAGTGTCATGTTCACAGACAGTTTAAAGTAATGGACAAAGCTGCCGCGACATCAGCCACTTGTTTGTGGAGTCTAGTTTTGAATCCTCGAGTTTGGTGTTCTGGTTGCTGCCATCTTGGATTTTTTCGAACCACAAGTGCCCATATTTGGATGAGAAAATTGAGCTAACCCTAATTCTAGTTGTTATGATAATGCTAATGCTAATTTTCACTAGCAAAAACAGGCTTTAAACAAAATGTTCTTACTGGAAAAAAGCAAACACCCGACTGCTTCGAGGGTCTTTTAGTTTTATCAAATGCTGACCAAGATTATTTTAAGTGGTGAAAAGGTTTTAAATAACTTTCATGAACTGAAAACACACTAAAACACATATTTAATTCCTTGTGCCACAAAAGCACATGGTTAGTTTTAGAAGAGAAGACATCATGATTTGACAACATTCATATGTGAAAGGGACATTAGCCTCCTGGGTGAAAGTCCAATGTTTTTTGACCCATCCACGTTCCCTCCCACCCTGTAGGAACTTTCCATGTCCTTATATTACATTGTTTACAGGTTGAGTGAGGAACTAATGCCACATGACAGTGTAACGTCAGTGTCTGATGCGGAAATCAGTGACCAAGCAGCGGTATTTGAGGACTTCGGAAGCAGCCACGCCTTTAATTATGCATGACATTGAGCTTTAATTAAATGTAAACAAGCGAGTTAAGTAAAAAATCAGCCGCTGTACAGTTGTCATGGATGTTAAAATTAGTGCTAGAGACCAAAATGGTTTTTTGTACCAGGCTGTGAACATGTTTATTTCTATGTTTATGGGGATTGACTCACTCTTTGAGCCAGCCTCTTTAAGCCAGCCTCTAGTGGACATTAAAGGAATTGCAGTTCTTGATACTTTAACGATGGCTTCATTTTTCGTCCCTGGAGGTGGCCACTTGGTTTTATGTTGATGTTGACAAAACTTTTCACTTCCTGCAGATGTTGCACATTAAAAATGTGCCAGGAATGGGATCAATTTTGTACTTTGAGTCATTAGAAGGGTTTAAAAGTGAAACAGCTGCGAACATTTTAATAAAAGGAGATACATTTTATTGACTTTAAACAGATCCTAAAAAGGCAAAAGAGGAAACAATTGGATAAAATTAGTGAATGAGTTAGTGTGTGAGACGTTACTTTTATTGTTAATGTTCACACATTCTCATAATCAGACGTTGTTGCAAACATGCAAATAGAACTCACCATGTCAAAAGAGTAAAAACACAACAGTATCATATCTGTGTATTCTCAGCGTGCGTGTGTGACATGTTTTTGACATGACTTGCATTCTTTCATTCGAGATGAGGCGTGAAGCAGACAGGTTGCACTGAAGCAACAGTTTGATCACATCGTGCTACTACAGGAGTGATTGAACAGAAGGTGGGCTTCCTGTTTATCTCCTCTTATACTCGTAAACATCACCTGTTCAAAGATGGCTCCCCTGAGAAAGACGCTCCACTCTGACAAGTGTCAGAGAGCTCGTACAAGTGACAAACACAAACAGACAGAGTGGAGAGTCTTCCTGGAGGAACATCTGTAACTGAACTCAGGAGGACTGATACTCTGAAAATACAAAGCGAGAGGGGTTGACGTGACGCATCTTCATGCTTGGATGGATTTTAAAGCTCCTTAAAAATAAGCGTCTTTAAGAATCAGCCAGTTTTCACTGATTGAGGTGTTTACTGAAGATTTTTTTTATTGAGACAGAGCTCTGCTGAGTTTTAGAAAGGCCTGATGGTGGCACGAGAGGAAAGGCTTGAGGTTCACACGTCCGATAAATGAACTCTACAGGGTGATAATTAGGCCCCTCTTAACACACCCATTCATGCAACTCTCTGCAATGTGACGGTTTTATTATGCTGGAACACCAGCTGTCCCCAAGTGTGATGTGTGGTCATTTGGCAGACACAAATATAGTCTTAACACTCACTTTGACACAAGGAGCCTCTTTAAAATACGGCCCTGAGATCAGGGAGTAAAGCCAGTTTGCGTGTCCTCGTCCTGTTGGTTGATGTTGTGCCTTAGTGCTGAATATTCCCAAACAACTGTTTTTAATGAAATCAGCACAAACCAGTTGTCGCAGGTTGAGCCTGGAGCTCATCAGGCCCCGGGGACCGCGGGGCCTCGGGGCAGTTTGGGGCAAACTGCCCTGGCCGGATTGTTAATCCAGACTCGTCTGTAGAACACGAACACAGACAGCAAAGTTCATGGATATCTGACCAGACGCTGTCGAGCTGTCCTGCTCTGGACAGACGGTGTTCTCAGACTGACGTGTTCACATGAACCGAAGGATGCAGCTTGTACAGTTGTTGGTTCTCTGCCCTCATTATACATGTGGGAGTACAGATGTGCAACCAGCTAATCCAGACCAGTTGATATAAGAAAATGTTTGCATTGTACGTTTCTGTGAACCACAAATATGTTACATTTGTACGTGTTGTACGTATCCAATACGTTCTTGTCCCAACTAGTCAAATATTGCTGCTTGGTCAGCGGACATTCATGTCTTCACAGGGTATCCTTCTGCATCCAGTGGTGTAGAGGTGATGAGGTCATTGTACTACTGGGTAGATGGGTAGGTTACCAAAGACGAAGTGGGTATATGCCCTGATATATTCCAATGGCTTTTGGCCGTATAAACCCTCCACTACACCACTGTCTGCATGTGTTGTTGATGTTCCAGGACGTTATGTCCTCCAATATCACCACTTTGTCAGTGGCCTTTAACGTCTACATATTACTGGGTATCCTCTTGCGTCTGCTGTTGATGTTCTGGGACACGGCAACCAATGCTGAGACATCAACAAAAGTGGTAAAGTTTCGAAAAAAAACATCATGGTTTGGCTCTACTTTCTAACGGGAAGCAAACAGCGGGCATCTAAGTCCAGGGTTGTTGGACCCATCCACCTCCCCTCCTGCCCGCCCTATGGGGACTTTTCAGCTCCCTACATTACGTCGTTCCCAGTTCTACCTGATGCCATTCACTGGCATATCATACTGCTGCTACAGGTTGTGTCCAACCACGTTACAAACTGAAAACACCCACCAGCGTGTCATAGTGCTGCAAAATGGGGCTTTTGTCGTCAGCAGGTGGAGGAGATGGTGGATGGTCTGACACCAAACTGCAGACCACTGCTGAACACCAACAAACAACAAAACTGGTTTTGTTTTAGAGGCTTGTCACTGTGTTTTCAGTGCCTTTTTAGCCACCAAACCTTGGTGTTATTCAACAACTTGTCACTGTTTTTCCAGCAGAGATGGTGCCACAAAAAGCAGTTGTTTTTTTACCAAAACATCGCTGTGTTTCCTGCCGGGATTTGGCCACCAAAGCGGGATTACGTTTTTGTGACTCACCTAACCACACATACAAAAATTAAACAACGTACAATTGTAACATATGTGTGCTTCACAGAAATCCCAGCATTTATTCTAGAGATTGAGATAAACACACATCCAATAAGTGATTGACGTTTTTACTGGAAGCAAATGAAACTGTAAAACATTGAATTTTGTAACAGTAATGTTGAAACAGAAGAAGATCTAAGAGCTTTTGTCAGCATTTGCACTTTCCTTTTCTTTATTCTAAACACTAAACAGCTGCTTTCACCTAAAAATAAATATATATTACATATTGTCATGAACATTTCTATCAGATATTCAGTACTTTTTTCTCTTACTGTATTTTTGGACTGTCGTGCACCTTGACACGGAGCCAAATGTAAAAACCAACTTGGCAATAAACCTGTTTCTGACTCCAGCAGTAAAAATGAATCAGTGCGGTAACAAGGAAACTCACAGAAGCACAGACTGTCAAATTATTTTCCAGAGATAAAAACAAGAGGCCAGAAAAAAAGTATCACCAGTTAAAGAACAGCAGCGAGTCTCAGTACACACTCGTTAAGAATACTAGTAACCATCTACAAGAGCAGAAGTAAATGAAGTGTATTAGCAGCACGTTGGCCTCAGGCAGTTCGTACAGTGGTTAGTTTGTTCAGCACTTAACTGATGACAGAGAGGAAGCCAACAGTCTGACTCCAGCAGGGCGTTCAGAGAGCACAGAGACAATGTCTGTCAATATTCCCTCGGTCACAGATCTGATGTCAGTTAACTGCTCCTGCAACACAATGTTTAACTGAAACAACTGCTGGTGGCCGATCCAGCAGCATTTACACACACAAAGCGAGGGGTCAGAGGTCGCCGCTGTTGTTGAACAAAGTTTGCCTGCAGGCTGCCGTCCAGCTGAACTTGTGTGCTGAGTCTCTGCTCTGCTGCTGTTGTTGAAGTGAGTGGAGTTTAGAGTTTGTTCAGCCGTGCAGCTCTGAGGGCGTCCGTGCTTTATAAGCCTCCTGCTGACACGACGTTCAGAGGCAAAGCACTTATTAAACAGCCGCTCTGAACTCAGCAGCCACTCGCACATGACTTAACATTTTTGCAAGCACCTTGCTTTTGCATGGGAAGTGCTTAAAAACTAAAATCCACGGCAGCGGCGGGCGTGAGAATGTGGGGAGGGGAGCGCGGCCGCTACTCAGCACTCCCCGGGATTAGACTGTACACATCAACCCGCAAACAGACAGAAAAGCCGACTGTAGCTCCTTTTGCAAAAAAAAAAGGAGGCAATGAATTTAAATTATGCATGAAGCACGGGGCATTTTGGGAAATAAGCGCCATTCCCCGGGAGGACTGGCACCCCCTCCGCCCCCCGCAAGCCTCCAGCCTCCAGTATCAAAGAATGATCTAATGTCACGCACAGAAGAAAGGTTACTTTCTGCATACGCATTGATATTTCTGCTTCCATCTCTGACCTTTTTCCATCCTAAGCTGTGATTCTTTAAATGCGAACTCAGCCCTGCGTCCGCCTGTCTGTCAGTTCCTGTCCATCCGTATGTCCGTCTATCTGTCTGTCTCAGAGGATTAAAGATAGATTAATACAAAACCAACATGAGAAGGAAATCATGACCTTAACGTTCACAACATGAATCTGTGAAGCATCTCATGTGTCTGTCGTCTTTCATCGTGTCGTTTCTCGCAGGTAAAGGGAAAAAAAAGCATCAACAGTGTTGTTATTTTTGCCTTAATTGGCTGTTTGTGCAACATAATTAACGTTTTAACGAATTCGAGCGTGTATTTTTTTCCTCCTTTAAATCAGCTGATCCGGTTTCACGCTCAGCGCCCGCCGTTTGATATGTGGCTTCCGTCTTTCAGCAACAAATTAAGCAACGTTCCTGGCACTTTGTGAACTATTAGTGACTTTAAAAATACACACTGAGCTTTAATTAATTTCCCTCAAATGGAGAGCTGTGTGCGTGTGGATAAAGGGATAAAGACAGTTTTAATCAGCAGCTCGTGCTCCTGCCAGCCAGCCTGTACCTACGCAGCTGAACTGTGACACCGCACGCTGAGGTTTGTTGGTTTTTAGGGCACAGAAGCAACATTTACACAGAGAAATACAAATGTTTGTGACTGGAAACCTTCATCTGTCTTCTGTCAAATACAGTTGTATTTACAGTCAACTTTAACTCTATTATCTCAGAGGAGATTGTTGTGCAGCCAGGCACTAAACAAAATCACAAGCATCCATTCACACGACAACACAAACACAACAAATATCAATAAAATAGAAACACAACGGGGGAAAAAGTAGAGTCACTGAAATGCACAAGAAAGCGAGGTTTGTAATAATGGATAAAATATAAAAGTAAGGTAACACACAAAAAAACTGTGAGGTAGTTCAGCTCATTCTGTGTATAATAATAATAATTATAATAGTAATTTTTTTCATATAGCACTTTTTAAATGGCTTCACATTTAGCACAATACATGGACAAGAGTTACATGACCAAAACAGACAAAATTTAAGGCATACAGAGTGAATGAATACAAAGGTCCAACTATAGAAAGTTTTGGAGCCACAACAGCAACAGCTTGGTCACCTCTGGATTTAAAATAGGAGATAGGAGCCTTGATCAGATGATGGAAGTAGCCGATAGTTATGGATCACTCTACATTCATTATCATTATCTGTTGCACATCTGTCTGTCCTGGAAGAGGGATCCCTCCTCAGTTGCTCTTCCTGTGGTTTCTACCTTTTTTTCCCCCTTAAAGGGTTTTTCCTTATCCGCTGTGAGGGTCCAAGAACAGGGATGCTGTATGGTGTAAAGCTCCCTGAGGCAAATTGTGATTTGTAGCATCTGGCTTTATAAATAAAACAAAGTGAAATTGAATCAATAGTTTCATCACATTTTAATATTATAGGCTATTGATTCTTTGGACAATGATCAGTATTTGCGATATCACAAAGTCTGCTACGATAAGATTTTGATTTGATGTGATTCAGGGGCCTGCGATAGATATGACACTATATTATCTGTCCGTTTACCCCAGTTTGTTCCAGAAGAAGTTGACACCTATTTCTTTTAAGGGGAATTTCAAAATAAAGGTGTATCCTAAAGATCAGGGCCAATCATAAGGACCTCAGTTTTGTCAGAATTAAGATGAAGGAAATTTAGAAACGTCTGGTTTGTACCAGAACCTTCATATTATGTTTAACTGAGAATAAAGCTGAGTGTCGTCAGCATAGCAAAGGTAAGAGATCCCACTGGAGGAGTTAAGCAGATAACCCTGAGGTAGCATATAAAATTAAAACAAAACAGGCCCTGGGATCGACCCCTGTGGGACACCACAGAAGAGAGAAGCAGAGGAAGACTCATAATTGTTTACATGAACCTTGAAGTGCCTGTCAGAGAAGTATAAAGAAAACCATTTAAAGTGCAGTACCAGAGATACTGAGACCAGAGGATGTTTTCACTCCCTGAGAGCGCTCCGCTTCACACCTCAACTTCATCTCCATCTCCCACCTATTTATATTCTGCTCTTGTTTCAAAGTTACTCATCCTTTCTTTGTCTTTCTCGTTGCAGACCTCAGGCCTCTTCCCGACGTGGCAATGACCGGTAACTGCACTCGTGAGTGCACCGAGTTTGGCCACTCCGACTCCTGCTGGATGCCCGGCGAGCCTTCCCCCACCCGCAAGGTGTCCAAGAACGCCCCCAAGCTCTCCACCTTCGTGCCTTACCAGGAGATGGACGGGCAGGAGCAGCTGATGGCCAACGGCAGCCCCAAGCCCCTGACGGAGGAGCGCGGGACGGGCGGTGGCGGCGGTGGCAGTGGCTCCAAAGTGGCCAACATGCGGTTCATGACGCCCTACAGCAGTGCCTACCCCGGGGGCGGAGACTCGTCCGGTAAAGACTGTGGGCTGGAGGAGATCCCGCTGAGCCAGGCGGTGGAGTATCACTCGGCCACTACTCCGACCGGCCAGACCTCCAAGAGGGAGATCTACCTGTGAGGGCGCAGCTCTCCACTTAAACCCTCTCATTGCCCCTCATCATCTCCCCCGTCGCTGCTCGCCGCCACCTGCCCCGCCCCTTCACTGCCGCCCCCTGTGCCTATTACTCGCTGTGCCGCAGCACGGACTCCCCTTCTTCCTTTTTATAACTGCATCCACCTCTTACAAGGCTTTAGACCCCGCCCACCTCGCCCACTGCCACCGCCACCACCCTCCTCTAGAAACCAATCAAATGTAAAATAGAATTAATTAAAATCAATTGAAGAAAACACGCGGCGGCTGCTGCTGCGGAAGGAATGTAAACTACACCACATCGTTGTGATAATTTAATGGGAAACTATTTAGCTACTCACGTATTTGAGTTGGATTTTTGTGCGTTGCTTTAGGCTATGTCGCTGTGTTGGAACAGAAAAAGAAAAAACACCTTCGGGGGGAGAAGGAAAAGAACTCTTTGTAAATCCTACTTAAGTATACTGTGTAATGCTATCTATCCTGAATATTTTTTGGATTTGTTTGCTTTCGTTTTTCATTTTTTTCTCTGTCAACTCCAGGAAATACATTTTTGAGCTGAGTTGCATCAAATCAACCAGGCTCGTTTTTATCAGGAACAGCTCGCCGTCAACGTAAGACGTTCGCAGAAACGCAGCTGTTTTCCAACCTCCGGAGTTGTTGTGGAGAACTTTTCCAGGTCTGTTAATTTTTTTGCCGTGAAGAGGTCTTTTTTCAGTGTACAGAGCTGTAAATACGACAAACAGTGACAGAGGAAACTGCAGTGGCTGTGAGTGTGGACCCGTGGCTGTCGTGCTGTCTGCAGATCTTCACATAACGTCAGATCGTTGGACTGAAAACTTCCGCATGTACAGAGAATCGGCGCCGCGGCGTCTGACGTCACGCTGCAGGAACCTGGACTCTTGAGCATCACCGACGGTGCCGAGTTACAAGACTTTTTATTATTTTTTTTCTCTCCTCTACAACTTTACAACACACTTCTTCAATTTGGGTTCACGAGGGAGACAAAATCATTCGAGGTGCAACGAAACCAGTTTATTCAGAACTGAGAGAAATCTGAGTTCTGAGTGCTTCAGGCAGTGGATCGGCCAAAGTACCGATTATAATATCAGTGCTCTTGTCAGTAGTGTACCATGAGATCAAAAGGTAACATAAATGTGTGTGACAGTAAAATGTATTCTCACAAAAACAAGACACATGAAAACAAACATATTTTGGTTTTCAGTGAAAAAAAAATTATTTCAGTTTTCCGATGTTACAATAACTTCTCCACCAAACAAACAAATATTGACGTGTGGGAAGTCTAAAAGTTGAATGTCCCACTAGCTATGTCTTCAGGCTGCTGTGTTCGTTATAGAACCAAAACTGTCAAGTCTGTCAACAAAAAAAATGCAGCACCAAAAGTTTTGGTATTTTATCTATCAGAAGATAAAATATTGTCAAATTGTTAATTGTCAAACGTTCCTTGGTTCCAGCTTCACCAACATTTATTTGTTTTATATTATTGCTAACAAACTATATTTTTTTTAGCCTCACGAGAAGTTGAAGACAAAAATGTAAAGTTTATCCTGAAGGCCAAATTTAATAAAAAAGGGATTCATCCTCTGAGGAGCAGGAGCGTTGTCAGTAAATGTCAAAGCAAGCTGATGCGTAGATTTTGATATTTGAGTTTAAGTAGAAGTATCAAAATATACCTGATAGTGGCGCTAAAAAATGATCAGGTTTCACTTTTTTAATTTTTTACTTCATGTCATTAATTTCATCCATATCCACCCCCTCATTCTGTTCCTTGCTAGGGATCAAATCAAAAGTCAAGTTTAGGAAAATTTGTCCTGATGACGGTGCGAGAAGAAAAGGTCGAGAGGTCACTGAAATCAAAGGGGTTCATCCTCTGGGGAGCAGGAATGTTTTTGGTGAATGTGGCGACCTGTTCAAAAAAGTGGCAGAACAGCCGGATGACGCTCGATTGTTTGGTCTGTGCCGTAAAAGGTCAACCGAAAAAGGTCCAATACTAACAAGCTGAAAAGGCGTGTATCTCCTCCTATCGTAGTAGAGTCAGACATACTTAAATACTTAAATTAAATCAATAAATGGATTCCCTCTCCAGTGCTTGTATACTGGGACGAGGACAGTCGTCCAATTAAATGTCCTGTCCGAGCTGTAACTTTAGCTCCATTTAACTGTGCATGGAAACATACAGAGTAGTTCTGGGGATGTTTTGGTCCCCATATTTTGCTGCAGAGTGAGTGCTCCTTACTTTAACATTGCTCTTTGGTACAGGCAGCTGCAGACACAGAGACAGCCGCCCAGAGGAAGAGAAGCTTTAATATGATACAGTTTCTAACTTTTGTTTGATATTTAGTGTCTGCAAAAAATGTTGCTGCACATTTTGTTAGCGCAGTTAGCTTGCACACTAAGCGTCCCGTTGAATCCTATTCAAACTGTCAAATTCAATATAGAAAAAAAGAGAGAAATAGCCGAATATTCATATTAAACAGTTAAATCTGATTCAACTGACAGAACTCTGCGTCGGGTTCAGCCCCAGAAACTTGTAAGAATGTGACGCTATTCTCCGTTACAGTAATTTCCTGGCTGCAGTGACAACACAGAGACACTAAAGTACACAAAACCTGCAAACAGTGACCAATGAGAGCAGAGTGGGCTCTGTTGGGAGGGCGGGGCATAAAGACACAGGCTAAAACAGAGTGCTGTAGACAGTCGGTGAACACAGGTGTTCCAGCACAGACAGGGTGAGGAAAACAGGGTTTTTAAACATGAATACATGTCAACATGTTCTAGTAGAGACCCAAAATACACATCTGAACCTGAAAATGAGCCTCATACGTTCCCTTTTTGTGCCTAACATTTGTTGTTGTCTGCAGCTGCTGACAGTCCTGCAGATATCAGCTCACCTCTGCACGTCACAGCTGTGCTGGCTGAGTGTGTTTGCGGTTTCCCCGCTGTGTGTTGGAGCTCTCTGGTCAGTGTTGCCCCTCGTTACTTCCCACCTCTTTACCTCCTCAGTGTGAGGCCGAGCCATTTGGCGTTTAGCAGAAGTATTTATTAAACCTGTTAGCTCTGTGCGGCAGGGGAGGTGGGCGCTGCTTCCTGCGGTGCTGCAGTCTCACACAAACGCAGGATTAATGACACCTGTACATGCTTCAGTCCACTAACACCCCCTCCTCCCTTCACACGGCGCAGCAGAGAAACCCTAATTACAACCCGAGGCTCTGCACATTACCGGCGATAATTTGCGCCAGTAAAAAGCGAGCTGGTTTGGAAGTTCATTCATTCTGAGCGTCGTGTTAATGGCTGCTGAGGGTAATGTGAGATTTCACCTGTAGTGATGCACACCAGCTGAGACTGGATGGATGAAAGGAGAGGCACAGTGAGAGAGCGCGCTGCAAAAGAAATCTCCCTAACAGGTCATTTAGTCTCCGACTGAGTCCTCAAGTCTTAAAACAAAGGCGGCAGAGGGAGATTATTTCACCTGTTTCCAGGTCAAGAGTCAACTGAGGACAGGACTGAGCGACAAAGAATCAGGCATCTCTCCCAACCTCAGGGTCTGGACCTCAAGTTGATCCAAAACTTGGCAGAAATTGTCACTTACAAGAGACTTTCACATCCATGCCAGAGAACTTTGTGACTATTCGCCTCATGACTAAGGGTGCTTTCACACCTGACCTGTTTGGTTCAACTCAAGTTCGTTTGCCCCCTCAGTGCGGTTCATTTGGGCAGGTGTGAACACAGCAATCATTCTCAGGTGTGCACCAAAACAACCAGACCGAGACCTTCTTGAAGAGGTGGTCTCAGTCTGGTTACAAACGAACTCTGAACTCTGAACTGCAGTCACATGACACATTGTTTGGGTTAAACATGAGCATGTTACAGTCCTGGAGGATTATTAATGTGCGCCTCCTCCTGTACTGCCTTAATATGCACATTCAGCACATCCAATGCATCAAAACATTGTTTTCTAGTCGGAGCCGCGCCTCGTTTTCAAACTGTATGCTTTGACTCAAATGAACAATGACAGCAATATAGTCCACGATGAGCAGCGCTAAAATCAACCTGCGTAGTTGTCCCTCCATTGTGACATTAGAAAGTGTCACATTTATCTTGCAAGTGTACTCTTCTTCAATGTTTTGTTTACTTCCTGGATTTTTCCCACATGGAAATTCTGACCAATCAAGAGCAGCTTTCTCACACAAGGCATTTGATCTGGTCCGCTTGTAAATGCTGCTGTGAGAACACCAACCAACTCTAGGTGATTATACAACTTTGGAACAAAAGTAGTCCCTGATTCAGACCAAAGGAGAGAACTCTAGGTTTGAAAGCACCCTAACATACACCAGAAGACTTTGAGAAAACTTTAAAGACTTAAGTCCATGAGTTTTTAGTTACAAACTTCACAATTTTTCAAAGACTGTGGATCTTAAGGGGTTTACGGGACTACAACAAGATACCTTCTGAGATGATTTCCTGCTCCTGGTGGAAAATATTACACCAAACATCCTTTTAGGAAATATGTAATTTTAAGATTTCCTCACATGTCCTCAAAACACATAACTCTAGAAACACAAGATAAAATGTGTCACATGTCGACAGTATTCTTGTCAATTCGGCATTAATACAATTCAGAGAGATAAAATGTATTTGTGTACAAACTTTACATTTTGGATTTTGTCACCTTGCCTCTCTACCAGCCTCTGTTAGTTAGCTTTTAGTGGGAGGAGACCGTGGGAATGAGAGGTTTTAAAAATTAAGATTTCTCGCTAAAATAAGAGCTGGTTGGTGGATCACATACAAATTAAGCACCGACTCTTTTTCACACCACAGCTCCACCAGTTTCTCCTGCTGTCCCACAGAAGAAGAGAACAGAGAGTCGTTCATATCCCTCCCTGGAGCAACATTTTTGAAAACCCGCACCTGCCCATACCTGTAAAGCTCAGTACTAGAACCGATGTGTAGGTCAAAGCCTCACCCAACTCGACCCATGATTAAACACACACTGGCTACAGTCCCTCACACTAAACTGGGTTCTCCGTTCTTGAATTCCAAATCCAGCAGAGGAGACGTCTCTTTCACTGGATGGTGAAAACATTCAATCACAGCCAGGTTAGGAAACATTTTAGCATGCTCCTTCCACCACCATCAAACCTCTAAAGGATCCTCCTTGGGTGTCTTGAACTCCATGTAGGCTGCCACCTCATCCTCAGGCTGCAGAGTGTCATGGCTGGAGTCCTCCATGTTGATGACCAATGTGACGACGGGGTCAAAGGTTCCACTTGTGTCACTGACTTTCAAAATAAAAGGAACTGCGGCTTGATAATAGTAGGGCTGCCCATTAATAGTCAACCAAACATTAGTCGACCAGAAAGGTCATTTGTCGGCAAGATTTCATTGGTCGCTTAGTCGCAGGGAAAAAAACAATAAGAAAACAAACAAAAGTGAAACTCTTTTAGGAGCTGCCCCTTGTCAAAATAAATCCAAACCTATATGACTGGACCATGTGGGAATTTAATCTGAAAGGACAGACACAGGAAGTGGCCACGCTCAGCGGGTTAATTTCCAGGGCTGGTACCTGCGGTTATTCCACAGGCTAGTTAATAACATGTCGGGCAGGAAATCCAAAGTGTGGGATCATTTTGAGAAGGTGAAGGACCAACCCAAGGTGATATGTAAACTCATCTTCATTGGTCGACTACAAACATGACGTATCATGTGAAACATGGAAGTAGCTACATGGCCATTAGCCCACAGCGTCATTAACACTAACTAACTTCTTGTGGGTTTCCTGTCTGGCACCCAACCAGGTGCAGGACTCTGCCCTGGCGTCCCCTCCATGTTTACTGTCTACCTGGTTTGCTGCTTCCTGTTTGGTCCTGTAGAGAGCGCAGCTGTTGGTTGTTGACAGTCTTCATGTCGTTGAACTTCAGTGTTTGCACGAGCCAAGATTGAAAAACTTAGATATTATTATACATGACTGATATTATCAGAACATCAAGACGAGAAAGAGACTGATCTGGACTGAGTCTTATGAGCACCTTACACCAAATCATTGAGATCATAGCAGCAAAACTCTCATGATTTATTCCCACATTGGAAATCTGTCTGTGACATCGTTTGAGAAGTCGTTTGATGTCAGGTGTTTAGTTTCTTTGAATATTAATGAACAGAGATAAGATGGGAGTTTCCAGGATCAGCTCACTCGACTTTGTTATGTCTCATATGTAACTCAGTGTATGTTACATGTTTCTGTCAAACTAGAGATCCAGCTGACCTCTTCCTGGAGACGTGCTGCATCAGTGTGTCTCATTACAGCAAAGTTACTCATTTCTAGAAACTTCCTGAAACACAGAGCGCTGCTGTGGGAACACGTGGGATTATCTCCCCCTGGTTGGCAGAGAAGTCTCGACGGCTGAATATGAGACTAAATGACTTGTCATTTGTTTTTCTGCAGCGTGTGTGATGTGAACATCCACCCTCCAGAATCACAGAGGGAACATCAAAGCGACGCCGCCGGGCTGCAGCGCCTTCAAAGTCTAAACAGGCAGCAAAACGGGGCCACCGCGGGGTCGCCGAGGGGTCGCACTATCTCGTTTTATTAGGCAAACAATCGCCTTCGTCGAGCGAATCGGACGGCTCCACTCCACTGCTCTCTTTGTTTTCCTGATGTGGTGCTCACCCCTTTCAGCTCTGCTGCTTAATTGGTTTTTATTGTACATACATTTGTTTTTGATGTGTGGGAGCTCGGCGTGCGGGGGGTGTGCAGATGTTAACGCCATTCAAAACACGATTCCCGCGGTCTCTGAAGGTGATATGATTTATTGTCGACGTATCTGCCTGTTCAGGAGCGACACACACACTCACACAGTCCCAGTATTCCCCAGCACATAAATCAACCATCATTCAACCGATGTTCAACCCTCCCAGTGACAGAGATTTAGAGTTCGCGGGTGCCGCCGCGGTCCCTCGCGCTCCCCGTCTTCCTCTGGTGATTTAACGCTGGCGCTCAGAGCTCTGATTGATTATTTACAGGCCCAACATGTAGGTCCACATCCACTCTCCTCCTTCCTTTTCCTATGGCCACACTTCGCAGTTTCACCGTAAACAAGTCATTTTTTTCATCTCCATGATGCTTGCCGCCGCCGCCCAGCCGGCCAGTCGGCCGCTGGACTCCCAGGTGGCCGCTGTGTTATGCTGTCTCAGCTAAAGATAGAGGAGAGAAGTCGAGTGATGCAGCGTCAGTTTAACCTCGACGCTTTGGCACCAATTAACCCCGGAAAAAGAAAAGAAACCTCCGGTGACCTCTAATGACCTTTGGTGACCTCTGGCAGTCCTGTTGGCTTTAAAAACTGAGACCAACCGCGCAAACACCAGACTGTGTGTGTGTGTGTGTGTGTGTGTGTGTGTGTGTGTGTGTGTGTGTCTGCGGTCACTTTGAGATTATTTTGCTTATCACAGGTACATTATGAAATGTTGCTTTCCATTTAAAGACTTTTTGGTCTTTAAGCCAAAAATAACAAAAAATAGTGAGTGAAATAAACAATGTGGCCAAAAGTATGTGGACAGTCAGCCACTGCAGCCCTGTGTAACAGCTGAGCATTAACGTGCTGCTCTAACAGCCTCCACTCTCCTGGTTTCAGACACATGTTGAAGCTGCTGCAGAGATTTGCTCCTGTTCACCAGGGTGTCAGTGAGGTCCAACACTGCTGCTGGTGATCAGACCAGACCAGTCGAGTTCTTCCACACTAAACTGGGAGAAAAAAACAAACGTTTTTGTGCATGGGGACGCAGTCATGTTTAATAAGTAAGGATACAAACTGTTGACAGGAAGCTGGAAGAAAGATGTCTTAAATAAATACTGCAGCACAAAGAGTTCCCTTCATCGGACCTGAGGGTTTAAATCAGGAGACCAGCAGGGTTGTCCACATACTTTTGGCCATGTTGTATATTTATACAGCACCTCTTACATGTTTAAGGGCAACAAATTTAGCGTTAGTGACCTTCTTCTCTAAGTAATCAGATTACATCATTTCAAAGGGTTTTTTTTTTGTAAAAACCTAAACTTGTGTGAATGTTCTGATTTTTCTGTGGAAATTAAAAAAATGTTCCTTTAGGGCAACAATTTAGAAACAAATTTACAGTTACAGTGCATCTTCAGTTATGTGAATGTACACTAGTACTGTGCATGACACAGTATACAGTGTATGTATATATGTGTGTGTGTGTGTGTGTGTGTGTGTGTGTGTGTGTGTGTGTTCATAGAGATGGTCCGAAGCATTTTGGTCTTGAGGCTTCCTGTCAGACTACAAACACTCGCTGCTCCCAGGAGGAACACCTGAGCCCCCAACACACCTCCACTCCCTCCACTCCCACAATCCTCCCCACCACCACCACCACCACCACCACCACCACCACTACCTACCCATCAACCCCCAGGAGAGCTGCTGTCACACACACTGACAGCTTCAGTGTGTGTGTGTGTGTGTGTGTGTGTGTTCAGCAGGTGTCTCTGCATGCCTCACATTCACTTTCAAATCCACCTCAGTGACACAGTGAAAACACTGTGTATATGTTTCTGAAATCGTTAAGGATTGAAACGGTTAAGTAGAAATAGAAAAGAGAGAGCTTCGGTCAGCTGCTGCTCCTCCTCTCCTGTTAGTTTGAGGCTGCGTAGAGCTCCTCATGTTTCTGATTTACTACCTTTCAAAGACATTGAAGGCAACAGATATTGATCAGATATTCAGTATTTATCAGGATTCAGAGGAAAGAGCAGCTCTGATCAACATGCATATTTAAACACACGCTGCTTCACAATTAAAAACAGTCCTTGATTTAAAATGCATTTTTTTCATTTTAAAAACACATTGGTTTACCTTTGATTTATTATTGATATAAAGAACACCAGTTCATTCCTAAAACACTTTAAAGTCTCACTGATTTAGACTCAAACATCTTAAAATGGTTTGTTTTCAAACAGACGTCTTGGTTTACTACTGACGGGCATTATCTCTGTATGAAATCCACTGCTGTACCTTCAGAGAAATGTTTCCTGAAACACCCAGGCTGCGTCTCAAGGTGTTCATTCATGTAAAGATTCTTAAAGCTGCACTGATCAATGTTTTTCATAACGCCAGATGAAAGGACTCCATCGCAGTGAGACACCCACAGACGGTTCTCTCCGTCTCTGCAGCTCTGTGGCTGCTAGTTTTGGGTTCGCAGCACATTTCCTGCCTGGTTCAGGGCTCAGCTGTTGTCATGAAACAAGCTGGGATAAACCCTCTGTGCTCAGCCCGCTAGCAGGGTCAAGGGGAAATGCAGTGGGGCAACTATGAAAGTTAAGGTGCCGAAAGTCCGTGGATGGGGTTGTGGATGTGTCCAACAACCACCTGACTTTCACCGATGAGGCTCGTGTTCGCCTCCCGTAAGATTGTAAGGCCAAACCCTGTTCTTTTATCCTAAACCCAACCATGTCTGTGTGTTGTTGAAGGAAAAAAGACGTCAATTCAGGGTGTGATTAATGGTAAAAAGCAGCCTCGCACAGTTTGAGACGCAGCCTGTATCTGGTACTTTGTTGCTCTCCTCGGCTCCAGTCGTGAACCTCTCTTTCTGAATCATGTCGTTGTAGCTGTGAGTTCAGCCGTGCGGTGGATTCTGCTCCTAAATGACAGTAAAACATGAATGTTTTTGGTTTCTCAGTCTGTGCAGTCTAATGAAAGCTTCACTTTGTTCAGATACACAGCAGGAATTATTTTCTCTTCAGTGTTTTCCCCTCGACTCTTCTCCTCAGTCGGACTCTGTCAGTGACATTATGACTCAGTGAAATCATCGTTTCTCTCTTCCCTCTGTCCACTAATATTTAGTCTGGAACAAGTTTGTGCCTCTCACGGAAATCACTGGTTTTATGTCTGGGACTTTTGTATTGATGTTTCATTCAAGTCACAGAAATAATTCACAACTTTCATCAAAATAATGTGAAACAATGACAAGCTGAACAGTGGTCACTGAGCTAAACTTTACGTCTTTATAGAGACACATCCATTAGGACTTTTTTTACACTCTGCTGCAAAGATTGAGCCTCATCTTCTTCCTCCTGGAGGCAACTCAAAATCCCACTTTATTTTAAAATGATTTAACAGCTTCAAACAGACGCAGGCGCTTCAGTCGGTTTTCTTCATCAGACTGCTGCAGGAGTAACACTGAAAAATGGCATTTTGTTAAGTTTGTCAGTGCAAAAAGTTCAGCAGGCAACTTAATTCCTTCATAAAACTTTTTTTTTGTGTAGGAATCAAGTAACGCTGTGGCACAAGAAAATGTAGTAAAGGAATCAAGCTGCTGTCATGAACTCCCAAGTTTAACATCTAAAGCTTGGTCATTGCAGCCATTTTGGTACACTACAGAGCATCTTGTTGATATTCTTTAAAATAAGTATTATTTACATATGTGCAGCTGACAATGCCTTACATTTCTAACATAAATATTCCACATTACAACTGTTTTCAAAAAGGTAAAAACCCAACCCAAGTTCCCAGAATTCATTTTGGCATGTATGTCTCTGCAAACCACACGTGTTACATTTGTGCATTATCATTCAGCGGATATGTTAAAACTACGTTACAAAAATGCCGTGGTTAAGTTTCACCACAGAAACCACCTGGTTATGGTACTCCCACCTGCCCTATGAAGACTTTCTCACTCTTAACACCACACTTGTTGCTCAGAGTATCCAAAAAGGCCGCCACTTTGTGTCTCTCATACTGCCACACAGTGTCTTTGTTGCTCTGTATCTGAGACCCAGGGCCACTGACCAAGCATCTGTATTTGACAAGTTGGAAGTAAGAGCAGGTTGTTATGGTTAGGAAAAGTTCATGTTTGGCTTAAAATACCTGCATTTGGTGACATAATCGTGGCAGAATGCAAGATGTCTCCTAAAACAACTGCTTTTTGTTGCACAATCTTCACCAGGAAAACAGTGACGACTTGCCAAATAACGTTTTTTTGTTGCACAATTCCAGCTAGAAAAACAGTGACAACTTGCTAAAAAACAACTGCTTTTCATCGCACAATCCCTGCGAGAAAAAAAGCAATGACTCGATAAGAAAGAACTGCTTTTGGTCACAAAACGCTTGCAAGAAAAACAGGGACGAATCACTGAAAGACAGCTGATTTTCATCACACAACCCCGTGAGAAAAACAGCACTGATTCACTAACAAACAAAGCTTTTAGAAAAACAGCAGTGACTCACTAAAAAACATCCCCTTTTCATCACACAATCCCTGCTAGAAATAACAGCCATGACTCTAAAAAACAACCGCTTTTCATCGCACAATTCTCGCTGGAAAATCATTGGCGACTCACTTAAAAGAAAACCCTTTTCATTGCATAATGCTGCTGGAAAAACAGCCACGGTTAACTAAAAAACAACTGGTTTTGTTGTTTGTTTTGTCTCTCACAGTGGTCTACAGTCTATGTACCATGTCACTTTAGAAATCTTGATTTAATACGTATAAAACATACAAATATATTCCTGGTTTGCAGAAAAATACAATGTCAACATTAACATCTGGGGACTGGGCTGACAAAATTTGTTGTTCTCCAAAAACCGAAATCACTGCTAAGACCGAGACTTTTTAAAGAGGAATAAATGAATATTGGTCTTCCATGAAGTTTGGGGACTTACAGGAAACAGATTATAAAGGAAGATTAAAGAAGCAGATGCTGTTTTTCATTCTTAAATTCATAGTCTGTGAGCCAAAGCTTAGATAACCCAGATGACATCACTGTGACATCATCAGGGTTGTTTTCTCAGACTTGTCACAGCTCCTCCAGAGCTACAACAGACATTATACAGTCCCTCTGACAGGCGGAGGAGTGCTCCCCGTGACTACTTAATGGACTCTGACAGTAAAATCGAGTGAAGTGCCCCTTTTAATAAAACATGAAGCTCCACACACCTCCACTGCTCTGACGGCGTGTCACCTTCCTCTGACTGATTTAAAGCTGATTTATATTTTTGAGGTGGGAAACACACTGAGTGTCATTTTGGGGCTGAAATCTTTACTCTGCAATCATGTTCCTCAAACACCTGCTGCGTGTGTTTGTGGTTTGGTACAAAAGTCTGAAGTTTGAAACCTGGTGAGACACGAGAGCAGCAGAAACTTGTTCTACATGAAATCATGTGATAAAGTTCGGAGTGGTTTGCTGTTTTTTGGTTGTGTATTATACTGAGGCCGGAGCCTCTGGAAACGAGGCTTCAGCTGAGCATGAAACAAGCCAACTTTATAAATATTACTACATTTTCGTTGTTGTCGCAGTTGTTTTATCAATGTTATGGAATCAACACTGCTATAGACATATTGTATGAATATAAATGGTCGTTGCTGTTTTTTACCAGACGCGGCAGTGTAAATGATGTTTTCTGAGCGGGCAGACTGGACTCTGTGTTTTCTGTTTCTTTACTCCATCGTCAAAAGCTGAACACAAACCCAACAGTCAAACAATGACCGTAGTTTTGTTTTGTTTTGTTTTTAAACCAAACCCCAAACAGGAAGTCAGGCCCCTCAGGCTGAGTGTTGAAACTACAGAAGCTGAGAGCGGCCGTGGATGCTAACGGTAATTTTAGGGTCATTATCTCGCGATCATAACTTATTTCAGAGAAAAGATTATGGTTTGATTTCTCAGGATATGAGACAGTTAGCCTTAAAAATAACAAGAGCAGCACATGAAGTTGAACCTCACGAAAAGAAGATAAACGAAGACAAATGATGTGTTAACTCATTTTTACAGGCATTGATTTTGTTTTTGTTTTTGAAATAACCAAGAAAGAAAAATAAAGAAATAAAATAACTACGTCATAATCATGTGAAAAAGAATGAGATTTTAAGATGAAGAAATCATTAGTTTGTTTTGTGAAGTGAGTACATATAGTATTACAACACTTTTGAGATAATGGTTTGAGATATGAGCTCCATAAAAACATTTTTTTTTTTTGGAGCTCCAAGGGTACCAAATGCTGATATTAAAAAAAAAACAAAAAAAAAAAACAACTAAATTATCTTTTGTGCACCAAAAAAAGGACTTCATAAAATTCATCTTGAGTAAATTGGTCGTCAATTTGAAATCTTTAAAGATGAAGTGTGTCAGATTTAGGGGGATTTGGTGGCAGCTAGCTGTGAATTGCAGATTACAACCGGCTGAAACTTCTCCTGATTAGAATTCCTTCAGTGTTCATTGTTCAGGAGCTGAATTATCCACAGAGGTCTCTTCCTCTTGAAAATGTGAACCAGGTGATTTAAACTGGCGAAAACACTGAATAAAGTTTGGCATGTCACTGTAGGCGGCTAGTCCAACACATACTAACAAGCTCTTTTCTCTGATAACATGAGATCCAGATGTTCAGGAGGTTTTTACCGGGAGCTAAATTAGCCATAGAGGTCTCTTTGTCTCCAAAACAAACAGACCAGGTGATTAAAGTCAAGAAAAACACTAAATAAAGCAGTTTCACATTGAAAAATCTGTATTTCTGCGGCATTGTTTGGCATGTTGGAGGTGGCCTGCTAGCTTAGCACCTGCTAATCTGTGCTCACCTTTAATTTGTGATAACTTGAGATTTAGACTTGCAAGAGGCTTTTAGCGAGAGCCGAATTATCTACAGAGGTCTCTTCCTCTTGAAAACAAATGGACCTGGTGATTTAAACTAGTAAAAATACTGAATAAAGCAGTTTTATGTAGAAATCCATATATTTTCAATGCACACTGGCATGTCGCGGGTAGCTACTCCAACACATGCTAATATGTGCACACCTTTTTCTCTAATAACATAAAATCCAGATGTTCAGAGGCCAAATTATCCACAGAGGTTTCTTCCTCTCCAAAACAAACAGACCAGGTGATTTAAACTGGTAAAAATTCTGAATACAGCAGTTAAAAATCAGTGTAACTTAGGCACTGCTCATTGCAGTTGGGCTTCTTTTTATAGTGGCCAATGCAAAATGCAAATGTCCCTATTTAAAGTCAGTTTTTGGCTTGTCCTTTCTGGGCTACTGTAGAAACATGGTGGTGCAACATGGCGATCTCCGTAGACGAGGACCTGCTCCCTGTGTAGATGTAAACTGCTAATACTAAGGTAACGAAAACACAATGATTCGTATTTTCAGGTGATTATACACTAAAGAACACAGACTGATTATATTATATTATAATACATCCCCCTAAATCCTACACACTGGACCTTTAAATCATTTTAGACAATATAATAACAGTTATAAAACAAAAATATCAGCACAACAAATAGAATGTCTGCCTGTAAAAGTGAAATACAACAAAGTTCTCGCCACAAAAAAAAAAAGCTTGTTGTTGTTAGCGGAGGTGGTTAATTTATTAAGTAATTATCTTAGATTACGGTGTTCAAAGGTTTGGACACATGTACACTTTGATTTTCTCAAAAAGTTTGTAAATTTGTTTGTGATTTGAAAAAAAAAAGTTTATTATTTAGAGATAATTTTGACGTGTTCTTGGAGATAACAGACCTAAAAAATAAAAAAATTTAAAAAAATAAAAAACCATGACCACGGTGGCACCGAGCTTCCGTACATTCTGGATGGAGTGGGAAATTTTCTGTACTTTTTATTTTAAAGTAGAAGAAGAAACCAGAAGGACAGAGCTGCCGAATCACTTTTGTCTTTACAGAAAGTCCACGTTTGTAGCCTAATTGTTGGTTGGTTATATTTATATAGGAACAATGCTAGTGATGCCTTGTTTTTTGTACAGTTTTATGTACATGCAAGTGTAGGTTTTTAAAAAATGAAGAAGAAAAAATATATATATTCAAACAACGTGAAGGAAAATCTGACCCTGAACCTGTAGGATTATATTGTCTAAAGTACCGTAGGCTTTATTAAATGTAGGAGTGACGAGTCAGGCTCAGAGCGGAGGACGACAGCGTCTCTCCTCCAGTCATCCACCGGCTTTACCGCTTTCCGTTCCGTTCTCTCATGTTCGTCCAGGCTGAGTCCGAAGACAAACTGTACATTTCTTTGGTTTCTTTGTTATTTTGGTCTTTTTGTTTTTCTTGGAGGAAGTTGGGTGGCGTGTTTGTTTGAGCCTCATCTGTTCTCTTTTGATCAGCATCCGCATGTTTGAATTTAAAAAAAAATGTGGTCTTTTATTTTTGCTGAGCAAATCAAAGAAATGATATCTTGTAATTACTCCTTCCTTATAGCTTTACAATAAAATACATTCAGTCAAAGGAACATGATGGCTCTGATCTTTCTGTTTGTGTTGCAGGTGTGAGATGCTGACGAGACCACGTGGACGGTTTTCAGGTTTTCATTGTACGGTTTATGTAGCTCACCTGTCTTTAGCTAACGTCATCTTTTCCTAGAGATTTACAGGTGTTTAAATGGCTCAACATCAACTAAAATCAGCTCACTCCTAACTGTTGGCCGTAGAAGTGGCAACCTCCGAGCTAAAAAATGATGCTCAAGCGCCAAAATCTGCAGTTCCTCTAATGTCCACTAGAGGCTGACTCCAGAAGTGAGTCAATCCCCACGGACCTCCATGTTAAAATGTCCAACTTAACAGCAAAAATAAACATCATTACAGCCTGCAACAAAAAGCAGTTTTGGTCTTTATAGCTAATTTCAACATTCATGACAACTGTAGAGGGGCTGAATTTTTATATAACTCACCAGTTTACCTTTTATCGTGGCCCAAACTACGCATACTTAAAGACGTTCTCCTAGCTACTCCACAGCTACACCCTTTCGTCCAAATGTGGTCCCTTCTGGCTCCAAAAACCAAGATAGCGACGGACAAAATGCCGACCTAAAGGCTTCAGAACAGGAGTCCAAAAATCAATGGATGATGTCACGGTAGCTATGTCCATTATTTTTACAGTCTATGTATGATATGCACTGGGCGAAGGCAGTTTATAACGCTGTCAGCAACTACTGTAATATAAAGGGCAAGAAAGGTCCATGCAGGCTGGGCAGGAGCGGAGGTGGACGGACTTTCACCCAGGAGCCTGTTGTTGATTTCCTGTGAGAATTATAAGCCAAACCGTGATGGTTTTCTTTTTAATTCCTATTAAAGTAACCACATTTGTTGCCTAAACGTAAAGCCCGGTTCAGACCAAAGATTTGCGACCAGACGAAGCCATTTTAGAACGTTGCAGAGAAAATCACAAGCACTATATCTTAGGCAACTGGACTTGCTTGCGTCTCTTGAAGACATTTCGCCTCTCATCCAAGAAGCTTCTTCAGTTCTGAAGAACTCATCCAAGAAGAACTCTTTTGGAAGAACTTTTGGATGAGAGGCGAAACGTCTTCAAGAAACGCAAGCAAGTCCAGTTGCCTACGAAATAGCACTTATGATTACCATGACCTGGATGACTGAAAATCTTCACCAACATGTTGCAGAGAAAAGTGTCAGCAGCAAGAACTGGCTGGTCTGAGCTCGACTCAAGCCGGCTGATGGTGTCACCTGCAACTCAGCTGGTCAAATCGCTGGCGGCAATTGAGCTTTTTACAAGGTTTTAAGAACGGCGCATTGCAAGTAGTTCCCTGTTTCAACTCATTTTGTTGCAAATCTTTGGTCTGAACTGGACTCCAGGAAGTCAACCCAAATCCAGATTGTTTTACCTATGTCTTAAGTTTCTTTTGAAAACAAGTGTAGGCGTTTAACGAGCAGAGACTGTAATTTCTTATAAAGACAACCGTGTACTTTGAAAAGACGCAATGCATGTGAATTGACACACTGTCCCTGAACGCCCAAAACTGATGCTAGAGGGCACCTAGAGAGTCATATTTTAACGTGTAGGTCCATTGACAAAGTGGGATGAGAACATGTTGACATTAGTAGTCATTTTAACTTGACTTGACTTCACTACAAGCTGATTGGCTGTTGAAACAGGTGACGTGCTTTAAAACCAGCTGCCAGCAGTTTGACCAGCTGAGTTGCAGGTGACACCATCAGCCGGCTTGAGTCGAGCTCAGACCGGCCAGTTCACACCGCTGACACTTTTCTCTGCAGCGTTCTAAAACTGTTTCGGCTTCTGAGCTGAGCTTTGATCAACATCCAAACATTCAAGGTTGACCAAAAACATTTATTTATGAAGAAATAAAAAATAAAAGTAATTAAAGCTGCAAGCAGCGATGAACGGGCCCTCGCCCCCCTTGCGCGTCGGAGGTACGGGCGGCCGCAGCGCAGCTGACCTCTGACCTGAACGCAGACCGCACGCTGTAAATTTTATGTCAATATGTGGTTTTCATGAACAATGGACGTTGCATGTAGGAGATAGGGACCGCTTTCTGTGTCCTCTATGTGGCGCTAGAGAATACCCAGCAGTTATACATAATATGGCTGTATATCACGTGTGGAACACACCGTGTAAATTTCATGTCAATGGGATGAAATTTGTCACATAAGGCTGACTTCCTGTTGTCAGTCGGTGGCGCTGTGCTTCTGATTCAATATGCATGGCGATCAGGGGCGGAGTGTCATCACACACGTGAAGTTTGGAGAAAACTGGGCAATGCACCGAGGAGTTATGACAAGTTGACGGTTCGCCCACCAGGGGGCCCTCAAAGTGTAACCAGACGTGGGCTGATACATTCAGGGTCGGACCCTTATCACACTATTGAAGTTTCATGCAAATCGGATAAAGCATGAAGGAGTTATCATGACTTGATGTTCAATGGCGAGACATCGAAAGTCTGCAACATGACATCAAATGTGTGTCACTGTGGAGTTTCATCAACTTGATGGTCACATGGCTCCAAAATAGAACTGATTAGGTCAGGAGTCTGGAGTTGGTGTTTGTCAATGTAAAGTATGGCACTTCCTGTTTCCACAAGGGGACGCCATGAGCGAGACTGTCGTCAAGAATATGGCAGCGCTGAGGGCAGGGCTCTTATCATCTACAGACATTTTGAACCAGTTTGGATGAATAACATGCGAGAGAGAGCTGCTGGAATGTGCATGGTGGTGCATCCAATATGACAGCGCGTAGCAGCCATGCCCCTTGACCACTAACCTCTAAACCAAACGCAGACCACACACTGTAAATTTCATGTTAATATGTACATTTTCATGAATATTGAACTTTGCATTTAGGAGATAGGGACCACTTCCTGTGTCCACTATGTGGCACTAGAGAATACCCAGTAGTTACGCATAATACGGCTGTATATCATGTGTAGACCACACCGTGTAAATTTCATGTCAATCGGATGAAATTTGTCACATAAGGCTGACTTCCTGTTGTCAGTAGGTGGCGCTGTGCTTCTGACTCAATAAGCATGCGATCAGGGGCGAAGTGTCATCACACACGTGAAGTTTGGAGAAAATCGGACAACGCACCGAGGATTTATGACAAGTTGATGGTTCGCCCACCAGGGGGTGCTCAAAGTGTAACCAGACGTGGGCTGATACATGCAAGGGTTGAGCCATATCACACTATTCAAGTTTCATGCAAATCAAATAATGCGTGATGGAGTTATCATGACTTGATGTTAAACGGCGAAACATCGAAAGTCGCCGCCGCCGCCACGGACAGTCCGCAACATGACATGACATATGTGTCACTGTGGAGATTCATCAACTTGATTGTCACATGGCTCCAAAATAGAACCGATTAGGTCAGGAGTCTGGAGTTGGTGTTTGTCAATGTAAAGTATGGCACTTCCTGTTTCCACAAGGGGACGCCGTGAGCCAGACTGTCTTCAAGCATATGGCAGCGCTGAGAGCAGGGCTCTTATCATCTATAGACATTTTGAAGCAGTTTGGATGAATAACGTGTGAGAGAGAGCTGCTCGAATGTGCATGGCGGTGCATTTAGCCCCGCCCATGGGCGGCGCCCCTATCAGATCAAAGAGCTTGCCACCCTTGACCTGTGTATCAATTTTCATGAAGATATGAGGTCATTAAAGCCATCAAAGAACCAAACCTATTTTGGCGAGTGATGGATAGTCGCCGCGTCGCCAGACGGACGCCATTTGTTGTAACCTCACAGCATTCATAATATATCTTCACCAACTTGTTAGGCATGTTGTAGAAGTGGAATGAAGTTGATGGAGTCAACCATGTGTCATCAGTACATGTTAAAGTAAAAACAAATCACTTCCTGTTACCACCGGGGGGCGCCATGAGTCAAGTGGGAAGTTAATATATCGGCGCGTTCAGGGCGCAGCCATCGTCATGCCCAGCAAGTTTGAAGCTGATAGGATCAAGTATGTGGGCGTGACAGTCGGTCAAAGTTAGACGGCGAGCTCCAACACAGTTGGCAAAGTTCATGGAGCCCTATCAGCCACGCCCTATGACCTACATACCTGCAGAGCACAACTTTAGATCACCATGTTGTCTTGATGAGCTGTGAAAAATTTCAAGCCGATTGGTTGAATCCCCTAGGACGAGTTCGTTCAAATACGAGGTGTGGAAATGGCCAAAATCACACTTTTCTCGAAAGTTCAAATCAAAATGGCCGACTTCCTGTTGGGATTTTACCATGACATTTAGAGACTTTTTTGTGCGTCTGGGCATGATGAATGTGTGTACCAAATTTCTTGTGCCGACGACAAACTAACCCCTATGGGGAGGGTATTTTGAAAATTTCAAGGGGGCGCTATAGAGACATTTAGCCCCGCAAATGGGCGTCGCCCCTATCAGATCAAAGAGCTTGCCACCCTTGACCTGTGCACCAATTTTCATGATGATATGAGGTCATTAAAGCCATCAAAAAGCCAAACGTATTTTCTTGGCGAGTGATCGATAGTCGCCGCATCGCCAGATGGACGCCATTGGTTGTAACCTCACAGCGTTGATAGACTAGTTTCACCAACTTGTTAGGTATGTTTTAGAAGTGGAATGAAGTTGATGGAGTCAACCATGTGTCATCAGTACATGTTAAAGTAAAAACAAATCACTTCCTGTTACCACCGGGGGGCGCCATGAGTCAAGTGGGAAGTTAATATATCGGCGCGTTCAGGGCGCAGCCATCGTCATGCCCAGCAAGTTTGAAGCTGATAGGATCAAGTATGTGGGCGTGACAGTCGGTCAAAGTTAGACGGCGAGCTCCAACACAGTTGGCAAAGTTCATGGAGCCCTATCAGCCACGCCCTATGACCTACATACCTGCAGAGCACAACTTTAGATCACCATGTTGTCTTGATGAGCTGTGAAAAATTTCAAGCCGATTGGTTGAATCCCCTAGGACGAGTTCGTTCAAATACGAGGTGTGGAAATGGCCAAAATCACACTTTTCTCGAAAGTTCAAATCAAAATGGCCGACTTCCTGTTGGGATTTTACCATGACATTTAGAGACTTTTTTGTGCGTCTGGGCATGATGAATGTGTGTACCAAATTTCTTGTGCCGACGACAAACTAACCCCTATGGGGAGGGTATTTTGAAAATTTCAAGGGGGCGCTATAGAGACATTTAGCCCCGCAAATGGGCGTCGCCCCTATCAGATCAAAGAGCTTGCCACCCTTGACCTGTGCACCAATTTTCATGATGATATGAGGTCATTAAAGCCATCAAAAAGCCAAACGTATTTTCTTGGCGAGTGATCGATAGTCGCCGCATCGCCAGATGGACGCCATTGGTTGTAACCTCACAGCGTTGATAGACTAGTTTCACCAACTTGTTAGGTATGTTTTAGAAGTGGAATGAAGTTGATGGAGTCAACCATGTGTCATCAGTACATGTTAAAGTAAAAACAAATCACTTCCTGTTACCACCGGGGGGCGCCATGAGTCAAGTGGGAAGTTAATATATCGGGACGTTCAGGGCGGAGACATTGTCATGCCCAGCAAGTTTGAAGCTGATAGGATCAAGTATGTGGGCGTGACAGTCGGTCAAAGTTAGACGGCGAGCGAAAAAATAGTCGCCGAAGTTCATCGAGCCCTATCAGCCACGACCTATGACCTACACACCTGCAGAGCACAACTTTAGATCACCATGTTGTCTTGATGAGCTGTGAAAAATTTGAAGCCGATTGGTTGAATCCCCTAGGACGAGTTCGTTCAAATACGAGGTGTGGAAATGGCCAAAATCGCCCTTTTAGCCAAAGTTCAAATCAAAATGGCCGCCTTCCTGTTGGGATTTGACCATGACTGCAATTCATTTTTTTGTGCGTCTGGGCATGATGAATGGGTGTACCAAATTTCGTGTGGCTACGACAAACTAACCCCAATGGCCAGGGGGGGTTTGAAAGTTTCTAGGGGGCGCTATTTCGCAATTTGGCCGTGTCCATGTGCGGCGCCCCCAAAATATCGAATTTCGGATCCGGCCGCAGGGATGTGCAAAAATTGACAACTTTTCCAATTGGGGAAATGGGCGAAATTGGGGCACGAAAAGCGGAAAGAATAATAACGAACAATAATAAACAGCAAGAAAACAATAGGGCCTTCGCAGGCGACGCTGTCGCCGCTGCTCGGGCCCTAATGAAATATGGACATAAAAGGAGCAGGTGACGACATACACTTTTAAACTGTCGACTGTTCGCAGCACCTGAGGTCATGAACCCTCCTGAAGACACGACGGCTGCGTCCTCACTGGAGGAAGGAGCAGGTTTTTCACTTGATGTTTCCTGTGGACAGTTTTCATCAAGACAACTCTCTTCCCCCCTCCTCCTCCTCCTCCTCCTCCTCCCAACTTCCACCCAAAATGTTTCCGGCTGCAGGCCCGGAGTGACTTACGGTCTTTTCAGCGCCGCTCTCCTGATGTTCCTAAGGAGCCGTAAACGCCTCGCCTCGGCTTCTCCGCCGTTATTGGATTCCACTTCAGGAAATTGACTCGTGAATCCTCAAGTTGCAGTGTGTCGTGCCCTAAAGCGAGACACCACCCAATCACATTTCAATAAAAACAAACCCTGCATGCGGCTGCTGCTGTGTATGAGGAATATCAAACGCACTCAGAGGAAGGCGCTTATGACACTGTGCTTATAG
Source organism: Cephalopholis sonnerati (assembly GCA_019142605.1). Taxonomy (NCBI): domain Eukaryota; kingdom Metazoa; phylum Chordata; class Actinopteri; order Perciformes; family Serranidae; genus Cephalopholis; species Cephalopholis sonnerati. Next base: position 38,281,683 of record JAGQAX010000004.1, on the reverse strand, counting down.
CGCTGTTGCATCGCATTACAGCAGTAAATTGAAATTCGGGGCAGAATGATTAAATTCATTGCCACACAATATTTCTGGGAACAACAAAAAGAAAATATTATCACAGCTTGTTTTGAAGAGGATGACACAGTTGCAGCAGGTTGCTTTTCTCTGCCTCCTTCTCCCCAAAGGTTTCATCACTTTACCCCATTTCTCCTCTTCGGCTTTTTTATTTAGGCTGTTTGTCTTCACGTTCTTCCTCTTCCTCTCCTCTTCCCTTTCTTCACACTGTCTTTCATCTCCAGTCCTCCCTCCTTATGTCCTTCCTTCCTACCTTAATTTCTCCTTTCCTCCCCTCAATTTGTTCTCCTCCTTGCCTCCTCTGTCTCTTCTTCTCTTACTGTCCTGCCTCTTTACTCCTCTCTTCTTGTTTCCTCTCCCCTTTTACTTTCTCACATTTCAATTCCTCCTTCCTTGCCCACCTGTCTTTGCTTCCTTCTTTCCTTCCTGATCTCCTCTTGTGTTTTCTCCTCCCTGGCTCCTCCATCTCTTCTTCTCTTACTGTCCTGCCTCTTTAATCATTTCTTCTTCTCTGCTTTTCTTTTCCTTTTCTTCTCTTCTTGCTTTCCCTTCAGTCTTTGCATCCTCCCTTGTTTCCTCCTTTCCCCCCCCCTTACCTCTATCTGTTCTCCTCCTTTCCTCCTCCCTGTCTACTTTCCTCTTGTTTCCTCTCCTCTTTTCCCTCACATCTCAGCTCCTACATTCTCATCCTCCAGTTTTTCCTCCTTTCCTCTTTAATCTCTTCTTCTCTCTCTGTCCTGCATCTTTACTCCTTTCTTCTTGTTTCCTCTCCCCTCTTACTTCCTTACATCTCAATTCCTCCTTTCCCATCCTCCAGTCTTTGCATCCTACCTTGTCTCCTCATTTCCTTCCTCCTTCCTATGTTTTCTACTCTTTGCCTCCTCCTGCTTTTCTTCTCTTTCTGTGCTGCCTCTTTAGTCCATTCTTCGTCTCTTCATTTCTCGCATCTCCTCCCTCCTCGCCCTCCCTTCCTTCCCTGTTTCCTCCTCTTCTTCCTCCTTTCCTCTTGTTGTTCTCCTCCTTGCCTCCTCCATCTCCTCCTCAGTTACTGTCCTGCTTCCTTACTCTTTTCTTCTTGTTTCCTCTCCCCTCGTACTTTCTTACATCTCAATTCCTCCTTCCTTGCCCTTCAGTTTTTGCTTCCTTCCTTGTTTGCTCCTTTCCTTCCCTTGTTCCCTTGCTTGCCTCCTCCCTTGCACCATTTTCTTTATTCTTTCATGTGAACTCCTCCTTCCTTCAGTCCTTTCTTCCTCTCTTGTTTCCTCCCTTCCTCGCCAGCTCATGTTGGCCTCCTCCTCCTCTTCATCTCTACCTCTTTCCTCATTTGCTTTGTCATCTTCTCCTGTCCTCCTCTCCTTTCCTTAATGCTTTTATCCTGTCTTCAGTATATTCTCTCGTTTCCTCCCTTCCTTGTTCCCTCTCACATGCTCAGCCTCCTTTTAACCTCAGTGCATCCTGCCTTCTTCTCTCCTTTCCTCTTTCATTCCTTTCCTCTTATTTTTTCCCTTCCTCCTCACCTTCTCTTTACCTACACTTGCTCACTTTCCTGGCTCCTTTTTTATCTTTCCTGCTATCCTTGCCCTCACCTCTACCTTTCCGTCCTTATCACCTACCTCCTCACTTCTCTCTTCTGTCCTTTTTAGTCGCTCCTCCCTCCTTTCCCACTCCTTTCCTACCTCATCTTGTTGCTTCCTTTTTGTTTCCTCAGTCTCTCATTCCTTCCTCCTCTTTACCTGCACCTCCTCAGCTGCTCCCTTTTCCAACTCCTTCCTCTTATCTTCTGCTTTATTTCCTCTCCTCTCCTCTCCTCTCCTCTCCTCTCCTCTCTGTGTGGTTCTTGTGGAAGCGGGGAGGATGTAAAGCAAACCTAAAGCAGGAAGCAGATGATAATATAATAATGGAAGATGAAACCGTATCGATTGTTGGTGGTGAAATCGGGTCGGAGCAGCAGCGGAGAGGAGAGGAGAAATTAGAGTCGGAGCAAACGGAGGAAATCAAATATGCAGAAGCAGCAATTTGAAGGTGATAAGGGCACATTAAGATGAATGTGTGAGTACCAAATATGAAAAAAATATGAGTGGGTATGAGGAGAGTGTGCAGTGGAACATGTCTGGTATCTTTGGGAACTCCAGGAGAATGTAAAATAAAGTTCTCCGACTTCTATTTTAAACTGGAGAGTGGCCCAAAAAATAAAATTCCTCTTCCATGGGAGACAGACTTTCTTCAGAAACACTCGAGAGCTGAGATTTCTGCAGGAAGTGGCACCGAAAGCCTCTTTCAGTCTGCTTCACACCACAGCCTGAGTTGTGGCTGAAGAGGAAGACGAAGAGGAGGAGGAGGGGAGTGGTGTGATGTGGTCAGGAAATAAATTTTTGGCAGAGAGAGAAAGAGATAGAGAGCCGGGGGGAGGGCGGGCGAGAGAGTTTTGTGTAATTGGTATTAGGCAGACTGTCAGGCAGGCGGCGGGTGGGAGGTGATGTATGGATGGAGGAGATGTTAAAGAAGTGAACACACAGTGAGGAAGAGGAAGCAGCTCTGCTCCTGCTGCTGCTCCCAACACATGAGTCTGTGACTGTGATGATGCTAATGTGGACGTGATGATGTAATCTGAGGCTTCACCAAAGAGGGAAATGAAAGAGCCGAAATTAAAGAAAGAGCAGCAAAAATATGTGTGTCACACACAGACGTTACAGGCTGTGTCTTATAGAGACGCCAAAGGGCAAAGAAAGCGTTTGTATTTCATAACCTGGGAAGGAGAACGTGTTCAGTCGCAGTACTTGGACACATTTCCTCCAGAACATATTTGGTGATACATGACAGTATTTTTTAGGAGACAGAGCAGCCAAAATACCTGCAAAGGTTTTAGTTATTCAGTAACTAAGAGACCAGCAAATCTCTTGTGTTGACTTTAACTTCAGTGAACCTTGAAACATAAATTCACACCAGTAACAAACCACCCTGAGAGTCCTGACATTTGAGGGAACAACCAGTTCTCCAAATTAAATGACAAAATACAGCGTTCTGACCTGACGCTCCGATCAGCAGGACTTCATCTGTCTGTGCCTTCCACGCTCCCAAAACACCCCCTTAAAGACATATTGTGTCGGGACACTTGCTGAGACGACTGAAGCTGTTGTTCTTGTTGGGCCTCGAGGGAGCGCAGAGCTGGAGGGTCTGTCTGAAATGTTTATGGTGGATTATCCGGCACTGATGCTGCCTTCAGCGAGGCATGCAGCCTCTCTCACTCGTTCTTCAGGCTAAGAAATATTAATAATGATTTAAAGGGTCAGTCTGTGACGCCAGAGGTCAGCATACAAGGGTCCTCGCCCCCACCTGCCGCCTAGCAAACAATGCACCTATCTTCCAGTCCTATCCCTGTGGGTGATGGACCTACAGGGTGGCAGCTTCATGTTGTGTCTTCAGGCTGAGCCAGACCGGCCCAAGACCTGGCCACCAGACTCTCACCAGCGAGCCCATCTACCCAGGTTTGGCTTCAGAGGGATATCCTGGTGTTCAAATACCAGGTGAGGTACTTGAAGTCCAATTTCACGTCATCAAGGTCTCCTTGCCTTGAACCGCTCTTAGGCTGGCCCCAGCCCTGGGACAACTTCACCTTGGGAGACCAAAACAGGAGCGATTTGATCACAGAGGTCAAAGCTTAAGTCAAAGCTGCACCCATTAATGAAAGGACGGCAAGCTGACCTGCACCCATGATTAAACACACACAGACTACAGTCATTAACATTAAGCAGGGTTCTACGTTATTGAATTCCAAATCCAGCGTCTCTTTCACTGGATGATGAAAACATTAAATCACTGCCAGGTTAGGAAACATTTCAGCATGCTCCTTCCACCAACATGAAACCTCTAAAGGATCCTCCTTGGGTGTCTTGATCTCCATGTAGGCTGCCACCTCATCCTCGGGCTGCAGCGTGTCATGACTGGAGTCCTCCATGTTGGTGACCAAATGTGACGACGGGGTCAAAGGTTCAACTTGTGTCATTGACTTTCAAAATAAAAGGAACTGCAGCTTGATAACAGTGATTTAGATGTCCAAATATTACACCTATACTTTATTTACATACATATTTTTCCCATTTCACAGCTTTTTGCAGGTTTCCTGTCAGGGTTAACTGGGCACGTCCAACTGGGAGGAGGCCCCGAGGCAGACCTGGGGCCTTGGAATACCTTTGGATCTCCCAGGAGGTCAAAGCATTGCTGTGGAGCGGGACGTCTGAAGTACTTTCCTTAGCCTGCTGCATATCTGCGACCTGGCCCTGGATAATCGGATGACTATAACTAGATGGATGATTTGAAGTGTGGGATGGGATCTGACAGGTTGAGTAGCCATCTTAAGTGGGATTTGTACCTCTGCATCAAATTGACGCCGTAGCTACAGCATAGCCTGACGTGCACTTCCCCTAAATGTAACTACACGCTGTGGCGACGGAGACTTCCTGTCTATTTTTAGAAACTGAAAAACATTTCCATCAGTGGAAATGATGCTTTTATTTACTTTAATTTCACAGATAAGAAACAATAAATTGTAAAGACAATAAAGCCTCCACAAAAATAGCATTTTAAGTCTTGTGTGTGCAGAAGAAAATTTCAATAGCTGCTAGGCTAATTTATACAATGTAAAATGCCATAGGCTTGTGCTAATAATGTTAGCATGTTGTATTTGTGGGGAAAATGTGTCCAGATTTGTGTACTTGTGTTTGAAAATCTCGCTTTTAAGCCACGTTTAATGTGTTTAATGTGTGTTTTAAATCATCTAAACTTTACAGCACTTCACAGACACCCCACTGCCGACTAGTGTTCTGGAGGTGTAACTACAGAGTGACACAGACACACCGCCCCAAAAGTATATATGCTCACAAGGGTGTAAGCCACGCGTGTTGGCGACGGTGTAGGATCTGCATAGAGCTGATGCACACGTATAAATTTGCCTTCAGACAACTAGCAAAGAAGTTGAACCTGCGGCAGACTGTAGAGGACTGTTGGTGGTGAGCACTGTAACAAACTGAATGTGTGTGTGGTGTCCATGTTGCTAATACATATACAGAATGTGTTGTCAGTCTTGGCAGTGCTCTTTACAGCTGCACGACTTCTGGGTCCTTTTATTATTTCCAGTCAGGGTACACTGATGAAGGCAGGTGTATAATTAGCTTAATTTGGTTTGGACAAAGTGTGATGTTCCAGAGATGGATGCAGCAGTTTTTCAGCTATAATATTTACTGTAAATATATTGTATTGGTATTTCCTGCCCTAAGACTGTATCTGCTTTGCTTCAGAGCATTTAAATGCTTGTAAACCAAGCCTACATAGAATGATCTCTTGTGACTGTTTTCATTTTTACAAGAATTTACCCAAAACCAGCATCTCTTCTAAAGTGCTGGAAGGCTTTGAGTTGGTTTTTGGCCGGACTTGAGTTGCTGTCAGAGGACACGGCGCTGCGTGGACGAACATCTGAACCGTCCGCTGCACTCTCCCTCTCTAAAAGCATGTCCTTTCTTCCCTCTGAATGTTGCATGTGTATGTGTGAATTAAACCAGGACCTTATCACAGCGCTCCCAGCCACAAGTGTTCCTATTGAAATGCAAGGCGTGATGTTTAATCATTATAAGCGAGATCTGCGGCGGCCGGGCTAATCTCCATTTTAACATTTCACACAGCGCCTGCAGTTATGTGCCTTTTTCCCTTCCTTCCTTCCGCTGAAATGACGAACAATAGCTCCTTTTTTCACTGCGGTGAAGTGGCGGCGGAGAGGAGGCAGAGCGCCGGTCGGCGGCGTTAACAGCAGCTAACAAACTTGACCTCGGCGGGTTCATGCAAATGCATAGTTCGAGGGAATAATGGCTGCTGCTGCTAAAACACGACCCTCACTTGAACCTGCCCCATGCTGCAGAGGAAGAGGAGTCACAATCAGAGCTGTTCAAAGGGATGAAGATCACCCTCAGCGTCATTATGCATCACAAAGTGCCATTTACATTAATTTGTTAATTATGGTTTTTACAGGACATGAAAAACACGAGACAGCAGAGCAGGAGGCGTTCTTCTGTTTCCACTGGGAGGTCAGATGTTACCAGAGCACTGAGGCTGCGTTCACAGTTTGTCTGTTGTTCTTGTTTGCCTGTGGTTCACTTAGTTTATAGATACTGTACACGGATGTTAACTGACATGTAGGCGACACTGAGACAGAGTGCTGGGAGCAGACAAACACACACACACACACACACTCTTGGTAACCTGCTGTAAGTTATACTCACTGTGGTCACAAAATATGAGGGACAATGTGTCCTTAATTTTAGGATTTTAGCTGGCAAATCTTTATAATCGGCTGAATTGATTGTTTCAGTTTTGAAATTGGATTTTTTTTTAATTCAGTAGTGACTTTGAGCCAAATCATTTCTTTTCTTCTTTGAGAACACTGACCTAAATGTTGTCTTCTGATTCGGCCTGTTCAAAAGTAGCTTAGAAGACACACCATGTTACCAGAATTTTTCTCCTCTTTGGTAGAAGGTTACTGTTCCCCTCCACATCCAGCTTCTGAACCAAGCTACCACATCCTGTCCGTCCAAAGAGTCCTGCGGGTTTTATTTCATGGGCTGATGTACAGGCGAGTGTCACTCTGGTTCCCTTGTCAAAAAGCCTGTGGGATTTTTTCCATTGGATTTTGGATATTGCGGAAAATCAGCTCTGTGTCAAACAAATGTTTATGATACTGAAGCTAACGTTAGGCTATTAACAAATTAAACTATGACTTTTTTTCCTTGACAAAAATGAGACGATGACGAGCTGAAAATAGATCTTGACAGTTAAAACTAAGACAAAATCTGTGTTTCCTTTTCGTTGACGAGACAAGACATAGAAAGCCGAGAACGGCTGTGTTTGCAATTATCTTCAAGTGCCACATGAGCGACAGGCTGGTAAACTCCAGTAAATAGTCTGCACCAGGATGTTTCAGTAACAAGCAGGAAACAGTCTGAGCGGAGCAGTGTCAGCTGTTGGTGCGAGTTGTGAGCTGTAATTCAGCAGTAAACAACCAGCCGTGTGTGTCTGACTGTGGATGGTGGAGCTGCTGAATGGATTTGTGGAGTTTGATATTTGCAGTTAGCTCCGCTCGTTAGCCTCTGAGCGGCAGCAGAGCAAGCAGCCACTGTCCACTGGACTTCACAGCTTCACCCTGCAGGACTCCACTCAGTCCAGACTGGAGAAGGTTTCTGGGTTGATGGTGTTTAACAGGCAGGTAGGAGGCTCAGTTATCTGTGAGTGTAGCTGTGCTGTAAGTAAACAGTCTGGACTCAGATCAGTTTTCTCTGACAGAGATGAAAGTTTAGTTTGAATCACAGACTCTGTGAGAGGACACGAGTTTAAACCTCCAGACTAACATGTTGATGAACATGAAGATGAAGAATGAATTCAGGCTGTAATAAAGTTGTTTTTCTGCTTCTTGACAAAAAAACATAACAACTAAAAATTGACGAAAATGTCGTGAATTTTTGTCGAATAAAACTCAGGACATTCATGTCATGTCCTGTCTGGTCTTGTCAACGAAAATGAAACAGATTTAATCTTAATTTTAATTATCAAGATTGTTTTTTAGCTCGTCATCGTCTCATTTAAGTTGCAGAAAAAAAATCATTGGCGAAAGTTTTTTGTCATAGTTTGCATCAGCGAAATTAACAGTGATTAGCAAGAGCTATCTGACGTGTGTGTTTAGTAATGTATCACTGTACAGGCCTACTCATATTACACTACTTAAGTATAGTCATGGAAATGGGTTCAAAAGTTGTGGAACACTTTTTAAAATGAATTGGTTAAAAATGTGTGTGAACTGTGATAAGTGCATTTCACCATGTGTGTACAAGGATAACAACTGCAATAATCATGCAGCATATCGCTGTGTGTTATTGATGTTTCAGCATTTGATATTTTGTCTCCATTCAAAATAAACAACATCCAAAACATGAATTTAATTTATTTTATTTTATTTTATTTTATTTTATTTTATTTTATTTTTAATTCAATTTAATTTAATTTAATTTAATTTAATTTATTTTATTTTATTTTATTTTATTTTATTTTATTTTATTTTATTTTATTTTTAATTTAATTAAATTTTATTCAATTTATTATTTTATTTTATTTTATTTTATTTAATTTTATTTTATCCAAGTGCAGAAAATAAATACCTTTAAAAAATTTTTTAAATAAACAAAAACTTTATTTAAAGGACAGTGTGAATAGTGGACGGTGAGCTGATACCTGGACACTCAGCTCTGCAGTCTCGGACAGTGCCAGACCTCCTCCCCCCTCTCCTCCTCCTCCTCCTCCTCCTCCGCCTCCTCCTCCCTGGTGTCTGTGATGTTCGCGGCCTCTCTCCATCACTGTCGGCCCCGGGGCAGGCCGCTGAGGAGCCCGCTGAGGAGAGAAAACACAGGAGGGGGCGGACGGAGGGATAAGAAGCTGGAAGGAGGGATGGATGGATGGATGGAGGGAGGGAGGGAGTGGGGGGAGGAGGAGAAGGGGGGATGTTTCCCCTCAGGGCCTCCAGAGGCAGCGCTTGTATCAATCACCCGACGGGAGGAGAGGGTGATTCTGACGGATGATATCCCCCAGCGCAACGCCTCCTCCTTCACCCCCTCCTCCTCCTCTCCTACCCTCTCTCCTTCTAACCCTGCATGGATGAACTTCCCTCCTTTCCTCGATCTCTGCGTGCCTCCTCTTCATCTTTCTCTCCTCTCTTCCTGCATGGATGGACTTCACATCATCCACGCTTTCTCCTCCTTTACACTCGTTTTTCTCCTCTGACTCTGCAAGGATTCCCTCCTTCCTGCTCTCCTTCCTTCCTTCACTTGTCTCCTCCTTCTTTTCCTCTTTATATCTCTCCTTCTTTCTTTGTTTCCTACTCCTCAATCCACCTCCTTTCGGCCTCCTCTTTCCTGCTGTACGTCTGTGATTCCTTCTCCTTATTCTCTTCCTCCCACATGCCTTCTTACTCCTCCCACCTACTCCTCCATCCTTCCAGTGTTCTGTACCTTTTTCTTCCTTGTCTCCTTCCTATTCCACCTTATATCCCTCTCTCCACACTTTGGCGCCTCCTCCCTCCTAACCTCCCTGCCTTTCCCCTCCACAGGACATCCCTCCTCTCCTCCTCAGCTTGTCCATTAGCTTTTGCCTCCTCCTAGAGGTTTGTCTCTCACCACACTATCACCTCCTCCTCCTCCTCCTTCTTGTTGGGCCTCAGCAGCTGTCAGGTGGCCAAAGCGCCCGCTCGGTGTCACGGTTCAGCTCTGCGGAGGAAACTGCAGGAGGAGCAGACCTGTCAAGACCAGCTCTGGGGAGGCGCAGGGTGGGGTGAGGAGGTGCTAGGTGATGTGAGGAGGCCCTCGCTGAGTGAGGAGGGATACAGCAGCGGAGCAAAAGGAAAAGGAAAGAAGCCAAGTTACAGTTTGGCTGACAGGAATATGAGGAGAGGAGGAGGAGGAGGAGGAGGAGGAGGAGGAGCAAAGAGGACAAAGCTTGGAAGGTGTTGCAGGAGAAACAGGAAGGAGAGGAGATGACATTAAAGGAGTAGGAGAGGAAGATGAGCAGAGAAATGACAAAAGTGAAGAGGAGATTAATGAGAGGAAAGAAAGGAGAGGAGAGGAGGCGATAGAGGAGATCAGCAGGGAGGTGAAACAGCAGTAAAGCTCCAATCTCTCATCTCCCAACGGCATTTCAATGGTAATGATGACACCAGCAGGAAGTTTCCACTCAGCAGGCCTCCTCCTCTCCTCCCCTCCTCCTCCTCCTCCTCTCCTCCCTTCTCCTCTCCTTTTTTCTTTCCTTTCTCATCTCCACTCTCTCCTCCTTTCTCTCATCTCTCCCTTCCCTTCTGCCCTGTAATGTTCTCTCCATCCTCTGCTCCTGACATCTCTTTACTCCTCCTCTCCTGTCTCCTTTCTGTTTATTTTTCCTCTCCTTTCCTCTCATCCTCTTTCAGCTTCTCTCCCCCTGTTTCCTCCTCTCTCCTCGGCTTTCCTCCTCCCCCTGTCATATTTGTTTTTCCTCCTCCTTTGTTTCCTCTCCTCACTGGCTTCCTTGTCTTCCTCATGTTCCCCTTCTTTGTATCCTCTCCTCCTTCTCTGTCCATGTTTCCTACTTTTCCTCTCGTTTCTTGGCATCCTCCTTTTCTCCTCCTCTTGTTTTTTGTTCTCCTCTTTCTCATGTCCAGCCTCCTGTTCTCTCCTCTTCCACATCCTTCCCTCCTATTTCTCCTTCCCTTTTCTCCTTCTCTCCTGTCCTGTTTAATTCTCCTTATTTCATCCTCTCTTGCTTCCTCTCCTTCCCTCCCCTCTCCTCTTCTCTCTTCTCCTGGTTCCTTTCCTTTCCTTTCATTTCCTCTCCTCTTCTTTCCTTCTCTTTCCTTTTCTCTCCTCTCCTCTCCCTTCCTTTCATTTCCTTTCCTTCCTTTTCCTTTCCTTTCCTTCATTTCATCTCCTCTCCTTTCCTTTCCTTTCTCCTCCTTTCCCTTTCTTGTCATGTCCTTTCCCTCTCCTTTCCTTTCCTTTCCTTTCCTTTCCTTTCCTTTCCTATCCCCTCCTTCCCCCTTTCCTGTCATGTCCTTTCCCCTCTCCTTTCCCCTCTCCTTTCCTCTTTCCTTTCCTTTCCTCCTTTCCTTTCCTCTCCTCTCAGACGACATCACCTGATGAACAAAAGCAGGAGGAGTGTTGCGCCTCCCTCTCACCAGCCCAAAGTTTCCCCTCTAACTCCATCTCCAAGGTAACCGGCATCATAATCATCAGCCTTTGCCATTATCATCATCATCATCATCATCATCATCGCAGCACTAATGATGCTAATTCATAACCCGCAGTGATCAGAGCCATACATCATCTGCAGCTTGACCTCGGCAGGTGAGGAGGCATGAGGCGCGACCCCGGCCAGTCCGGCCCGCTCTGCTGACCTTCCAGACGGACCGCCGCAGCGCTGAATGTCCGGCGTGATGGTGGGAGGCGGGCGGATGCTGGTTAGCTGGCGGCGTTGGACGTAGGCTGACCTTGGAGGAGAGAGAGGTAGGAAAGGTGTGTGTTGTTTCTGAGCTCCGTCACTCAGTCTGACAGATGAATGTGGAGGTGCAGCCAGGAGGAGAACAAATCGTTCACCTGACATCATTAATTTTATTGATCAGATTGATCGGGGACAATCACAGCGAACAGACGCTGTCCGTCAGGAGAGACACCACATGACCTGATATGAGCTTTAATTCTAATGTACAAGTTCATGTGTTATTTTCAGAGGTAATACATCCCATCAGCTCAGTCATCTGTCTCTCCGTCTCTCAGTTATTCCTCACTTCCTGTTTGTGGCTCTCAGCTCCGAGCTCATTGGTTCCTACTGAGGACGCAAACCTTTAAAAACACAGAGCTACAGTTCCATCAGTAAGTCCCCAGGCTTGTTTGGAACTATTTTCAGTGGCGGATTAATCCATATTTAGTCTTAGGTGTGACATTTTCACGACATGTTATGCGTGCGACCCACTGCAGGAGATTTGAGAAGTAGCTGATAGCAGTTAGCGGCTAACTCAAAGAAGAAGAACAGCGGTCAAAAATGTCCACATATTGTGAAAACAAGGGGTCCAGGAGCTCCTTACCCTCTGAGTAGAGGATGAGATCAGCCGCCATATGACATGTTATCCCATTGTTAGTGTACATAAAGAGCTGCTGACACGTACAATATGTCACACCAGAAGTTGACGTGGTTGTGTCATGCCCGTCATGCTTCTCTTGATTGCGCGGTACTAGGATGCTGTGTACGAGAGAGGCGGCATAATGCTGCTGTGTTCAGTTGGTGCTGTGTAAAAATGCAAAGGTGGCATCAGGAAGGGACTCCGTAGTGGACAGTGGACAGCAGTAGGTCAGGCCATGGGGACTTGGGAATCGGAGGGGCTGGTTCAAGTCCCTGTCCAGACCAAATATGGAGTGTGGACTGTTAGCTGGGGAGGCGCCGAGGTGCCAACCCCAGTCATAGCATCGGCCAGCTCCGACAAAGGTCCGACAACTACACGGCTGTTGAGGTTGTCCGTCCGTCAATCCTGTCCGTCTGTCTATCTTATTCTTATGAATGAAATATCTCAAGAACGCCAAAGGCAATTTTTTCAAACTTGGCACAAATGTCCACTTTGAACTCAAGGATAAACTTATTAGAATTTGATAGACAAAGGTCAAGGTCACTGTGACCTCACAAAACATGGTTTTGGCCATTACTCGTGAATTTATGCACTATTTATGACAAAAGTTTCACACAATGTCTAACAGGATAAAATGATTAAGTAATCAAATTATATGTCGAAAGGTCAATACACAATGTCATATCTCCGGAACAAAATCCTGCCGTGAAAACATGAACCAACTCTAGGCAATTATGCACCTTTGCAACTAAATTAGTCCCTGATTCAGACCAAAGCAAGACAACTCTAGGTCTGAAATCACCCTAGGGTTCAGACACACCAAAGTGACTTCAGAGAACTAGTGCAGAAGAAAGCCAGCTATTGCGTCGCCTCACGTCACCTGTGTCCCGGCCAAAAAGTTGCACAAAGAAACATCACAAAGACTACAGCTGATGGCCAACCAGCACATATGAAGAAAAAACTCTTTATATTAGCAGATGATGGCTGCCTGGACTCGTCATTTCAGGAAGGGAAACAGGAAGATCATCCAGATGCTAGTTGGCCAGTTAGCACATTAACAACACGATCCAGTGCTGAAAGAACAGAGCATGTTTACAGTGCGCCAGTGAACAACAACACAGAACATCAGGAAACGTTTCTGATAAAGAAAAATATTCTGACCTCATGAAACAAGTTTGTTTTAATCTCACTCCCTCTGGACTCTTTGTTTACTTCCCTCACTTCAGCTTTTGTTTTTGTGGGCTGAGATGAACTGACAATCAGTCTATACAACATGGATGTATGAAGTGATGAGAATTCATATCCAAAAGGTCAAAGGTCACTGTGACATCATCACGTTTTAACGTCATATCTCAGGAACAGAAGGGGAGACATTTGGTCAGATACTGAATTGGTGACTCTAATCTTGAAGCTGTGCTGATTGTATAGATCTTCTGTGTGTGAAGCGTCCATGTTTTCACTGACATGGATAGAAGCTGTAACTGCATCTCGTCCAGTTTGTGGAGGCACACAACTGTACAAATTCTAGTTTCTCTGATAATTTCAGAACCAAACGCTCAGGAGGTACTCGCTTGGAGCTAAATTACCCACAGAGGTTACACCGATAAAAACACTGAATAAAACAGCTTCACAATACAAATCAGTGTTTCTCTGACGCTGCTTGTTGCAGAGGGGCTGCTAACCATGGTTGCTGACACGAATATGTGAATGTTTCTATTTAGAGTCAGTGTTTGGTTTGTTTCTGGGCTACTGTAAAAATATGGTGGTGCACCATGATGATCTCTGTAGACGGGGACCTGCTCCCTGCTCCCTATAAACAGCTCATTCTAAGGGAACAAAAACAAGTATTTTTATTTTCAGGTGATTATACACTGAAGGAAACATACTTATTATATTATATTCCATTTCTGGCGATAAATCCCCCGAAATTATTTCTTTTTTTTGTATTCCCATGGCTTTCCAAAATTCAATTAAATGGTAATCATAAGAACAACGGAGCTCTATGGCACAGAGAGAAGAGATATCAGGCTTTGGATACACAGATAGGATAAAAAAAAATCTAGTCAGTGCTCAGCAAGTCAGGATTTCTCCACATGTTGAAGCCATGTGTGGCTGCAGTATGAGCTTTACACTGTCTTCATATATCGTCAGAATCACACTTTGAAGCCTAAAGCTAAACATGGGGTATAAACGTAATCGAGTTATGGGATCTATGATGAAATTAAAGGTCGTCAGACGTTGGCCCTGTTTCTTTTTCTGGAATTTATTGTTGGATTTTTCTTCGAAATCTATTTCTGTGGATTTTTTAAGCTTCATCATTATAATGATGAAACCCAGCAGATTAAATGTAGACTCTAAACTCCAGTCTGCCAAACACAAACCAAATCCATTTCATCATTCCACATTCATCCTCTGTTGCCTTCGTTTTAATTCCATCTGATTTCAGAAGCCGCCTCAGACTGTGTTTTTGGTTGAATGATGCAGGGAGACAGTGCTCGTCTGCAGCAAGGCCAGACTTTGTTTTCTTCCAGAGGAGACGATGGTGTTTTATTTTTCGTCTCTTCACTCTCCCTGTGTTTCTCTTCGGTCCTTGACACTGGAAACAAAGTCGCACTTTTCTCTTCTGATCTCTGATTCACCGCACAGAAACATCTAAACATTTAGCACCAGTATTCTTCTCAGCTCAATTGTGGAGCACCACTTCCAAGGTTTTTTAATTCCATCAATATCTGTGAATGATGTACACTTGACATTCCTGGTGGATGTTTTTCAAATTGTAACATCAGTTATTAGTCTGATATCAACCCTTAGAGACGGCCACAGGTTACACTTTATTTCAATTCACCGTGAAAATTCACCTGTAAAGACTTAGTGTTGAGGCATCGAGATCGTGTTTAACATTTCAAATACAGATCAAAGGTGCTTTCACACCTGACCTGTTTGGTTTTGGTTCAATCAAACTCTTCGCTTCCTCAGTGCAGTTTATTTGGGCAGGTGTGAACACAGCAATCACACTCTATTGCACACCAAAACAACTGGACTAAGACCACCTCTTCAAGTAGGTCGCGGTCCGGTTACAAACGAACTCTGGTGCAGTTCGTTTGTGTTGAGAACGTGTTCCGACCTGGATCTGAACCAACTGCAGTCACATGACACATTGTTTGGGTTAAACATGAGCATGTTACAGTCCTGGAGGATTATTAATGTGCGCCTCCTCCTGTACTGCCTTAATATGCACATTCAGCACATCCAATGCATCAAAACATTGTTTTCTAGTTGGAGCCGCGCCTCGTTTTCAAACTGTATGCTTTGACTCAAATGAGCAATGACAGCAATGTAGTCCACGATGAGCAGCGCTAAAATCAACCTGCGTAGTTGTCCCTCCACATTAGAAAGTGTCACATTTATCTTGACAGTGTACTCTTCTTCAACGTTTGCTTTACTTCCTGGATTTTTCCCACATGGAAATTCTGACCAATCAAGAGCAGCTTTCTCGTGCAAGGCATTTGATCTGGTCCGCTTGTAAATGCTGCTGTGAGAACACCAACCAACTCTAGGCAATTATGCAACTTTTTAACTAAATGACTCCCTGATTCAGACCAAAGCAAGACAAGTCTAGGTCTGAAAGCACCCTAGGGTTCAGACACACCAAATCGACTTCAGGGAACTAGCAGCGACGAAAGCCAACTGTTGCATCGCCTCATGTCACCTGTGTCCCGGCCAAATAGTTGCACATAGAAACACCGCAAAGACTACAGCTGATGGCCAACCAGCATGTACAAGAAAATAACTCTTTATACTAGCAGATGGCGGTTATTTGGAATCGTCATTCCAAAACGGGAAACAGGAAGACCGTTTTGATGCTGATTAGCCAGTTAGC
Organism: Cephalopholis sonnerati; assembly: GCA_019142605.1. Classification (NCBI taxonomy): domain Eukaryota; kingdom Metazoa; phylum Chordata; class Actinopteri; order Perciformes; family Serranidae; genus Cephalopholis; species Cephalopholis sonnerati. The sequence continues at coordinate 38,266,069 of JAGQAX010000004.1, read as the reverse complement.
ATATTAACAACACAATCCAATGTTAAAAGAACAGAGCATGTTTACAGAGCGCCAGTGAACAATAACACAAAACATCAGGAAACATTTCTGCTAAAAGAAAAAAAAAAAAAATCTGACCCCATGAAACAAGTTTGTTTCAGTGTCACTCCCTCGTGACTTTAGCTCTTTGTTTACTTGCCTCACTTCAGTTTCTGTTTATGTGTTTCTGAGCTGAACTGACAATCAGAGTGATTTCAGTCACCAACAGGCTCCACGATTGTTGTTGCCTATTCAACATGCTAAATCACCAGGGTATATGAAGTGATATGAATTCATATTCAAAAGGTCAAAGGTCAGCTTCATTGTGACATCATCATGTTTTAACGTCATATCTCAGGAGCAGAAGGGGAGACATTTGGTCAGATACTGAATTGGTGACTCTAATCTTGAAACTGTGCTGATTGTATAGATCTTCTGTGTGTGAATCGTTCATGTTTTCACAGACATGGATGGAAACTGTCAGAGAAACTGGACTGGTGGGCGGAGTCATACAACCACGGGGAGGTATTTCTTGTTTCATTGCTCTTTTTTTCTAAGGAATAATTCAAACAGATTTCCTGTGTGAAATTCCACCGAAAGCAAAATTGTTATTCTCTCAGTTTTAAAGTAGCTCATCGACAAACTTGTCAGTCACACAAAAAAGACGACGCACAGAGATGAAACAAGCGTTTGAAAAGGAAATCAAGTTATTGATAACATTTCTAAAATCTGATTTTCCCTTTACTTTGTGAGAAAGTCATGATTTTGATTTCCCACAGCTTTCATTGGGTAAAATATGCAGAACTCTCCAGAGTTCCTGAGTAAACAGAGCAGACCGCCAGCGCTGCAGCCACGTGCGGAAACAGCAACACTGAAAAGCTCGGCTGATTTAGGAGGGAAAAGATTTACAATTCAAACCTGAGCAAGTGCATTTCTGCCCGTTTCATCTCCGCGCTTTCTTTCTTGTTTCTTTGGGAGGTGAAGGCAGCCAGCCGCCGCGGTTTGGAGCAGGAAGTTGTTGTGGTGGAGTTTAGGTAAAGAGAACATGCAGGAACCAAAGAAAACACAACATCCAGAGAAAACAAGAGACAAAGAAAAACAAAACAAAACCACAAACAGAAACTACATGTGCAGCGCATTGATTTGTGTTTGAGTGCCTGCATTTCCTCAGCCGTGCGGTGTGAGGAGAATGCACACACACACACACACACACACACACACACACACACACACACACACACACACACACACACAGAGCTTGTATACTCAGGAGAATCTGCAATCTGTGCCATTTTCTCCTGTAGTGAAATATTCGTATTCCCTGTGACAGCCGAGGGCGGCGGCAGAATTTATCTTCACATCCACATCTGAGCGTCTCGGCTGCCAAACTGCCGCCCGTTGCCACCGCCCGCCGCCGCCCGCCGTGCCTGGAAATCTGCTCTAATAAGCAGAGCTGGCTGCTGAGGCACTGCTCAGTAAATATTACTCAGTAAATATTACGCTTACCAATCAAAAACGTCACCGGTTTCAATATGACTCCCTCTAAATATCAGACTGGAGGCTGAGTTATACCGCTGCATGCCCTTATTCATTCTCCTCATAATTAGTCATTATTCTCTCACATCCACCCAACGAGCCGGCTCTCTGTGGCTCGAAGTTTCCTCTCCGCTGTGATGAAAAATGTTTGGAAAGTTTCTTCTCCTGTGGCTGGAAGTTTGTTTCCCGCTCTGTGGAGATTTGTGGCCTGAACCCAACTGGGTTTGATTTCATTTAAGTCTCTCAGAATGTTTCGTGTCGGGTTACTGCTTTCATTTGTCGGCTTGTTAGTCATTTGTTATATTTTTCTTATTGTCTAAAAATCTCATGTTCAGACTCAAACTAACAGTGAGTGTATCTGCTCACAAGAATAGCGTGTATCATCTTCCTCCACTGTTGTCCAGAAACACATTGTTGAGCCACACTGTGTCACTAGGTGACATGCTGCTCCATGAGCACATGTGCGTCTGTCCGTCCTGGAGGCGGGATCCCTCCGTAGTTGCTCTCCCTGAGGTTTACGCCATATTTGTCCCTGTTTAATATGATAGACATGGCCAGAGGCATTTTGTTTTCGATTTGTCCATCCCATCCTTTTATGGACAAGATATCTCAAGAACATCTTAAGGGCATTTCTTCAAATTTGGCACGAACATCCACTTGGACTCAGAGATGAACTGATTGGATTTCAGTGGTTAAAGGTCAGTGTGACCTTGTGTCTGTCTCAGTCTTGTGAACGAGACATCTCAAGAACACCTCAAGGGAATTTCTTTCTTTCTTAAATTTGCACAAACGTCCACTTGGACTGAAGACTAAACTGATTAGAACTTTGTGGTTGAAGATCAAAGGTCAGTGTGACCTCACAAAATATGTTTTTGGCCATAATTCAGGAAATCATTTGATAATTATAACAAAACTGCACACAAATGTCTTAAAATAATGAGGTGATAACATTTTATATCCAAAGGGTCAAAGATCAACTTCACTGTGACATCATAATGTTCTGCATAAAAGACTTTTCTGGCCATTGTGAACGTCATATCTCAGGAATAAAACCACAGGGTGGTAATTTAAGTTTTGGTTTGTTTTCCTTATCCACTCTGAGGGTCCAAGGACAGAGGGATGTCGTATGCTGTAAAGTCCTTTGAGTCAAATTGTGACATGTGATACTGGGCTTTATGAATAAAATTGAAGATCTTATTAATCTCAGTAATGTAAAGTTGTTGTAAAATAAATAATTTTTGGCATTTATTTTATACTGTATGAAAGAACAACGATAAATCAGCAGCACATTGTCAGCCTAGAATACTAACCAAATGATTCAGGGTATCATTATGCTGCTGGGTGGCACTGAGGCACAGAGTGCTTTAATCTGATGATTTAATCTGATGTCACAATTATTCAGTTTTACATATTTAAGTAACTTTAAATAACTCCTTAACCAACTTGGTGTGAGTGCTCAAGCTGAATAGCTGACGCGACGCTGCAATGCTCGCTTGAAATGCTGAATAATACCATGCATGTATGAATGATGGGGAATATTTGAAGGATATTTGAAAAGCTTGCGCTACACTGCAGTGCTGGCTTTAATGTGAATGAATGTCACTGAATAGTTGAATGCGACTAATACTTTGGAATATGTCAAGGATTTTTAAAAAGCTGACGCTACATTGCAGTGCTGGCTTTGAATGTTGAACAATACTATTAATGTATGAATGATGTGGAATATTTATTTTTGAAAAGCTGATGCTACACTGTTTTAATAAGTTTCAATACGTGTGAATATTATTGGTACGTTGAATGATACTCATAATGAAGAATCTTCAAAGGTTATTTGAAAAGCTGACACTACACTGCAATGCTGGCTGAAATGTGTAAGAAGATGGGTTCAATTTAATTTATTCTGCATACTACATGTGCAACAGTTCATTTTAAGATGTTTGTCTTAAAGCAGGGCTTCTCAATGTGATGGTCGTATTTCCAAAAGTCTTGGAGTCACAATGCAAATCGACTGAGCACTGTGTGTGTTCAAACTATATTTCCAAACCTTTGTATTGAGGAGGTATTGTCATGTCACTCAACGTTTCAATGGAACCTCTAGAACACCACGACAGCCTCTATGAAAGTACTCTACTGTCATTTTGAAAGCGTGGCACAAAATGGATGAGAGAAACGTATACAGTCCTTTCTTTACGGCACAATGTAGGGCTACAATGTCAATAAAGACGACACAGACACGTCTTCTTCTCTGGCAGCAAAAAACTCAGGGCTCTCTGTAATTATAGCTTTCAATCAAGGTCCAAGAGGTTCGTGTGGGTGTGGTTGCGCTGACCAATCATACGAGGTCCAGTGCCTCCCTTGGTTTCCGCCCCCAAATGTGTCAAAAGTCAGGTTGATTCGCGCAAGCAGAGCTCAACTTAAAGAGCAGAGTGAACCTGTGAGAGCGTGTTTGCCTGCAGACGCTCTCTGGTGCAGGTGTTTGCACCTGCAGGTTCTACACACCCAGGTGATATTCTTTGCCTCTCCCTGATGTTTTGCGTCTCGCTCGCAGCTGCCTTCACAACTCTGGCTTGCCAAATTAGTAAGTGAGGAATTAAATCACGTGACTGGTTATAACTACACGTTTGAAGTGATGTTTTTTGTTTTACTGGGCTTGTGACATGTGACGTAAATCTGACAACACAAAATGTTCAGGCTGTTTCTGTACTTCACTGACTGAAGAAACAGGTGGAAAACTCCATAGAAAGAAGTTTCCTGATGACTCTTGATGATCGTCTCTGTGTTTACATCCACCTGCAGCTGGTTGTGAAACACGAACGCCTGCAGAGGAACTACTTCCTGCTGCGGAGGAAGACAAGAGGACAGCAGAGTAGCGGGGTCAGTGATGTGAGTAACAAGAATCGACATCAACTGCTCCTGAGCTCTGTTTATGTGCATGTGTGTGTGTGTGTGTGTGTGTGTGTGTGTGTGTGGGTGTGTGTGTGTCCACCATCTCCATAATGGATCGTGACTGGTTGATTGAAGTTTACTGAGAGCTGCTAATTGGATGGAGAAGTGGTTCTGTGTGAAGTGTGTTTTGTGTGATTGTTTTGTGAGTGTGACCGTGTGTGTGTGTGTGTGTGTGTGTGAAGCTAATGGCTTTGTGAGCTTGACTTATGCTCAGTTTCTCTCCAACAGATGCTGATGATCAGACGGAGGAGGTGCTACAGAACACATCAGTCAGCGTGCAGCGCTCGCTGAACGATGACACAAACGTGTTTTAATGCAGGAGGCCGACTCCTCTGCAGGTGAGTCATTACCTGTCAGACGTCCTGGAGGAGGAACTGATCAGGGTACAGTTTTCTCATCAGCCTCACCTGGCTGAAACGCTGTTTTCCTCCCCTCCCCTCCCCGCTCACCCACACTGTTTGTTCTCTGACTGTGTGAAGCCTCTGTAACGAGCGTGGTGGCTATTAGCCAAATGGCTGTAATATTACTCCCCTCAGACTCCACAGTCACTTTGCTCCTCATGTTGGCAATCTGTCTGAATGTGTTCTCTGTTATTGCCTCTGCTCTCCTCCGCCAGCAGACGTTATTAAAGGCTCTTTTTTTTCCTTTCTGTTTTTGCATAGCAGGCGAAAGCCGACACGCTAATATGCTGCAGCAGTTGTTCAGAGTGGCGGTGAGGCGATGAAAGCCGGCAGGTAAAACTTCCTGTTCCTACCGCTCAGGACAACCAGCTTGCGTGTCAAATGTTCAGACATCCTGACAAATATGGAGGCTGCACTGCACTGAAATACATGAGGCCTGCTTCAGCACAGCACTGCTGCTGGAGAGTACGTTCACTCAGGTGGTGTACTTAAGAATATCAAGTTACTTGTAATTGAGTATTTCCATTTGATGCTACTTTATACTTCTATCCCATGACGTCTCAGATGCAGATGTACTTTTTACTCCACTTAATTCATAATAATAACTATAATAATCCATCCATTTTCATCTGCTGATCCAGGGCCAGGTCGTGAGGGCAGCAGGCCAAGCAAAGCATGCCCAGACGTCCCTCTCCCCAGCAACACTTTCCAGCTCCTCCTGGAGGATCCCGAGGCGCTCCCAGGCCAGATGAGATATGTAATCCCTCCAGCGTGTTCTGGGTCTGCCCCGGGGCCTCCTACTAAAAATGGAAACAAATAAAAGAGACGATGAATAAAAACTTGAAGATATTCATATTTAATCAAAGCACACAACAACAAACAAACAAAGACACACATTCGTCTCAACTTGATGACAAACTCAGCTCATATACTTCACGAGAAACGTTGATATGATCCATACGTGATGTACAAATGCCAACATTTTCCTCTGGCGACTGGGCTGAGATTAAACTACCCAACACTACCAGCTACGTCAACTGCTGCTGACGCTGTCATGTATATATGAGAGGCGAAACGTCTTAAAGAAACGCAAGCAAGTCCAGTTGCCTACGATACGCATTTGTGACAATATTGGCCATTTTTTAGTGAGTCATCGCTGCGTTTCCAGCGGAGATTGTGCCACGGAAGGTGATTGTTTTTTTACTGAGACATCACCGCTTTTTCAGGTGTGAACGCACCCTAAAGCTCCAACTTTATCCTAAACTCTAATTCGACAACAAAAATGTATCCGGCAGATGACACACAACATCAGATGAGATCAGATGAGGTGAGCATATATCAGGAATAATTATTTTAAAAAGTCTTAATTGCGGCGGTTTGTTGAGCAGCTGCAGCAGACAGCAGGAGGCTTACAGCTCCAGTCACATGTGAAAGAAGTGTTAAAACAAAGTGTAAAATAATAATAATAACAGCTGCAGAGTTTGAGAGCTCTGCTGCTGTCAGCCCTCAGGTAACACACACACACACACACACACACACACACAGCAGGACACACGTGTACTGTAAAGTGCACAACATGTTATGCAGAGTGAAATTCACTGTGAAATTATTTAAAAGAAACAATGATGGCGATGAAAAACAAGAGCACACAGACTCACAGTCCAGTCACTAGAGGAAAATGTTGGCATTGTGCTTTTCTGTTCACAACAAACACGTTATATTTGTGCATTTTCATATGTATCAAATCAACCTAGGAGACGCTGAGACCAACAAACAACAAAAATGTCGCAGGAGTATCTGAGAGACTCAGGAGGATCTTCAACACACACCTCATCCCCGTGCACTGACACACTGACAGAGAAGCTTGTCCACCCTAAGGACTAAACACCCAGGCACAAGCAGAGTAATGTAGTGTTTGCAGTCCAGTGTCACACTGGTGAAAAAAAACAACCACTCCATGGCTCAGCACAGGAGAGCCAGCTCCTCAGGTCAAGACTCAGCTGTCCACTTCCATCTACAGGAGAAGGGACGCACCTTCGATGAGAGCGATTGTCCACAAGCTGGGGCTCAGAGGTAGAGCAGGTCGTCCACCAATTGGAAGATCAGCGATTTGATCCCCGGCTCCTCCAGTCCGCATGTCGAAGTATCCTTGAGCAAGATACTGAACCCCAGATTTCTCCTAATGATGCTTCCATTGGTGTGTGAGTGTCTTACAAACTGAGTAGCAGGTGGCACCTTGTATGGTAGCCTCGGCCACTAGTGTATGAATGGGTGAATGTGACTCGTAGTGTAAAAAGCGCTTTGCACACTATACAAGTGCAGGTCCATTTAGCATTTACACCTTGGCCAGAGAAGAAAGATGGTTTGAAAGAGGTGTGAAGAAGCCATCTACGTCAAACTGGAACAACCATCTTTAAACAGAGGGGGTGGCAAACGACACCACTTATCACCCACCTACAATGCAGTCCTGGGATCCCTCCCCAGACCACTTCACACCCATTCACACCTGGTCCCACCTGACCCTAACGACACATGTGATGGCCAGGTGGGTCAACGACTCACATGTGACCCCAGTGACTCTGTGAGGGTCCACACCCGCACAGAGTTTCGTTTTTAGCTTTTTTTTTTTTTAGTTTTATATATCCTTAATAGTCCCGCAAGGGGAAATTCCAAGTTTTCACTCTGTTTTCACAAATACACACAGGCCTGAAACACACATGCACAAACAGGGCCTTTTTACATGCACCAAATGGAGAGATGTCAGAGTTTAAGGCCTGCAACTCCATACCAGTCATTTAGAACTTAAGAAGCTTCAGGAAACGCAAGCAAGTCCAGTTGCCTACAATTTAGCACTTATGGACAAAAAAATGGCTGTTTTTAGCGAGTCTTCTCGGCATTTCCAGTGGGAAACGCAGAGATGACTCGATTTTTTACCGAGACATCGCCGCTTTTTCAGCAGGTTTTTACTCGCCCGAATGGGGTATTTTAACCCAAAACATGATCTTTTTTAAACATAACAATGTGGTTTTTGAGCCTAAACAAGTTTTATCTGTGGATTGCGGAAGTGTAGAATGTCAACATTTATTCTGGCAATTGAATTGCAGAGTTCACCATGTTATTATATTAGACCACATAGGAGACGCCCCCTGTTTTGTAGTTTACAACACCACAACACTGAGCCCTCAGTTATTCATTTTGCTCCTCAAATGGCTGATTTGTTCTCCTCACTTACTGTACTATGTCTCCTGGATTTAATGATGCCTTCAGGTGCACTGTTGTTGATCAGAAAGTCCACGTGACCGATTTCTGACAGTACATGAGTTGATGTAAAATCATTTCAAGTTGTGTTTTTAAATGTCAGTTGTATTCAATGCTGCATTATTTAAATGTATTTTATCGTGTACAAGTTTCTACTTCTTACACCAATGACTGTATTTGCGATGTTTTTATCTTGTAATTGATTACAGTCATTTATTCTCACACAATAAAATATGAATGAAATCTCCACCAAACTTTAAACATTACAGATTATAGTCTTCACGTGGGTATACTTTTGTAGTGTAATCGTCCAGGTTGAACGTCTTACAGGCTGAACTGTATCAGTTTGTCTTCTGCAGGTGCGACTGAGGCTGGACTGTGTTTACCGCCTGCTGAAGTTCAGCGTCACACTGAAACTTTACAGATTTCTGGAGCTTTGATATCTTTTCTGAGGAGCTCGAGAGATGAGAGACGAGGAGGCCAGAGTCAGAGCGACACACACACACACACACACACACACTGCAAACACTGCAGCTCATATTGTTTCATATCAGCCCAGAGCAGAAAACTAATTTCTCGTCTTTCCCCCTCCAACAGTCACTGGATGAATTCTCTGTGAGGAATTCTGCTGAAGCCTCCGACTCATCTCACTGATCAAAAAAAATTCCTGCCGGGTACACCACACCCAGTGTGTGTGTGTGTGTGTGTGTGTGTTTTCCACGTCTATCTTTGTGAGGACCAATATGAGTTGAGACCTTAGCAATGGGTCCATTTTTAGAAAGTAGGGACATTTCTTTTTTTCCTGTGGAAAAGAGGGACTGTGTTTTTAATATGAGGATATTTTCATGAACAGTTTGGAAATTGATATCATTTTAGGGAAGAGGGGGCATTTTGGAAAACATGAACAATCTGAGGAAGAAAAGAGGAGATTGTAGAAGACTGCATAACATTTTTAAAATGAAGACATTTTTGGTAAATGGGGACCACGTTTTGGAAAAAGAAAATATTTATGCTTAACTGTGATCTTGTACATTTTAGAGGGACATGTACTTTTTACCTGACTACGTTAAACAAACAGAAATAGATACTAGTGACATGGTAGATTAAGATTTTACATAGAAAACAAATGCATGGCCTAAGGACACACAAAGCAGAAGAATAACAGTCTATATGTGGTGTAAAATCTTATAGGAAACTTTATTTATTTATTAATAAATAAATATTATATTATAATTATCACATTTTAACAACATACTGTACTATCATGTTGTTTATCAAATTTTGATGACATTTTGGTGACTATGACATTTTTATCACTTTTTAGCAACATGGTATTTTATGACATATTTAATCACATTTAAGCCACATGCTTTACTATGCCATGTGATATCACATGTTGATGACATACTATACTATGACTTTTTTGAGCACATTTTGGCAACAGGTTGTACTATGACATCTTTTTATCACATTTAAGCAACATGGTGTTTTAGAACATTTTGCAACAGGTTTTAACTAAACACTTTACTATGACATTTTATTTTATCACTTTGTAGCTTCATACTATGCTGTGACATTTTTAATCACATTTTGGCAACACACTACATTATGAAAGGTCAGTCACATTTTAGCTACACTCTGTAACATTTTTCATAACATTCTGACCTTACACTATACAATGACATTTTTTGTCACGTACTATACTGGGAGATTTTTTATGACATGTTTGTGACATACTGTACTACGACACTTTTATGAAATTTTTGTGACATACTTTAAGAAAACATTATTTATGACATATTAGGGAATATTTTTTATCACATTTTGGCAAACTACTTATTGAAATGTCATAGTATACTATGTCTTCAAAAATCATGACAAAACATCACAGTATAGTATGTCGACAAAAACTGTGAAAAAATGTCATAGTACAGTATGTCGTCCAAAATCATGAAAAAACGTCATAGTATAGCATGTCGTCTCAAATCATGAAAAAACGTCATAGTATAGCATGTCGTCTCAAATCATGAAAAAAACGTCATAGTATAGTATGTCGTCAAAAATCATGAAAAAAAGTGTCATAGTATAGTATGTCGTCAAAAATCATGAAAAAACGTCATAGTATAGCATGTCGTCCAAAATCATGAAAAAACGTCATAGTATAGCATGTCGTCTCAAATCATGAAAAAACGTCATAGTATAGCATGTCGTCTAAAATCATGAAAAAAAGTCATAGTATAGCATGTCGTCTCAAATCATGAAAAAACGTCATAGTATAGCATGTCGTCTCAAATCATGAAAAAACGTCATAGTATAGCATGTCGTCTCAAATCATGAAAAAACGTCATAGTATAGCATGTCGTCCAAAATCATGAAAAAACGTCATAGTATAGCATGTCGTCTCAAATCATGAAAAAACGTCATAGTATAGCATGTCGTCTCAAATCATGAAAAAACGTCATAGTATAGTATGTCGTCCAAAATCATGAAAAAACGTCATAGTATAGGATGTTGTCCAAAATCATGAAAAAACGTCATAGTATAGCATGTCGTCTCAAATCATGAAAAAACGTCATAGTATAGCATGTCGTCGAAAATCATGAAAAAACGTCATAGTATAGCATGTCATCTAAAATCATGAAAAAACGTCATAGTATAGCATGTCGTCTCAAATCATGAAAAAACGTCATAGTATAGCATGTCGTCCAAAATCATGAAAAAACGTAATAGTATAGCATGTCGTCTAAAATCATGAAAAAACGTCATAGTATAGCATGTCGTCCAAAATCATGAAAAAACGTAATAGTATAGTATTTCCTGCCTTTAAAGAAATTCATGGATTTGTTGCATATTAAAAAGTCATTAAAAATGAACCATAATTAAAAACCTTTATTGTCAAAGTATGTGAAAACCTACAAGGATTATTCTTTGTTCTTTTTTTTTTTGGTTTTACAGAAATTAGAAACAGAGCTATAAAAACAAGGATAACAGGGTTCAATAAAACAAGACAAACATTGAGCTTTCATGTGTATAGAGGTAGGTACAAGAAGAGACAGAGTTCTTTATTTCTATCCTCAGACACAAATACATCATGGTAACAATCAGTCAGTCTGTTTCTGTTAACTTAAAACAACACAGTAATGCAATTGTACAGAGTGCAAATATGCTGGATAGATATCAAATGATTAATGTAACAGGTCGTGTTATGTACTGCTAGTAGAAGTTCATGCTTGTTAGCCAGGCAGCAGACACCCATCCTTCTTCAACTGCTTAAATGAAGTAGAGTATTTCAGATGTCCCTCTCCCGAGCAATGCTCTCCAGCTCCTTCTGAAGGGTGCTGAGGCATTCCCCAACCAGATGAGATATGTCATCCCTCAGTCATAGTCTGGGTCTGCCTTGAAGCCTCCTACCAGTGGAACATGCCTGAAACACATCTAATTGGAGGCACCCAGGAGGATCGTGATCAGATGCCAGAACCACCTCGACTGACCCCTATGTCACCAAAATGTCAAAAAACATGTTGTAATATGTTATGTTATGAAGTACAGTAGTCATAGAATGTATGTCACCTGAGTGTGATAAAAATGTTTTAATAAAGTACGTCATGAAAATGTCATAGTATAGCATGTCTATAAATATGATGAATAATATCCAGGTAAAGTATGTCACTACAAAGTGATAAAAATATGAAAGTATGGTATAACACAAGATATGATTAAAATAAGTCAAATTGTACTATGTCGTCAAAAATCCCCCGAAAAAGTCATAGTATAGTATGTCTTCAAAAAACATGACAAAACATCATGGTAAAGTATGTCTTCGGAAATTATTAAAAAACTTCATAGTAAAAGTATGTCGTCAATAACCATGAAAAAAAGTCATACTATAGTATGTCGTCCAAAATCATGAAAAAACGTCATAGTATAGTATGTCGTCTAAAATCATGAAAAAACGTCATAGTATAGCATGTCGTCCAAAATCATGAAAAAACGTCATAGTATAGTATGTCGTCTAAAATCATGAAAAAACGTCATAGTATAGTATGTCGTCCAAAATCATGAAAAAACGTCATAGTATAGTATGTCGTCCAAAATCATGAAAAAAAGTCATAGTAAAGCATGTCGTCCAAAATCATGAAAAAAAGTCATAGTATAGCATGTCGTCCAAAGTTATGAAAAAACGTCATAGTATAGTATGTCGTCTAAAATCATGAAAAACGTCATAGTATAGTATGTCGTCTAAAATCATGAAAAAACGCCATAGTATAGTATGTCGTCCAAAATTATGAAAAAACGTCATAGTATAGTATGTCGTCAAAAATTATGAAAAAACGTCATAGTATAGTATGTCGTCTAAAATCATGAAAAAACGTCATAGTATAGCATGTCGTCAAAAACGATTAAAAAACGTCATAGTATAGTATGTCGTGTAAAATCATGAAAAAACGTCATAGTATAGTATGTCGTCAAAAACGGTTAGAAAACGTCATAGTATAGCATGTCGTCCAAAATCATGTAAAAACGTCATAGTATAGCATGTCGTCTAAAATCATGAAAAAAACGTCATAGTATAGCATGTCGTCTAAAATCATGAAAAAACGTCATAGTATAGCATGTCGCCTAAAATCATGAAAAAACGTCATAGTATAGCATGTCGTCTAAAATCATGAAAAAAACGTCATAGTATAGCATGTCGTCTAAAATCATGAAAAAACGTCATAGTATAGTATGTCGTCAAAAACGATTAAAAAACGTCATAGTATAGTATGTCGTCCAAAATTATGAAAAAACGACATAGTACAGCATGTCGTCAAAAATCATGAAAAAACGTCATAGTATAGCATGTCGCCTAAAATCATGAAAAAACGTCATAGTATAGCATGTCGTCTAAAATCATGGAAGAAACGACATAGTATAGCATGTCGTCTAAAATCATGAAAAACGTCATAGTATAGCATGTCGTGTAAAATCATGAAAAAACATCATAGTATAGCATGTCGTCCAAAATCATGAAAAAACGTCATAGTATAGCATGTCGTCTAAAATCATGAAAAAACGTCATAGTGTAGTATGTCGTCCAAAATCATGAAAAAACGTCATAGTATAGCATGTCGTCAAAAATCATGAAAAAACGTCATAGTATAGTATGTCGTCCAAAATTATGAAAAAACGTCATAGTATAGTATGTCGTCTAAAATCATGAAAAAAACGCCATAGTATAGTATGTCGTCCAAAATTATGAAAAAACGTCATAGTATAGTATGTCGTCAAAAATCATGAAAAACGTCATAGTATAGTATGTCGTCAAAAATCATGAAAAACGACATAGTATAGCATGTCGTGTAAAATCATGAAAAAACATCATAGTATAGCATGTCGTCCAAAATTGTGAAAAAACTTCATAGTATAGTATGTCGTCCAAAACTATGAAAAAACGACATAGTATAACATGTTGTCAAAAATCATGAAAAAATGTCATAGTATAGCAGGTCGTCAAAAATCATGAAAAAACGTCATAGTATAGCATGTCGCCTAAAATCATGAAAAAACGTCATAGTATAGCATGTCGTCTAAAATCATGGAAGAAACGACATAGTATAGCATGTCGTCTAAAATCATGAAAAACGTCATAGTATAGCATGTCGTGTAAAATCATGAAAAAACATCATAGTATAGCATGTCGTCCAAAATTGTGAAAAAACTTCATAGTATAGCATGTCGTCCAAAATCATGAAAAAACGTCATAGTATAGCATGTCGTCTAAAATCATGAAAAAACGTCATAGTGTAGTATGTCGTCCAAAATCATGAAAAAACGTCATAGTATAGCATGTCGTCAAAAATCATGAAAAAACGTCATAGTATAGTATGTCGTCCAAAATTATGAAAAAACGTCATAGTATAGTATGTCGTCTAAAATCATGAAAAAAACGCCATAGTATAGTATGTCGTCCAAAATTATGAAAAAACGTCATAGTATAGTATGTCGTCTAAAATCATGAAAAAAACGCCATAGTATAGTATGTCGTCCAAAATTATGAAAAAACGTCATAGTATAGTATGTCGTCAAAAATCATGAAAAACGTCATAGTATAGTATGTCGTCAAAAATCATGAAAAAACATCATAGTATAGCATGTCGTCCAAAATTGTGAAAAAACTTCATAGTATAGTATGTCGTCCAAAACTATGAAAAAACGACATAGTATAACATGTTGTCAAAAATCATGAAAAAATGTCATAGTATAGCATGTCGTGTAAAATCATGAAAAAACGTCATAGTATAGCATGTCGTGTAAAATCATGAAAAAACGTCATAGTATAGCATGTCGTCTAAAATCATGAAAAAACGTCATAGTATAGCATGTCGTCCAAAATTGTGAAAAAACTTCATAGTATAGCATGTCGTCCAAAATCATGAAAAAACGTCATAGTATAGCATGTCGTGTAAAATCATGAAAAAACGTCATAGTATAGCATGTCGTGTAAAATCATGAAAAAACGTCATAGTATAGCATGTCGTCCAAAATTGTGAAAAAACTTCATAGTATAGCATGTCGTCCAAAATCATGAAAAAACGTCATAGTATAGCATGTCGTCCAAAATCATCAAAAAACGTCATAGTATAGCATGTCGTCTAAAATCATGAAAAAACGTCATAGTATAGCATGTCGTCTAAAATCATGAAAAAACGTCATAGTATAGCATGTCGTCAAAAATCATGAAAAAACGTCATAGTATAGCATGTCGTCCAAAATCATGAAAAAACGTCATAGTATAGCATGTCGTCCAAAATCATGAAAAAACGTCATAGTATAGCATGTCGTCCAAAATCATGAAAAAACGTCATAGTATAGCATGTCGTCAAAAATCATGAAAAAACGTCATAGTATAGCATGTTGTCCAAAATCATGAAAAAACGTCATAGTATAGCATGTCGTCTAAAATCATGAAAAAAACGCCATAGTATAGCATGTCGTCCAAAATTATGAAAAAACGACATAGTATAGCATGTCGTCTAAAATCATGAAAAAACGTCATCGTATAGCATGTCGTCAAAAACGATTAAAAAACGTCATAGTATAGTATGTCGTCGAAAATCATGAAAAAACGTCATAGTATAGCATGTCGTCTAAAATCATGAAAAAACGTCATAGTATAGCATGTCGTCAAAAACGATTAAAAAACGTCATAGTATAGCATGTCGTCGAAAATCATGAAAAAACGTCATAGTATAGCATGTCGTCTAAAATCATGAAAAACGTCATAGTATAGTATGTCATCAAAAACGATTGAAAAACGTCATAGTATAGTATGTCGTCAAAAACGATTAAAAAACGTCATAGTATAGCATGTCGTCAAAAACGATTAAAAAACGTCATAGTATAGCATGTCTTCCAAAATTATGAAAAAACGTCATAGTATACTATGTCGTCCAAAATCATGAAAAAACGTCATAGTATAGCATGTCGTCCAAAATCATGAAAAAACGTCATAGTATAGCATGTCGTCCAAAATCATGAAAAAACGACATAGTATAGCATGTCGTCAAAAATCATGAAAAAACGTCATAGTATAGCATGTCGTCAAAAATCATGAAAAAACGTCATAGTATAGCATGTCGTCTAAAATCATGAAAAAAACGTCATAGTATAGTATGTCGTCCAAAATTATGAAAAAACGACATAGTATAGCATGTCGTCAAGAATCATGAAAAAACGTCATAGTATAGCATGTCGTCAAAAATCATGAAAAAACGTCATAGTATAGCATGTCGTCAAAAATCATGAAAAAACGTCATAGTATAGCATGTCGTCAAAAATCATGAAAAAACGTCATAGTATAGCATGTCGTCCAAAATCATGAAAAAACGTCATAGTATAGCATGTCGTCTAAAATCATGAAAAAACGTCATAGTATGGCATGTCGTCAAAAATCATGAAAAAACGTCATAGTATAGCATGTCGTCAAAAATCATGAAAAAACGTCATAGTATAGCATGTCGTCCAAAATCATGAAAAAACGTCATAGTATAGCATGTCGTCTAAAATCATGAAAAAAACGCCATAGTATAGTATGTCGTCCAAAATTATGAAAAAACGACATAGTATAGCATGTCGTCTAAAATCATGAAAAAACGTCATAGTATAGCATGTCGTCAAAAACGATTAAAAAACGTCATAGTATAGCATGTCGTCAAAAATCATGAAAAAACGTCATAGTATAGTATGTCGTCAAAAACGATTAAAAAACGTCATAGTATAGCATGTCGTCTAAAATCATGAAAAAACGTCATAGTATAGCATGTCGTCAAAAACGATTAAAAAACGTCATAGTATAGCATGTCTTCCAAAATTATGAAAAAATGTCATAGTATACTATGTCGTCCAAAATCATGAAAAAACGTCATAGTATAGCATGTCGTCCAAAATCATGAAAAAACGTCATAGTATAGCATGTCGTCCAAAATCATGAAAAAACGACATAGTATAGCATGTCGTCAAAAATCATGAAAAAACGTCATAGTATAGCATGTCGTCAAAAATCATGAAAAAAACGTCATAGTATAGTATGTCGTCCAAAATTATGAAAAAACGTCATAGTATAGCATGTCGTGTAAAATCATGAAAAAACGTCATAGTATAGCATGTCGTCCAAAATTGTGAAAAAACTTCATAGTATAGCATGTCGTCCAAAATCATGAAAAAACGTCATAGTATAGCATGTCGTCTAAAATCATGAAAAAACGTCATAGTATAGCATGTCGTCAAAAATCATGAAAAAACGTCATAGTATAGCATGTCGTCCAAAATCATGAAAAAACGTCATAGTATAGCATGTCGTCCAAAATCATGAAAAAACGTCATAGTATAGCATGTCGTCCAAAATCATGAAAAAACGTCATAGTATAGCATGTCGTCAAAAATCATGAAAAAACGTCATAGTATAGCATGTTGTCCAAAATCATGAAAAAACGTCATAGTATAGCATGTCGTCTAAAATCATGAAAAAAACGCCATAGTATAGCATGTCGTCCAAAATTATGAAAAAACGACATAGTATAGCATGTCGTCTAAAATCATGAAAAAACGTCATAGTATAGCATGTCGTCAAAAACGATTAAAAAACGATATAGTATAGCATGTCGTCGAAAATCATGAAAAAACGTCATAGTATAGCATGTCGTCTAAAATCATGAAAAACGTCATAGTATAGTATGTCATCAAAAACGATTGAAAAACGTCATAGTATAGCATGTCGTCTAAAATCATGAAAAACGTCATAGTATAGCATGTCGTCAAAAACGATTAAAAAACGTCATAGTATAGCATGTCTTCCAAAATTATGAAAAAACGTCATAGTATACTATGTCGTCCAAAATCATGAAAAAACGTCATAGTATAGCATGTCGTCCAAAATCATGAAAAAACGTCATAGTATAGCATGTCGTCCAAAATCATGAAAAAACGACATAGTATAGCATGTCGTCAAAAATCATGAAAAAACGTCATAGTATAGCATGTCGTCAAAAATCATGAAAAAACGTCATAGTATAGCATGTCGTCTAAAATCATGAAAAAAACGTCATAGTATAGTATGTCGTCCAAAATTATGAAAAAACGACATAGTATAGCATGTCGTCAAGAATCATGAAAAAACGTCATAGTATAGCATGTTGTCAAAAATCATGAAAAAACGTCATAGTATAGCATGTCGTCAAAAATCATGAAAAAACGTCATAGTATAGCATGTCGTCAAAAATCATGAAAAAACGTCATAGTATAGCATGTCGTCCAAAATCATGAAAAAACGTCATAGTATAGCATGTCGTCTAAAATCATGAAAAAACGTCATAGTATGGCATGTCGTCAAAAATCATGAAAAAACGTCATAGTATAGCATGTCGTCAAAAATCATGAAAAAACGTCATAGTATAGCATGTCGTCCAAAATCATGAAAAAACGTCATAGTATAGCATGTCGTCTAAAATCATGAAAAAAACGCCATAGTATAGTATGTCGTCCAAAATTATGAAAAAACGACATAGTATAGCATGTCGTCTAAAATCATGAAAAAACGTCATAGTATAGCATGTCGTCAAAAACGATTAAAAAACGTCATAGTATAGCATGTCGTCTAAAATCATGAAAAAACGTCATAGTATAGTATGTCGTCAAAAACGATTAAAAAACGTCATAGTATAGCATGTCGTCAAAAACGATTAAAAAACGTCATAGTATAGCATGTCTTCCAAAATTATGAAAAAATGTCATAGTATACTATGTCGTCCAAAATCATGAAAAAACGTCATAGTATAGCATGTCGTCCAAAATCATGAAAAAACGTCATAGTATAGCATGTCGTCCAAAATCATGAAAAAACGACATAGTATAGCATGTCGTCAAAAATCATGAAAAAACGTCATAGTATAGCATGTCGTCAAAAATCATGAAAAAAACGTCATAGTATAGTATGTCGTCCAAAATTATGAAAAAACGTCATAGTATAGTATGTCGTCCAAAATCATGAAAAAACGACATAGTATAGCATGTCGTCAAAAATCATGAAAAAACGACATAGTATAGCATGTCGTCAAGAATCATGAAAAAACGTCATAGTATAGCATGTTGTCAAAAATCATGAAAAAACGACATAGTATAGCATTTTGTCAAAAATCATGAAAAAACGTCATAGTATAGTATGTCGTCTAAAATCATGAAAAAAACGTCATAGTATAGTATGTCGTCTAAAATCATGAAAAAAACGTCATAGTATAGCATGTCGTCTAAAATCATGAAAAAAACGTCATAGTATAGTATGTCGTCCAAAATTATGAAAAAACGTCATAGTATAGTATGTCGTCCAAAATCATGAAAAAACGACATAGTATAGCATGTCGTCAAAAATCATGAAAAAACGACATAGTATAGCATGTCGTCAAAAATCATGAAAAAACGACATAGTATAGCATTTTGTCAAAAATCATGAAAAAACGTCATAGTATAGTATGTCGTCTAAAACGATTGAAAAACGTCATAGTATAGTATGTCGTCTAAAATCATGAAAAAACGTCATAGTATAGTATGTCGTCTAAAATCATGAAAAACGTCATAGTATAGTATGTCGTCTAAAATCATGAAAAACATCATAGTATAGCATGTCGTCTAAAATCATGAAAAACGTCATAGTATAGTATGTCGTCAAAAACGATTACAAAACGTCATAGTATAGCATGTCGTCTAAAATCATGAAAAAACGTCATAGTATAGCATGTCGTCTAAAATCATGAAAAACGTCATAGTATAGTATGTCGTCAAAAACGATTAAAAAACGTCATAGTATAGTATGTCGTGTAAAATCATGAAAAAACGTCATAGTATAGTATGTCGTCAAAAACGGTTAAAAGACGTCATAGTATAGCATGTCGTCCAAAATCATGAAAAACGTCATAGTATAGTATGTCGTCAAAAATGATTAAAAAACATCATAGTATAGCATGTCGTGTAAAATCATGAAAAAACATCATAGTATAGCATGTCGTCCAAAATTGTGAAAAAACTTCATAGTATAGCATGTCGTCCAAAATCATGAAAAAACGTCATAGTATAGCATGTCGTCAAAAATCATGAAAAAACGTCATAGTATAGTATGTCGTCAAAAACGATTAAAAAACGTCATAGTATAGCATGTCATCAAAAACAATTAAAAACCCTCATAGTATAGCATGTCGTCAAAAATCATGAAAAAAACGTCATAGTATAGTCTGTCTTCAAAAACCATTAAAAAACGTCATAGTATAGTATGTCGTCAAGAATCATGAAAAAACGTCATAGTATAGTATGTCGTCAAAAACGATTAAAAAACATCATAGTATAGCATGTCGTCTAAAATCATGAAAAAACGTCATGGTATAGCATGTCGTCCAAAATTATGAAAAAACGACATAGTATAGTATGTCGTCCAAAATCATGTAAAAACGTCATAGTATAGCATGTCGTCAAAAATCATGAAAAAACGACATAGTATAGCATGTTGTCAAAAATCATGAAAAAACGTCATAGTATAGCATGTTGTCAAAAATCATGAAAAAACGTCATAGTATAGTAGGTCGTCAAAAACGATTGAAAAACGTCATAGTATAGTATGTCGTCAAAAATCATGAAAAAACGTCATAGTATAGAATGTCGTCCTAAATCATGAAAAAACGTCATAGTATAGCATGTCGTCAAAAACGATTAAAAAACGTCATAGTATAGCATGTCGTCTAAAATCATGAAAAAACGTCATAGTATAGTATGTCTTCCAAAATCATGTAAAAACGTCATAGTATAGTATGTCGTCAAAAACGATTAAAAAACGTCATAGTATAGCATGTCGTCTAAAATCATGAAAAAACGTCATAGTATAGTATGTCGTCTAAAATCATGAAAAAACGTCATAGTATAGCATGTCGTCTAAAATCATGAAAAAACGTCATAGTATAGCATGTCGTCCAAAATTATGAAAAAACGACATAGTATAGCATGTCGTCCAAAATTATGAAAAAACGTCATAGTATAGTATGTTGTCAAAAATCATGAAAAAACGACATAGTATAGCATGTCGTCAAGAATCATGAAAAAACGTCATAGTATAGCATGTCGTCAAAAACAATTAAAAAACGTCATAATATAGTATGTCGTCAAAAACGATTAAAAAACGTCATAGTATAGTATGTCGTCCAAAGTTATGAAAAAACGTCATAGTATAGTATGTCGTCTAAAATCATGAAAAACGTCATAGTATAGCATGTCGTCTAAAATCATGAAAAAACGTCATGGTATAGCATGTCGTCCAAAATTATGAAAAAACGACATAGTATAGTATGTCGTCAAAAATCATGAAAAAACGACATAGTATAGCATGTCGTCAAGAATCATGAAAAAACGTCATAGTATAGCATGTCGTCAAAAACAATTAAAAAACGTCATAGTATAGTATGTCGTCAAAAATCATGAAAAAACGTCATAGTATAGCATGTCGTCAAAAACGATTAAAAAACGTCATAGTATAGCATGTCGTCTAAAATCATGAAAAAACGTCATGGTATAGCATGTCGTCCAAAATTATGAAAAAACGTCATAGTATAGTATGTCGTCAAAAATCATGAAAAAACGTCATAGCATAGCATGTCGTCCAAAACTATGAAAAAACGACATAGTATAGCATGTCGTCAAGAATTACGAAAAAACGACATAGTATAGCATGTCGTCAAGAATCATGAAAAAACGTCATAGTATAGTATGTCGTCAAAAACAATTAAAAAACGTCATAGTATAGTATGTCGTCAAAAACGATTAAAAAACGTCATAGTATAGTATGTCGTCAAAAACGATTAAAAAACGTCATAGTATAGCATGTCGTCTAAAATCCTGAAAAAACGTCATAGTATAGTATGTCGTCTAAAATCATGAAAAAACGTCATAGTATAGTATGTCGTCTAAAATCATGAAAAAACGTCATGGTATAGCATGTTGTCAAAAATCATGAAAAAACGTCATGGTATAGCATGTCGTCCAAAATTATGAAAAAACGACATAGTATTGTATGTCGTCCAAAATTATGAAAAAACGTCATAGTATAGCATGTTGTCAAAAATCATGAAAAAACGACATAGTATAGCATGTTGTCAAAAATCATGAAAAAACGTCATAGTATATTATGTCGTCAAAAACGATTAAAAAACGTCATAGTATAGCATGTCGTCTAAAATCATGAAAAAACGTCATGGTATAGCATGTCGTCCAAAATTATGAAAAAACGACATAGTATTGTATGTCGTCCAAAATTATGAAAAAATGTCATAGTATAGCATGTTGTCAAAAATCATGAAAAAACGACATAGTATAGCATGTTGTCAAAAATCATGAAAAAACGTCATAGTATAGTATGTCGTCAAAAACGATTAAAAAACGTCATAGTATAGCATGTCGTCTAAAATCATGAAAAAACGTCATGGTATAGCATGTCGTCCAAAATTATGAAAAAACGACATAGTATTGTATGTCGTCCAAAATTATGAAAAAACGTCATAGTATAACATGTTGTCAAAAATCATGAAAAAACGACATAGTATAGCATGTTGTCAAAAATCATGAAAAAACGTCATAGTATAGTATGTCGTCAAAAACGATTAAAAAACGTCATAGTATAGCATGTCGTCTAAAATCATGAAAAAACGTCATAGTATAGTATGTCGTCAAAAACAATTAAAAAACGTCATACTATAGCATGTCGTCTAAAATCATGAAAAAACGTCATAGTATAGCATGTCGTCCAAAATCATGAAAAAACGTCATAGTATAGCATGTCGTCAAAAATCATGAAAAAACGTCATAGTATAGTATGTCGTCCAAAATTATGAAAAAATGACATAGTATAGTATGTTGTCAAAAACGATTAAAAAACATCATAGTATAGTATGTCGTCAAAAACGATTAAAAAACGTCATAGTATAGCATGTCGTCAAAAATCATGAAAAAACGTCATAGTATAGCATGTCGTCCAAAATCATGAAAAAATGTCATAGTATAGCATGTCGTCCAAAATCATGAAAAAACGTCATAGTATAGCATGTCGTCCAAAATCATGAAAAAAAGTCATAGTATAGCATGTCGTCTAAAATCATGAAAAAACGTCACAGTATAGCATGTCGTCTAAAATCATGAAAAAACGTCACAGTATAGTATGTCGTCCAAAATCATGAAAAAATGTCATAGTATAGTATGTCGTCCAAAAACATGAAAAAATGTCACAGTATAGCATGTCGTCTAAAATCATGAAAAAACGTCATAGTATAGCATGTCGTCTAAAATCATGAAAAAATGTCATACTATAGCATGTCGTCTAAAATCATGAAAAAACGTCATAGTATAGCATGTTGTCCAAAATCATGAAAAAACGTAATAGTATAGTATTTCCTGCCTTTAAAGAAATTCATGGATTTGTTGCATATTAAAAAGTCATTAAAAATGAATCATAATTAAAAACCTGTATTGTCAAAGTATGTGAAAACCTACAAGGATTATTCTTTGTTCTTTTTTTTTTTGGTTTTACAGAAATTAGAAACAGAGCTATAAAAACAAGGATAACAGGGTTCAATAAAACAAGACAAACATTGAGCTTTCATGTGTATAGAGGTAGGTACAAGAAGAGACAGAGTTCTTTATTTCTATCCTCAGACACAAATACATCATGGTAACAATCAGTCAGTCTGTTTCTGTTAACTTAAAACAACACAGTAATGCAATTGTACAGAGTGCAAATATGCTGGATAGATATCAAATGATTAATGTAACAGGTCGTGTTATGTACTGCTAGTAGAAGTTCATGCTTGTTAGCCAGGCAGCAGACACCCATCCTTCTTCAACTGCTTAAATGAAGTAGAGTATTTCAGATGTCCCTCTCCCGAGCAATGCTCTCCAGCTCCTTCTGAAGGGTGCTGAGGCATTCCCCAACCAGATGAGATATGTCATCCCTCAGTCATAGTCTGGGTCTGCCTTGAAGCCTCCTACCAGTGGAACATGCCTGAAACACATCTAACTAGAGGCACCCAGGAGGATCGTGATCAGAAGCCAGAACCACCTCGACTGACCCCTATGTCACCAAAATGTCAAAAAACATGTTTTAATATGTTATGTTATGAAAAATCATCATAGTATAGTATGTCGTTCAAAATCATGAAAAAACATCATAGTATAGCATGTCATCAAAAATCATGAAAAAACGTCATAGTATAGTATGTCATCAAAAATCATGAAAAAAACGTCATAGTATAGCATGTCATCAAAAATCATGAAAAAACGTCATAGTATAGCATGTCATCAAAAATCATGAAAAAACGTCATAGTATAGCATGTCATCAAAAATCATGAAAAAACGTCATAGTATAGCATGTCGTCAAAAATCATGAAAAAACGTCATAGTATAGCATGTCGTCAAAAATCATGAAAAAACGTCATAGTATAGCATGTCGTCAAAAATCATGAAAAAACGTCATAATATAGTATGTCGTGAAAAATCATGAAAAAACGTCATAGTATAGTATGTCGTCAAAAACGATGAAAAAACGTCATAGTATAGTATGTCGTCAAAAATCATGAAAAACGTCATAGTATAGTATGTCGTCAAAAATCATGAAAAAACATCGTAGTATAGTATGTCGTCAAAAACGATGAAAAAACGTCATAGTATAGCATGTCGTCAAAAATCATGAAAAACGTCATAGTATAGCATGTCGTCAAAAATCATGAAAAAACGTCATAGTATAGTATGTCATCAAAAATCATGAAAAAAACGTCATAGTATAGCATGTCATCAAAAATCATGAAAAAACGTCATAGTATAGTATGTCATCAAAAATCATGAAAAAAACGTCATAGTATAGCATGTCATCAAAAATCATGAAAAAACGTCATAGTATAGCATGTCGTCAAAAATCATGAAAAAACGTCATAGTATAGCATGTCGTCAAAAATCATGAAAAAACGTCATAGTATAGCATGTCGTCAAAAATCATGAAAAAACGTCATAGTATAGCATGTCGTCAAAAATCATGAAAAAACGTCATAGTATAGCATGTCGTCCAAAACCATGAAAAAACGTCATAATATAGTATGTCGTGAAAAATCATGAAAAAACGTCATAGTATAGTATGTCGTCAAAAACGATGAAAAAACGTCATAGTATAGTATGTCGTCAAAAATCATGAAAAACGTCATAGTATAGTATGTCGTCAAAAACGATGAAAAAACGTCATAGTATAGCATGTCGTCAAAAATCATGAAAAACGTCATAGTATAGCATGTCGTCAAAAATCATGAAAAAACATCGTAGTATAGTATGTCGTCAAAAACGATGAAAAAACGTCATAGTATAGCATGTCGTCAAAAATCATGAAAAAACGTCATAGTATAGCATGTCGTCAAAAATCATGAAAAACGTCATAGTATAGCATGTCGTCAAAAATCATGAAAAAACATCGTAGTATAGTATGTCGTCAAAAACGATGAAAAAACGTCATAGTATAGCATGTCGTCAAAAATCATGAAAAACGTCATAGTATAGCATGTCGTCAAAAATCATGAAAAAACATCGTAGTATAGCATGTCGTCAAAAATCATGAAAAACGTCATAGTATAGCATGTCGTCAAAAATCATGAAAAAACATCGTAGTATAGTATGTCGTCAAAAACGATGAAAAAACGTCATAGTATAGCATGTCGTCAAAAATCATGAAAAAACGTCATAGTATAGCATGTCGTCAAAAATCATGAAAAACGTCATAGTATAGTATGTCGTCAAAAATCATGAAAAAACGTCATAGTATAGCATGTCGTCAAAAACGATGAAAAAACATCATAGTGTAGTATGTCGTCAAAAATCATGAAAAAACATCATAGTATAGTATGTCGTCAAAAATCATGAAAAAACGTCATAGTATAGCATGTCGTCAAAAATCACGAAAAAACGTCATAGTATAGTATGTCGTCAAAAATCATGAAAAAACATCATAGTATAGTATGTCGTCAAAAATCATGAAAAACGTCATAGTATAGCATGTCGTTCAAAATCATGAAAAAACGTCATAGTATATCATGTCGTCAAAAATCATGAAAAACGTCATAGTATAGTATGTCGTCAAAAATCATGAAAAAACGTCATAGTATAGCATGTCGTCTAAAATCATGAAAAAACGTCATAGTATAGTATGTCGTCAAAAATGATGAAAAAACGTCATAGTATAGCATGTCGTCAAAAATCATGAAAAAACATCATAGTATAGCATGTCTTCAAAAATCATGAAAAAACGTCATAGTATAGTATGTCGTCAAAAATCATGAAAAAACATCATAGTATAGCATGTCGTCAAAAATCATGAAAAACGTCATAGTATAGTATGTCGTCAAAAATCATGAAAAAACGTCACAGTATAGTATGTCGTCCAAAATTATGAAAAAACATCATAGTATAGCATGTCTTCAAAAATCATGAAAAAACGTCAT
Source organism: Cephalopholis sonnerati (assembly GCA_019142605.1). Lineage (NCBI taxonomy): Eukaryota > Metazoa > Chordata > Actinopteri > Perciformes > Serranidae > Cephalopholis > Cephalopholis sonnerati. Next base: position 38,239,868 of record JAGQAX010000004.1, on the reverse strand, counting down.
AGTATAGCATGTCGTCCAAAATCATGAAAAAACGTCATAGTATAGTATGTCTTCAAAAATCATGAAAAAACGTCATAGTATAGCATGTCGTCCAAAATCATGAAAAAACGTCATAGTATAGCATGTCTTCAAAAATCATGAAAAAACGTCATAGTATAGCATGTCGTCCAAAATCATGAAAAAACGTCATAGTATAGTATGTCGTCCAAAATTATGAAAAAATGACATAGTATAGTATGTTGTCAAAAACGATTAAAAAACATCATAGTATAGTATGTCGTCAAAAACGATTAAAAAACGTCATAGTATAGCATGTCGTCAAAAATCATGAAAAAACGTCATAGTATAGCATGTCGTCCAAAATCATGAAAAAATGTCATAGTATAGCATGTCGTCCAAAATCATGAAAAAACGTCATAGTATAGCATGTCGTCCAAAATCATGAAAAAAAGTCATAGTATAGCATGTCGTCTAAAATCATGAAAAAACGTCACAGTATAGCATGTCGTCTAAAATCATGAAAAAACGTCACAGTATAGTATGTCGTCCAAAATCATGAAAAAATGTCATAGTATAGTATGTCGTCCAAAAACATGAAAAAATGTCATAGTATAGCATGTCGTCTAAAATCATGAAAAAACGTCATAGTATAGCATGTCGTCTAAAATCATGAAAAAATGTCATACTATAGCATGTCGTCTAAAATCATGAAAAAACGTCATAGTATAGCATGTTGTCCAAAATCATGAAAAAACGTAATAGTATAGTATTTCCTGCCTTTAAAGAAATTCATGGATTTGTTGCATATTAAAAAGTCATTAAAAATGAATCATAATTAAAAACCTGTATTGTCAAAGTATGTGAAAACCTACAAGGATTATTCTTTGTTCTTTTTTTTTTTGGTTTTACAGAAATTAGAAACAGAGCTATAAAAACAAGGATAACAGGGTTCAATAAAACAAGACAAACATTGAGCTTTCATGTGTATAGAGGTAGGTACAAGAAGAGACAGAGTTCTTTATTTCTATCCTCAGACACAAATACATCATGGTAACAATCAGTCAGTCTGTTTCTGTTAACTTAAAACAACACAGTAATGCAATTGTACAGAGTGCAAATATGCTGGATAGATATCAAATGATTAATGTAACAGGTCGTGTTATGTACTGCTAGTAGAAGTTCATGCTTGTTAGCCAGGCAGCAGACACCCATCCTTCTTCAACTGCTTAAATGAAGTAGAGTATTTCAGATGTCCCTCTCCCGAGCAATGCTCTCCAGGTCCTCCTGAAGGGTGCTGAGGCATTCCCCAACCAGATGAGATATGTCATCCCTCAGTCATAGTCTGGGTCTGCCTTGAAGCCTCCTACCAGTGGAACATGCCTGAAACACATCTAACTAGAGGCACCCAGGAGGATCGTGATCAGAAGCCAGAACCACCTCGACTGACCCCTATGTCACCAAAATGTCAAAAAACATGTTTTAATATGTTATGTTATGAAAAATCATCATAGTATAGTATGTCGTTCAAAATCATGAAAAAACATCATAGTATAGCATGTCATCAAAAATCATGAAAAAACGTCATAGTATAGTATGTCATCAAAAATCATGAAAAAAACGTCATAGTATAGCATGTCATCAAAAATCATGAAAAAACGTCATAGTATAGCATGTCATCAAAAATCATGAAAAAAACGTCATAGTATAGCATGTCATCAAAAATCATGAAAAAACATCATAGTATAGCATGTCATCAAAAATCATGAAAAAACGTCATAGTATAGCATGTCGTCAAAAATCATGAAAAAACGTCATAGTATAGCATGTCGTCAAAAATCATGAAAAAACGTCATAGTATAGCATGTCGTCCAAAACCATGAAAAAACGTCATAATATAGTATGTCGTGAAAAATCATGAAAAAACGTCATAGTATAGTATGTCGTCAAAAACGATGAAAAAACGTCATAGTATAGTATGTCGTCAAAAATCATGAAAAACGTCATAGTATAGTATGTCGTCAAAAATCATGAAAAAACATCGTAGTATAGTATGTCGTCAAAAACGATGAAAAAACGTCATAGTATAGCATGTCGTCAAAAATCATGAAAAACGTCATAGTATAGCATGTCGTCAAAAATCATGAAAAAACATCGTAGTATAGTATGTCGTCAAAAACGATGAAAAAACGTCATAGTATAGCATGTCGTCCAAAATCATGAAAAAACGACATAGTATAGCATGTCGTCTAAAATCATGAAAAAACTTCATAGTATAGCATGTCGTCAAAAATCATGAAAAAACGTCATAGTATAGCATGTCGTCCAAAATCATGAAAAAACGTCATAGTATAGTATGTCGTCAAAAATCATGAAAAAACGTCATAGTATAGTATGTCGTCCAAAATTATGAAAAAACGACATAGTATAGTATGTCTTCAAAAATCATGAAAAAACGTCATAGTATAGCATGTCGTCAAAAATCATGAAAAAACGTCATAGTATAGCATGTCGTCAAAAATCATGAAAAAACGTCATAGTATAGCATGTCGTCAAAAATCATGAAAAAACGTCATAGTATAGCATGTCGTCAAAAATCATGAAAAAACGTCATAGTATAGCATGTCGTCAAAAATCATGAAAAAACGTCATAGTATAGCATGTCTTCAAAAATCATGAAAAAACGTCATAGTATAGCATGTCGTCAAAAATCATGAAAAAACATCATAGTATAGCATGTCGTCAAAAATCATGAAAAAACGTCATAGTATAGTATGTCGTCAAAAATCATGAAAAAACGTCACAGTATAGTATGTCGTCCAAAATTATGAAAAAACATCATAGTATAGCATGTCTTCAAAAATCATGAAAAAACGTCATAGTATAGCATGTCGTCCAAAATCATGAAAAAACGTCATAGTATAGTATGTCTTCAAAAATCATGAAAAAACGTCATAGTATAGCATGTCGTCCAAAATCATGAAAAAACATCATAGTATAGCATGTCTTCAAAAATCATGAAAAAACGTCATAGTATAGCATGTCGTCCAAAATCATGAAAAAACGTCATAGTATAGCATGTCTTCAAAAATCATGAAAAAACATCATAGTATAGCATGTCGTCCAAAATCATGAAAAAACATCATAGTATAGCATGTCGTCCAAAATTATGAAAAAACGACATAGTATGTCGTCCAAAATTCTGAAAAAACGACATAGTATAGCATGTCGTCCAAAATCATGAAAAAACGTCATAGTATAGCATGTCGTCAAAAACGATTAAAAGACGTCATAGTATAGCATGTCATCAAAAATAATAAAAAAACGTCATAGTATAGCATGTCGTCAAAAACGATTAAAAGACGTCATAGTATAGCATGTCATCAAAAATAATGAAAAAACGTCATAGTATAGCATGTCGTCTAAAATCATGAAAAACGTCATAGTATAGTATGTCGTCAAAAACGATTTAAAAAACGTCATAGTATAGCATGTCGTCTAAAATCATGAAAAAACGTCATATGTTGTCCAAAATCATGATAAAACATCATAGTAAAGTATGTCGTCCAAAATCATGAAAAACTTCATAGTATAGCATGTCGTCAAAAACGATGAAAAAACGTCATAGTGTAGTATGTCTTAAAGATTCATGAAAAAAAGGGCATATTATAGTTTGTCGTCAAACACTGTGAAACAACGTAATAGTATAGTAGTAAAAAAAAATCATTAAAAAAGTAATAGTATAGCATACCGTTAAAATTCAGAAAATAATCTCATAGCATAGCTTGTCATCAAAAATCATGAAAAATGTCATAGTATCGTTTGTCCTCCATAAATTCATAAAAAATACTTCACAGTATAGTATGTCATCAAAAATCGATGAAAAAACGTCATAGTACAGGATGTCATTAAAATGTGCTTAAAAATGTCATAGTATGGTATGTTGCTAAACAGTGCTAAAAATGTTTTAGTATAGTATGTTTTCAAATTACGATTACAAAAAAACGTCATAGTATAGTAAGTTATAACAAACTGTCATTTAAGGTTTATAAGGGCATAATATCTCATAAATAAATAATATGTCTGTAAAAAGTCAGTGTATAGTATTTTTTGGAGTAGTTAGACACTGACACATGGGTAGGTGAGGCTCAGGGAGGTTCATCGTAGGACCGCAGGGAATTGTGGGTAAGTGGAGAGAAGATGGGTAGCTGAAGCAGAGGCCAGAGGGGCAACGGTGGGTGGCAGACCAGACTGGACGGGCTTGAGGGTTTCCTGGCAGGCTCGCTGGTTAGCAGTCAGAATGAACATGATCATGAGGCACAGGGGAAAAAGAGCTCAGGCTCATTAATAACACAAGAAACATTCTCAAGCTACACAAAACCAGAGAGGCTGGAAGACGGTAACTACTACAGTCGTTCAAGTGATATTCTGGCACAGAGTAAGAGAAGAGACAGGGCCGATGTGCTGGTGCGGGGATGAGCTGATTTTAACCAGGTGTGTAGTGAGCCAGGACTGTGGAGGGGTGATGAGCTTGTTGATGGCAGGCGAACCAGGATCTGGGAGCCAGGAGAGTGACAGGACAGGAACTATACACGCAAAAACAAAGAGAGACCAACAGAGAGGGAAACACAGATAAGCACAAAGGCCACACTGAGGTGAGGCCTTAGCTCTGACACTGTATCCATAAAAATGTCATTAAAAATGTCACTGGATACTAAGCTATAATAAGTCATTAAAAAATCACAGTAGAGTATGTTATGAAAAAGTTATACTACAGTATGCTACCAAAGGTCATAGTAGAGCATGTGGAAATATCAGTTAAAACATATGTGTGTGTGTGTGGGCATATCATTGCCCACATGAGTGTTGAAGTCCCCCAGAACAACTATGTTCTGGCCCCAGTCGGCACTATCCAGGCTGGGTAGAGAGAGACCTCCTCTTAGTGACTCACAGTCGTATTGAGGCAACCCTCTCGTTCACCCCGGCACAACTCCAACACAACAATGCTCAGCCGGGGACTCGTGAGTATCCAACACCCGCCCGGCGTCTCTCACCTCGGGCATCTTCGGAAAAGGTGGGGGTCCAGCCCCTCTCCAGAAGTTTGGCTCTAGAACCAGCCCCACCAGCTCCAGTTGCTCTCCCTCGCCAGAGCGGTGACATTCCATGTCCCCACACCTAGACTGTGAAGCTAGGGGTCAACACGCCTGGGGCCCTGTCGCCACCTGCTGCCCGGCACACAATACACCCAACCCGGATTCCTTTCCTTGCAGGGGGTAGAAAGGGGTGCGATTTGGGGACCTCAGAATTGCATCTATGCTTTTTGCAGATGATGTGGTTCTGTTGGCTTCATCACACCGTGACCTCCAGCATGCACTGGGGCAGTTTGTAGTCTAATGTGAAGCGGTCAGGATGAGAGTCAGCACCTCAAATACCCAAGTATCTTGGGGTCTTGCTCATGAGTGAGGGCAGAATGGAGCGTGAGATGGATCAGTGGTTTGGTGCGGCGTCTCTAGTGATACAGGCATTGTGCTGGACTACTGTGGCCAAACTGAACCAGAAGGCAAAGCTTTCGATTTACTGGTCCATCTACGTCCCAACCCTCACCTATGGTCATGAGCTCTGGGTAATGACTGAAAGAATGAGATCACGGATACAAGCTGCTGAAATGAGTTTCCTTTGAAGGGTGTCTGGACTCAGCCTTAGAGAGAGGGTGAGAAGCTCGGACATCCGGAGGGAGCTCGGAGTAGAGCTGCTGCTCCTTCGCATCGAAAGGCGTCAGATGAGGTGGTTCAACACCTGATCAGTAACCTCCTGGGAGCCTCCTATCCTATCGTCCCACCGGTAGGAGGCCCCTGGGCAGACCCAGAACACACTGGAGGGATTATGTATCTCATGGAAAGCATTTGTAGGGATGTCTGGAGTACTTTACTCAGCCTGCTGCCCCCACAGCCCAGCTTTGGATAAATGTCAATGTACTATCTCAAATAGTATGTAAAATAAAGAGCGCATTATAATATTTCACATGTCCTAAAAAATATCACAGAACAGTAGGCCATGAAATATGATTGTAATGTCATGTTATTTTCATGCTATGAAAAATGATATAAAAATAGTTTTAAAAAAATCATAACAATTGTAATAGTACAGTTTAGCCTTTAAAATATATTAAAATGTCATAGTATTGTATGTCATAAAAAATGTCATGGTATAGTCTGCCAAAAAATATACATAAAAATGTCAAGGTATAGTTTGTTTTAGAAATGTTAAGGAAAATATATGGAATAGTATGTCATTAAAAAATTATAATATGGTAAACATAGTTACATAAAAAAATATACTACTTCCAGACACAGCACAGTAAGGAGCTGAGAGGTATAAAGGAGAGAGTGTGAAGATTTAAAACAGCAACAATTATCATAAAACGTATATTAAATGTAATGTTTGGAAACAAAAGTCAAACTTCATTCAGAAACAACAAGTCAAAGTTAAACAAGTTCCACATACTTTGCATTTCCATATCGTTCCTTGGTTGTCATCAGCAACAAGATGGTGGAGGTGGAGGGGGGAGCGGGGAGCGGGGAGCGGGGAGCGTCAGGTTGTGGAGTGTTAAACCCCCTGTGGTCCGTCTGGAGGACGAAGCAGAAATTAAAGTCTTACTAATTAGCGAGCGATAAAAATAGTTATGGAAACGGTCGGATCTGGATCACAGTTTGCACTTCAGCCTCCGTTCTGACACCACTGAGCCGCTGTCTGCGTGTGCTTCAGTTAAAGAGAAGTCAAAACAAATTAATCCAACATGTTAGAAGAAAAACACACACACACCTACACGCGCACACACACACACGACTGTTTAATAGGACTGTTTATCTAAAGCCGTCCTGTGTGATATCTCAGATGCAAACACAGCCTTCAGTTTAAGTTCTTTAATTTGTTGACAGGAAGTGGAGTTGTTTTGAGGCTGTTTTTACTCACTTAATGTTGGATTGCCTCTGAAAGTGAGAAATAAGGTTAACAAGTCACACCAGTGTGGTTCATTTGTGTCTGCGGGTGCACCAGGAAAACAAATCCATCCTAACAAGCTCCTCTGACTCATTTTAAGCCTCTGAGACATTTACATCATCGTTCAATAAGGTGGGCTGATCAGCTTTTATTCTTTGATAAGTTTACAGATGGGGAAAAACAAACATTTATTTCACTTCAGGTGAGGAAAATTTATAACTGAAAATTTTACCTGCCATCAGAGACAAACTTCATCGTAAATGTCATCAGAGTGAAAATAGGATTCACCCGAGAATTAAAAAAAAAAAAAAAAAAAACAGGCTAAATTGGTGCACAAAGTGGAAACCAAACAAGTTCTGCACACGGGAGAAATTATACTTGATTCAAGACTCATTTTTGTGACTTGTTTTCACAAAACAAGATTTAAGGATTTGCATGCAGTTGTTCCCTCTAACAGACTGAACGACCTGACAAATGGATTTTTTTTTTTTTGGCAGTAATTTAACAAAAACTGATGCTCACTAGAAGTTTGATGTGCTGCAAGTTTAAATTAAACCTATAAACATCCTGCCAATCAAAAATATTTGTTATGCATCCTTGTTTAAGGTATAAGCAATTATTTGATATTGTTGAAAACAAAAACCAAGAAATCATGATGTGCTTTCGTATCATTTAACAGTAATTTTGAATATTTGATGTCTCAAAGACAAAATGCTGTTTTTAGGGTAAGCTGGAGCTCTAATTAGTCCGTTTATTATCAATCTGTAACAAGTTTAACTGCCACAAACGCAATTAAGTCACTTTTTAGGAGATAAAGTGGAAACCAAATCATGTCAGCTGGGTCCAGGTGTAAGTGGGTGTTTAGTGACGTATCACCCACTCACACCTGGACCCATCTAATCCTAACAACACACATGATGGCCGGGTGGGTCAATGACTCACATGTGACCTCAACGACTTGTCACACTGGGGGTGAAACATATCCTCTCGTTCAGGATTATACCAGTATAATTTTTAATATGATATGAAAAATTAAAATCGTGATACTGGCAATATTATTACTTGTTGACATATTGACGTCACACTGTTACCCACGGCAACAACAGGTATGGCTGAAAGCAAAATTATTACCGACTCCGCAATGGTTCCAAAAAGAGGAGCAGCTTCAGTAGTGTGGAATAAACTGCAGTGTCCTGAATGTTTTACTTCTCAGACTCTTTTAGTGACTCACCGCTCAGAGGGAACTCATTCAGCGGCTCCTCTGGCAGCAGCACAGCGTCTCTCCATCTCCTCTCTCGCCGTGTCGTCAAGTGATTTTGTCATAAACCTTTGGTAATGTAAACCTACGTGAATAAACTCCATATATGTGACTGTGTGATAGTTGTGGTATCATAACAGCCTGTCACAGGTTACAGCGTGATGATTAGAGGAGAAATGGCAGAGCATAATAAACAGAAGAAATCACCTGTTGATTTATATATACAGATCCCAGGGGACATTTTTTGTATTTAGGAGCTGTTTAAATGTGTAATTTGTGGTAGATTTTATTTAGTTTAACTATTAATATTGTATACAGAATCTGAATCTCACTTTGAGTTACTGTTGTTGTTCACAAACTAAAGAAATGAGAGATCATTTTTGTTTAGTTTTTACTGAATATTTGAAGCAAATTGTAAAACTATATCACTTATTTTGTTGCATTTGGATTTCAAGCTTTGTTCCTGTCACACATATGCTTTAAGTTTCACACCTGTTGTGATAATGCTTAGTAACCCTATTAAAATTGAATAAAGATACTCTTAAAAAAATTATTTTTTTTTTTACTAATTTGTCATATCATCAAGAATATTGTTATCACAAAAATACCCTGAAATATTGTGATATTATTTTAGGGCCATATCGCCCACTCCTAGTTCACACCCACACAGGGTTTAAAGCCTGCCACGTCATACCAGTCTGTTTGAACAGAAGAAGCTCTTGGATGAGAGGTGAAACGTCCTCAAGAAACTCAGCAAGTCCAGTTGCCTTCAATATAGAGGTTACGGTGATGAGTAAATGTGTGCTCGTAAGTCAGCCCTTAAACCTGTCAAACGCTGCTGGAGAAATGACAGTTTGGAAGGCTGCAGAAATGATTTGTCTAAATGAAATTTTTATACAACCTGTCACCTTGATTCTAATTTCTGATACATGAATTAACCTCACTGGATCAGTTTAAAGATAAAAAAACGTTTAAAAACAGACTGACTAAAATGTTTTGAATGATAAAAATGACTAAAATGTGACTAATTAACATTTTCATCTCAAGATTGAGACAAAATCTAAGATGGCTGTCAAAATGAACACTGGACCCCAACGACGCCAATTCATCAAAAATGTTCTCCATTTTGGGGTCTTTGTTCACTGTGGAGGCATGAGAGGAAAACAAGCTTTTCTTTACAAATGTAATGCAACAGCAGATGAGTAACTGACATATAAAGGGTCATTTTGGGTGGTGAAGTGTTCCTTTAATGGTAATACATGTTATCCACACTAATCAAAATGTCTTTCTTTGTATTCTCTCTTAGTTTTAGTTTTGATCAGTGCATCATTAATATGTGATGTGAGATTTTAGATGCGTCTCAGAATGAGTTGATTTGTCTCATAAACAGCTCTGGTGGCTGATGTTTCATCCTGTTCAAAGAAAATGATTTTCAGGAGTCGATAATTTGACTAAATGACTTGTAGATTTTTTGCAGTGTTCATCCATCTCTCCTCTCGGGGGGATTTACAGATAAAACATCGTCATCATCTGCATCAGAGTGACTGAAGGGCCTGCAGAGACTTCTTGTCAACAGATTAGGAATCACTCGAAGTGAATTGTCCTCATCATTAATATGTGCATAACATGAACGAGCCGGCACGCCGCCGCCGCTGATGAACAATGAGGCCGTTTCATCTTCAGCTGAGTGCCACTCTGATGAATATTCAGACGAGGGAAACTGGGCTTTAAACGGTACACACTGAGCCTCTTAGCTAAATCAGCACTCGCTCCTTTATTAACATACTGGAATCTGTAATTATGCCCCGTCGCATGTTAGCTTTACACAACACGACTACAAAAGATACGACCAAAGGAAGAGGACTGATGTTATGTGTGACTGCAACTGCTGCAGCAAATTTCTGTTTCTATAAGAAGCATCTGAGACTCAGTGTGCTCACTGTAAATACACTGCAAAAAAAAACCTCCATCTTCACCAGTTTACTGTTGATCCCTGAATTCTGCAGTGTGAGGATGTGTTTACATCGCCTGCTCCGTGTGATGAAGTTCACTTTTTAGCTGCACAGTTCAGACAGGATGGAGTTTAACTTACAATCTGATAGTTTGGGCAAAAACTCCTGAAAATAAAACTGAGACTGTATTGTTCCTTATTTCAGGTGTTTTCAGCCTTTTTGTCTTGCCTTTATATAAAACTGCACAAACAACCAAGTCATCACAGATCGCTGTATTTTTGTGCTGTGAGCATTTCAACCAAAAAATGACTGAGAAGAACAAAGAGAAGCTGTGTTTCATGTTTGCGATATGGCCCTAAAACAATATCACAGTATTTCAGGGTATTTTTGCGATAACAATATTCGTAATGATATGACGAATTAGTAAAAAATATTGTATCATTAATTTAAGATGATAGGATGCAAAAATATATGTGATATACACTAAGCGGTCACTTTATTAGGTACACCTTGCTAGTACCTGTTAAGTCTTGGTGTCATAGATTCAACAAGTTTTGGTCCATATTGACGTGATGACATCACACAGTTGCTGCAGATTTGTTGGCTGCGTGTCCATGATGAGAATCTCCTGTTCCACCACGTCCCAAAGGTGCTCTACTGGACTGAGATCTGGTGACTGTGGAAACCAGTTTGAGATGATGGAGGCCGTCAGTCAGAAAGTTTAGAGAAAATCGATTTACTGTGTCAGTAAACCTGACTTTTAAAATCCATGTAAACATGTCGCACTAAATCAAATTTCTCAAAGTGGGACTAACACACCCAGATAATGTGATTGGGAGTTGGATTCCTCCTGCATGTATCAGTCAATCAGACCCAAACTGGCCGAGGCGCACTGAGCATGCTCCACAGTTTCTGACCCGGAAGTCCAATAGCATTAAATGTGTAACAGAAGAAGAAGCTGGTAACAACATGGAGAAATCTACATCCAGAGCTGTGACTTTTTGGACGGACCAAATGTACAGAGCTGTAAAGTTGTCCACCATGGTACCAGTTAGCTGCTAGCTAACCGTAGCTAACTTGTTTGTCCATTGTTTGGACTGTGACGTAATAGGTCAACAGGAAAAAGGTCCAATACTAACAAGCTGAAAGGGGGCATATCTCCACCTATCGTAGCGGAGTCGGACATACTTCGGTCAATAAATGGATTCCCCTCCTGTGCTTGTACACTGGGACAAGGACAGTAGTCCAAAAGTACTAGTCGAGCTGTGACTGTAGCTTCACTTAACTGTGCATGGAAACAGACTGACTATCATCCCCTGACTGACTCCCTGTCCTTGTCCAGCATCTCCGAATCTATCCACCTCCCAAAGACAGACCTAATTAAACAATACAGTCACATTTGGCCAAATATATGTGTCCAATAAACAGCTTTTATTTGGATGCATTCTGTGATAGCATATTTGTTTTAGCTAGCCTATTTTAGTTACAATTTCTAATTTAGATTTTGAGATGCACTAAGCAAGGACCAGTCTTATTTTAATGTGGGAATGTCTAACAAGCGAGTAAAGTTAGCAAGCACTAGCAGTTTGCTTATCCGCAAATACAACCATTCACACTCACATTCACACCTATGGACAATTTAGAGTCACCAATTAACCTGCATGTCTTTGGACTGTGGGAGGAAGCTGGTGTACCCGGAGAAAACCCACGCTGACACAGAGAGAACATGCAAACTCCACACAGAAGCGCTCCCCCACCCCGGGTTCGAACCAGGAACACTCCTGCTGTGAGGCGACAGTGCTAACCACTGCACCACAGTGCCAAGCAATCAAATATTTTGTCCCTAAAAATAATGATTAATCGTGATTATCATTTTGGCCATAATCTTGCAGCACGATGAGCTGTATACAAACAGGATATAAAGGGTAAACAAATGTTTATCTCCAGAGACTGCAAAGGGTAAATGATATCGGACAGATAAAAGGAATATATGTTTAAGTCTGAAAGAACAACAGATGAATTAGTGATGTTATTAATAAATGAATTATAATCTGTCCCAGTTCTAAATGAAATAAAACCCTCAGGCTTTATCTTCATATGATTTTTACATATTGCTGTTGCACTTCACTGATTTAAACCCCACAGGGGATTACACTCCACATTTAAAATTCCACATATAATCACATTATTTAAAAATGTTTATAAAGAAGGTCATTTATTGTTCACATGTGAATAAAGAGGTTTTATTTTGTCTTTTTGGGATTTTATATGCAAAGCTAATTTTTTATTTTCATAATTCCTCATTAGAAAAATAAGAAACCCCTGTGGTGGTTAAATATTAGACTGATATCTTTTACAGTGTGCAGCAGACTGCTGCTGAAGATCTGTGGACTGAAGAGATTATCTGGATTTATCAGCTTTGGCCATTTTGCCAGAGATTTTCATTTTTTTCCCCGTCAGTTAGATGGAAAACAAACCTGCATGAATAAAACCAAACAGCCCCCCTTTTACAAACGGAAGATGACTGGATCAGATTTACCTTCCTGATAGCAGCAGTAAAGAGGATTTTGTTGGAGTGGAGTCCGCGCGGCGCTCACATGTGTTCGCCGTCATCAGAAACACAGAAACCTGGAGGTCTCCAAACAAACATCATGAAGCAGGAAGATAAGATGGGAACGCTGCGAGGACAGAGAGCAGAGCAGAGGATTAAACAGATTAAACACTGAAGTCAAACTGTCAGAGCTGCATGACGTCTGCGCACACACACAAATATACACACAGTCCAACTTTACACACACCACAACAACAACACAGTCAAAGCAAACAATACTGCAACACCAAAATAACCTGCGATAAAGCCAAATGAATATTGGTTTACTGCTGTTTGAGAGGGTCAAGCATGAACTTTTAGCCTTTAGCATGGACAGGAAGTCCTTCAAATCCTCAGAAATAAATTTAATTTCTCCAGTTTTCATAGAATTATAGATCCATCTGCTGATGAAGATCATGTGATATGTTTAAAAGCTCCAGAACAGCTACTGTACCAACCCGATCACCACAATACATGTTGGCAATCTACGTTTCAGCAAACCACAGATATGTTACAGTTACGTGTTTTATGTAGCAGATATGTTGAAACTTAAAGTTTCAACAATGCTGTGGTTAACGTGGTTAGGTTTGGACACAAAACCACTTATGTACGTTTAGAAAAAGATCATGTTTTGGCTTAAAATATCCAGATTTGAGGACACAATCCCTGCAGGATATGCAGCGATGTCTCAGTAACAAAGAACAGCTTATCGTGGCGAGATCCCTGATGGAGAAACAGTGACGAGTCACTCCAAAACACCGACATTCAGGGGCTAAAAACGCAGTGATGACTTGCTAAAAACACCTAGTTTGTTGGTGTTGAACAGTGGTCTGCAGCCTGGCTGGCGTCTTTCCGAGGTGTCACACCACCCATCCCCTCCACCTCCAGATAACACAGTCAGCTCATGTACTACATCATTTTAGAAATGCTGATTTGGTAAATATGAGAAGTACAAATGAACAATATACAGTACAGTACAATACTAACATTTTTTTCTAGAGACTGTTTGAAGGATAAAAGCCGGTCAGAGCTGAAGTGAAATCACTTGGCGTCGAGGTTTCGGCCATCTGGTCAGAACGTGCTCCCTGAGGAGGTTCTTCTGGACTCGTCCAACAGGAGGAGACTCAGAGGAGACCTAGAACACACTGGAGAGATGAGACATCCCATCTGGACTGGGAATGCCTGGAGATCCCTGAGAGGAACGAGGAGACGCAGGGAATCCTTCACTGAGCTGCTGCAAACACCACCCGCATTAATTCCTTTTGTCACAACAATCCATTCACAAACACCATCCTCACCAGATGGAGGCGCTGCAGAGCCGCTGCAGCAGCTTGTTTCTCTCTGATTGAATATCTGCTGATAGCTGAAGACTGATACACTGATTTATGATTTTCTGAATGAGATCATCCATTGTTTTATGTCATGTTTGTGGTGACCAAAGGATGGAAACAGCTCAGTTCATCAATGGTCAACCACTTTGATCTTAACAGAAATATCTCAGCAAATGTAGACCAAAACTTGGTCCACATATTCATGATCTTCAGAGGATGGCAGACTACACTGCCCTCTCCCTCGTCTTCCTTTTGTACATATATACGCAATCCCAACTGGAGGCTTTTGCTTTGGGCTGTGTTGGTGCAATGGCTCAACCTAGAAGCATAAAAAAGGTCTGCAAGGTTAATACAGTGGCAGAATTTTACAGTGTAGAACTTTTCCACCGTAGTTTGGTTGCAACTCCCCTGCAGGTTTTCCTCTGGCCAAAAAAAAATCTCTTTCACCACATCTCTATGTCACATATAGAGCCTGTTTACACCTGCTGTTAACATGTTTTGGACAGCCAAGACGCATCACTGCTCACACCTGTGTCTATCAATCTCACCAGTTGTGTTCAGATTCCATTACTGCCTACATCACTTATGCTAGAACAGTACTGTGGGCCAAATTCGGTCTGGGATAGGGTGCCAGGTGGCCAAGCATTTCCTCATTTTCCCCAAAAAATTTAAATTAATTCACAGTGTGATTTGTTTTGTACTCTGAATTCATATAAGGTGCCAGAGTGCATTCAAAGCATCAAAATAAGAGTTTACCAACAATAAGTGCGAGGGGAGAATCTCCTGGACCAACACATTCTCACTCCGACCTCGTCACATATCGAAGTTTGGTCATGGACTTTCCACGTCAAAATATGACATCAATGACATCTGAGACACTGCATCAACTTCAGCCTGTTACATGCATTGTCTGTTTTCAAAATACACTTCTGTTTTCACAGGAAATGTACAGTTTGCATAGAGTCTCTTTCAAAATAAAAGCACTGCGTCAATACAACACTGCTAATTGACATTTTTTCCCTCAACAACAAAAACACGTGGTTGGGTTTAGGAAAAAAGAACAGGGTTTGGCTTCACAATCTTACAGGAAGTGAACACTCACTGGCCTCCTAATGAAAGTTGGCAGTTGCTGGACCCATCCACCACCCCTCCTGCCCACCTTACTCAGGACTTCCGCAACCTTAACGTTTGTTTTTGTCCCGCCGCGTCTCCCCCTGACGCCGCCGGGCATGTTGGCAGTAATGCTCCACCGTATGTTTGCAGTTCACCTTCTGAAAAGAAGAGGTGGTTAAAAAAAAGCCGTCAACACTTTGGGTAAGGGCAAAATGGCAGTGCGCGAATTGAGACAGCACTACCCTGTTTAAATAAGTGCATCGTGCTAGAAGTACAAAGTGACTACACTGAAGTGTACGAACAGGAGTATGCGATTTGAGACACACTCTGTGTTTTTGTTGTCTGTGCCGCCATCTCGACTGTAAGATAGCCAGGAGGGAGAACTCTACCAGGTGCACCTGTGCAGTGCCCTGACTGCAAGAGCTGCGACCTGGTTTTGTTCGTCCGCCGCACTTTTGGGACGATTCTGAAATGAGCTGTGTCACTTTAATTGTGTACAGTGGCCGAAATAAGCTCAGGCAGCCGCCTGGTGGAGATCTGCTTCTACTGAGAGAAAGTTTCCAATGTTTTTTTTTTTTTAGTTTTCCATGTACAGCGACAACATGCTCATATTATCTGCATTAGTTTGGACACAAGCAACACAGAGCAGTGAAGTAAAGCTGGAGACTGGAGGGTGTGTGTGTATGTGTGTGTGATGTTGTGTGTGTCCTGTACAGCGAACATGAAACACAGCGTGGGTGTGTGTGGTGTGTACATTGTGTTTGTGTCTGATCAGTAGAGACTGTTTCTGTCTTCCTTCCACTTCAGCCCTGCAGGCGCTGCCCTGGGCGGTCCACCCCCTACACACACACACACACACACACACACACACACACACACACACACACTGACTGCAGGATCAGAGCTGATGTTCAGCACAGTGTCCTCCAGGTTTCTTGCTTCCTTTTATTTTTTATTTTTTTTCTTTTAGCATATGATTTTTTTTTATTTCTGATGGAGACAGGCTAACAGTTTCCCTCTGCTTCCTGTGTTTATGCTAAGCTAGGCTAAACACATGCAAAAACTAAACTGCTGCTAATGGTATGTTGTTATAAATGTATATACGTCACTGCTGCCTCTAGTGCTTTTACAAATTGTATGTCCAGTTCTTGTTGATGTGTTCAAAAAAGTCTTTTAAACTTTATGCCCAGTTTTTTTTGTTTGTTTTTTGTGCTTTGCTGTATTTTAGATAGCCTTGTGTAACAAACTGGCCAAAGGACTACAAATGAAAAATAGCCTCTTAGTTAATTGTGGTATTTTTAAACCATGAGTATTTATTCATTTGTACTGTGCTTTCTTAGATAAACTACACTGAAACTGACATGTCGTGGACATATTTCTGAGGCTGATTTTGTTCCGGTATTTCTGTGGGATGGAAGTCAATTTCACTATTTATCACCTGACTGGGACGGGACAGGAAAAAAAAAAGAAAAATCGTAATAACAATGCTGAGCCTGTAAGTACAAACACACATTGTTTTATGTTGAGCATGTGAAGTAAAATTGATTGTTTGTCAAGATAATATCGTGATGCTAATTTCCATTAGCACATTATTGGTAATTCCCATTATGTGTTAGCTTTGAGCTAATGTAGAAACTGCTAGTTATTTGCCACAGGGTTGTAGCAGTTAAAATCAGAGAGGTTTTCACTTACAAGAAGTTTGCCTTGGACTTTGAATACAATAAACATATGAAGAGGGAATAACATTGAAGGTCAAGTACTGCGACAGTCAAGAACATCAATATAGAATTAAGATAAAACATGAAAAAGATACTATAAAAAATAAAACAAATGTACAATACAGGTGTTTAAGCTTTTATGTTAGAGTTGTTTCAGCTTTATACTAAACTATACTTGATGTGATATGCTAGGTTTTTATGGATAAATATTAAGGTTGAGTCGAGCACTCAGACAAAATGAGTATGCAGATAGTGTACTTTTAGTAAAATGTGTCAATATCTGTACTGGTAACGAAGGAAAATCCTTATTTGGGTTGCTGTGTTCAGTCTCTTACTCTTGTGATCAAAACTAATCTGAAGCTCAGTCCTGAGACGAAATATAGCAACTTCTGCTCAATTTCAGGCTTAACATAACAACTTACGATTCATTCCCACCCATTTCCTGATCAAGTCACACCTACTTCTGGTTCAAACTCTGCCCATCTGAAGGACATTCATTGATATAGATAATTCAGTTGCTTGAATAGATACAGATAATGGTGTACTTGCTCATCCCAAAGGACGCATTCACACTGGAGCTGTTTGGTCCGCTTTAAACGAACCCTGGTCCGCTTCCACGGATGGTCTGGTTCGTTTGGAGTGGTGTGAACACTCATTTGAACTCTGGTGTGGATTAAACGCATGGTGTTGGTTCACTTGCAGTGGGAAATGCAAACGGACTATCCAGTGAACCAAAGAGAGGAGGTGACGCAACGCGCAGTGCATTTTGGGTAGAAAAAAAAACAACGAACAGCACAAGCCTGGAGAAGCAGAGGCAAAAAGAGAAAAAGTTGGAAAATGTCTCGTGGGCAGACGTGGAGTAGTGAGGAGGTGCAGGTGCTTATTGATATATGGTCAGAGGACTATAAATCGCAGTTGCTTGTGGCTTAAGGGAATGGATTTCCGTTTTCGGTCCTGGCCAATCGATAAGCCGGCTTTTCTTCTTCTTTGTGCTTTTTTTCTTCCTGTTACGTGGTCGTTTCGGGCAGTACCGCCCTGGCGCCCCCAAATGAGCAGCTGTTGGTCCGCTTTAAAAAGTGCAGTGTGAAAGTGAACCGAACCAAATGCATTCCCCGCTAATCAAACCAAGTCCCCCGGACTTTCCTGGTGTGAACGTGCCCTAACACATTTATAGCTCTACTATGAGTAATCAACATTTTCTTGATTATTTTAAAACATAAGGGGAATGGAACAGGGGTCATTCTTCCAGGTTTGGGACAGGACAGGATTCCTGTCATGGGATTGGGATAGGGCAGGAATAAAAAAATCCAATTCCATTCCTCTATGCTCTGTAAAGGACACTCGATCCAACACGGCCAGATAAATGAAACCTGATCAGACCTCGTTCTCTCCTGTCCTTCTTCCCCTTTATTTAACCAGGTAGAAGTCTCACTGAGCTCCACAAAGGCAGTAAGACAATACTGCGACAAAAATAAGTACAAACCAAAAACTGGAAACTAGTGCACGCCACAAACTATCATAAAGCACCCATCTCCAGGCTGAGCAGAGGTCCAGTCAGAGTAACTGGGAACACCTGTTCGGAGGAGCACGGGGTCTGAAGACGATTGTAATTAAAAACTTTAACACACTGTATAAAATAAGAACATCTACAGTTTCCTCCTGTTTATACATGAACAGATGATGTGTACTGCTGCAGTCAGTCTCTACGATGTCTGAAGGTCGTCTATTGTTTTTCTCTTCATGAAAACTGTAATTATTCCAAAAGTCCTCCAGGGATGGTTAAAAAAAAATAAATGCATGCTGAGGTGAAAATGTCCATTTTCAAAATATCCTGTGTTTTACAAACTTTAGGTTTATGCAGACAGACGCATAATTGTTTGCCAGCTGTTGTTTTTCGCTCGTGTATTATTCCATGGCGAGCATGTCTTCCAGATTAATCCTTTGTATGTGCACGTTCTTGGCAGAAAACGGATTCTGACTGTGAATTTCTTGGCTGACAGACAAATAACGGCTCGCAGCTTCCTCACACTGTACTATCAGTCAGATTATTGACAGCCGCTCCTTCCTCTTTAGTTTCTGCTGAGCATCAAGTCAAATAAAAAGAGCCGCGGTGACGCTGTTGTCAGTTTATGCAGAAAAACAACAACTGCTCGCTCCCTCTGCTCTGAAATTAAAATCCTGAATTCAGCCCCTCTGACACAGTAAGAACAGAGTGCCGCAGAAAGAACGTCTGCAAATTATCTTTTTCAATAACTGAAGAAAGTTTTAACAAAAACACTGAAACACTCTCATTTTATTTCATTTCAGTAAACTGTAAAGATCAGCGAGCAGAGATATGAAACACAAGAACTCAAGGCTCAAACTGTTTCCAGAGCTTTCAGCAGAATCTCAGTCGCACTCAGCAGAAAACTGAGCTCCACAAAAGCTCCTGTGTAAACCTGAGTTAAGGGGTTCTGCTCAAACTGCTGCTTCTGCAGCGGTCACAAAAAAAATATTTAAATGTTTTATATTTTACTAAAGTTACACTGTAAAATATGACAAGTTGATTTTACTTTTAATAAAATCTAGGAAAGCGATTGCCTTGAAAAAAGGTAAGTCAATATAACTGTTGGTCTGATGTTTACTCCATATTTAAAGATAAAATTTATGTATAATTTAGTTGTATTGATCTAATTTTGTGAAGTTGTTGCAACTAAAAAATGACAAGTGAAACTGACTTGTTCTTTTTAAGTGTTAGCAACTGCAATAAGCCTAGTTAGTCTGACTTAACTGACAACCTGTCCTCACTCCCAACTCATCAAATACCAGCCCGCTCTTATTTGGAAGTTGTCAAATAAGACCACTTTGTCGGGATTTCGGCATCAGACTCTGATACCAAAAGCCACCTTTCATGGTGGTATGATACGCAGCCAGGTGGCGTCAGTTTGTGACGCAGCTGGAAGGAACCTTTTGCAGTGTTATGAAATACCACTGGTGAGCTGGCACCTGTCACGGTGGTAATGATACATCACAAGACATCATCAGTTTGAAACGCTGCTCATAATGATGTAATACAAGGAGCTGGGAGGTCCCTATAGGGCAAGGCGGATGGGTCCAACAAACCCTGGACTTTTACCTCGGAGCCTGGTATTTGCTTCCTGTGTGAATGTAGAGCCAAGCCATGAGTTTTTGTTACCTAAACCTAACTTTGGGCTTTTGTTGACGTCCCAGCGTTGGTAGCGGCGTCCCGTTACATCAACAGCAGATCCAGCAGGATATCTAGCTCGTAATATGTAGATGTGACAGTCCACTGATGAAGTGATGAGAACATGCTGGAAATCTCTGCTTTGCTTCCAAAAATGCTTTCAAAATGTACAGATTTTTGTCCAAAATGTTGTTTGTGTGACTCAGCCCTTAGCTGCGAACACATTCTCACTCCGACCTCGTCACATATCGACATTTGGTCATAGACTTTCTATGTTGACATATGACATGCAAGGTAAGGTACCCTGGGTTTGTTGGTTGATGACGTTCTGGGATGATTTTAGTTAGGTTTAGGAAAAAAGAACAGGGTTTGGCTTTACAATCTTACAGGAAGTGAACACCGCTCTCCTGGGTGAAGGTCGGTGGTTGTTGGACCCATCCACCACCCCTCCCGCCCGTCCTACTCGGACTTCCGCAACCTTAAGTTTTGTTTTTGTCCTGCCACGTGTCTCCCCGACACTGCAGGGCACCTTTAAACCATAACAGCAACCGACCACGTACCATGCCGACGTGAAAGGACGGCTTTTTCGTCAGTGCCTGATGCCAGAGGTCACTGACCTTGTGACTGGATTTCAACGACCTCAAAGTGAGAGCGTGTTGGCAAAACATTTACATCACAAAACATTAAAATTTCACCAACAATGCACGGATAGCGCTTTAAAATGTGGCACTGACCAAGCTTTGGTATTTGATGAGCTGAGATGAGAACATGTTGTAACTGAACAGTTGTGTTTACTCAGTAGAATTTAGTAAACTGATTACCTGAGATAAATAAAGCTCAGCATCAGTTCAATCAGGAAGACTTTCTTTAGGCTGTATCCACTCACAATTCTCTCTCCATCCCACCACTTCCACCAATCAGCTGACTGTGGGCGTTCCCTCTCTCGGTTAGCCAATCAAATTATGCCATGATCTCCTTCAGCCATTCACGTTGCTGCTGCCAAACTTTAAATCTATTCTCCTCTCTGCTCCTGTCACCTGTCATGTTAGGTGAAAGTGCGCGCCCTCCTCCACCCTGTTCACCTCCAGTCACCTTATCCAGAGCCTAGGACGAGCTCATCAAAAGCCCACTACTCTTCACATCCTCATCCTCATCTCCCTCTTCATCTCATCATCACCATCAACATCTAGACTCCATAGAGGGGAGGTTCCCTAATCTAATACGTCTTTACCACCCTCCTGAAATATATGACACCACAAAGGGGTCTAATCACAGAAAAACTTTTCACATTTCTCATACTTATGTGCACATGTAAATAAATACTCTTTTCTCTCAGAACGAGTCTCTCCTGATTGAAATAAAGTAAACACAACAAAGAATGATCAGCTCGCAGGATTTTTATTTTAACAGAATGTCATTCTGAGCATCTGACAACAGACAAGGCCAGAGTTTATGAAAAGAAATTATGCAATCAAAACAAATCCACTTTTAAGCTTTATGAAATAATCTTTCAAAAAAAAAATTAAAAAAATCCAGAAATATTCAAAGTCATTCTTTCTTGGATTTGCTGAAGATTTTAATGGGGCTTCAGTTTTATCACAAATACCAAAATTCAATCAAATTTCAGTCAACTTATGAGCTAAATACAACATTTAATCAAACTATAAATATTATGCGTAAGAACCTTGCAGATATCTGAACTCTTTTTCATGAGAAAGTTAAGTCAGGGTAACTTGGTTTATACTCAGAACGTCATCACTGTCTCCTCCACCTGCATGTGTGTGACAGTTGTATTCAGTCAGCATTAAAATCAAGGTTAGTGGTGTAAGGAGGAGATGTCAAAAATAAGATTTCCTGTTAATAGGTTGTTAATTTTTGTTCTCTCTGCTCCATATTGAACGTTCCATTTCAACGGCCATGTGTCCCACATTTTGGTGTTCACATGTTTTTTTAAATATCCATGATTAAATAAAATTTATGATTCAAAGTTTTTGACTAAAATCGACTAAGTAGTTCTTTTAGCCCGCTTGGGGTAATGTTATGTTGTTAATGTGTGAGGTTATTTTTCTTTTAAAAAACAATTGTTATAATAAATGACAAGCAAAAAAATAAATAAGAAATTCCAAAACAATTAAATTAAATTAAATTAAAACAACTGAAAAAAATCCATGAATTCTGTTTGGGCCTGGATATAAGTGCAGTTAACAAATTAAGTAAACATAAAACAATATTAACTTACCTTTTTCAAGGCAGTCTGAGATCAACTTGTTGAATTTTACTGTGGAGCTCGGAAGGCCTCTGAAAATCAATGGCACAGGATACACTGTAAAAAAGATGTTAAAAAATCTGTCAGCTGTTGTTTCAAGAACATCACTGTAAAAAATATGGTAGAACTTTTTCTACTATAGTAAAGGTATGTTAGTGCTGCTGATTTTACAGTTAAGGTTGAAGCTTGAGGCCATATTTTATCGTATAAATACAATTTTTTACCACAGAAAGCGACACCATATAACTAACATGGAAATATCAGGACTAATTTTGCCTTGATGAATGAAAATAAAAGCACAAATATGTCCTTCTGCTTCTCAAATCAATCTGATTCAAAGTATTTTTTATAAAATGCTGTTTACCTGCAGCCCGACGGACGACCTCTCTGTGAGCTGCTCAGAAACAAAAGAGAAAAAAGTTAATTAATATCGGTGCAGCGAGCTTAAAGGTGAACGTTTAAGACAGGGTGAGGGGGAGAGGGGGAGGATGGGGGACGTAGGGGGGAGGTGGTGGAGGAAGGAAAGGAGGGAGGGGGGGGATCAGATAATGAAAATAGTCCCTGAACTTGATTTCCTTAATCACTGCATGTCCCTCTTTCTGTTAATTGAAGATAATTATAGGATTTTAATTTTCTTATGTAGGTTAAAGAGGAGAGTGAGAAGTCAGACGGAATAACTGAGGCAGATGAAGACGAAGAGGCCGACGGAGTCTATTAGTGATGAACACAAAGGCCTTGATGCTCGTCAAGGCATTTTAAAAATCTCCATGTTTAGTTTAAAATAACATCTAACAGTATCAAGGCTGGTGTCGCAGCATGAATTCAAGAGAGAAAAATAAAAATGAGCCTTTAAAATGAGACTGCTGAACCATTCTGATCACATATGTGTTTGTTAAATCATACATAAATCTTATTTTGGTTCTTTTTTCATTAGCTTTTATCAAGAAAATGAAAGATTCATCAATATATACAAGCTAAAAACACTAATACACAGATGTGGTATAAAAACACAACACAGAGGGGGAACATAAGAAGAAGGAAAAAGTAAAGAAATTATTTATACATCAGTATCGTACCTGAGAACACTGCAAATTCATTATTCAGCTCGCCCCATACCATACGGATATTTGCCATAAAATAATAACAGCAGTTCTTATTCATACTGTGTAACCTGGGGAATTTATGTGTGTGGAGAAATAAATAAAGTCATTAATAAATAAGGCGAGGCGTGTAATGCATGAGGAGCATGAGGTTTAAGACCTTGAGCTATTTAAAAGATCTACAGAAACTTTAAAAATTAATGAATTCATGATTCATATTTTTTCTTTTTTGAAGTCTTATGAAAGAAGAATGTTTGTGTTCATGTTAAAAATTAATCTTTTTCTTCATTGGAAGACCAAACAAGCTAAACAACACGTGAGCTGTGAACAGTAAAAACAAGGGTTGATTAAAATCTAATCGAACTAAGACGTAGTAAATTCCAGTGAGACCAGAATGCTAAAAAAAAAAATCTTTTATAAAAGGTTTTTTTTGATAACAGACATGATCCTGGTCAGGTCTGAATGGTCACTTTTTGGACGTTACCATCAAGAACTTTAATTTCTGGAGGCACAAACATGCTGAAAATGTTGAAATTTTCTTTGCTTATATTTTTATCTTACTGTGCTCTTTCCTGATACAAATTACAAACTGTTGTTGCAGTGATGCTGAGATCTTAAAATGGTTTACACAGATGAAATCATTGTGACGTTGTGCTTTAAAGGACGTGTACTCAAAGTTGAATATAAAAGCACATACACCGATCAGCCAAAACGTTAAAACCACTAGCAGTGAACTAGAAGTGATCATCATCGATCATTTCATTACAATGAAATGTTCTGCGGGGAAACCTTTGGTCCTGGCATTCATGTGGATGCCCCTTTACAGACTCCACCCACCTAAATATTGTTATAGATCAAGTGGCCCTGATGGCAGTAGTCCCCCAGCAAGGCAGTGCACCATGCCACACCACAAAACTGCTCAGGAATGGTCCAAGGAAAGTGACGAAGAGCTCAAGACATTGACCTAGCTTTCAAATTCCCCAGATCCAAATCTGTTGCCAGTAGAGGGGTGTACTTGGTCTGTAATGCCGTTTGGGTGGGTGCAGCATGTGAAGTGGTATCAACGTGAATGCCAGGACCCAAGGTTTTCCAGAACATTGCACTGTAAGAAAACAATCAATGTTATTCACTTCACCTGTCGGTGGTTTCGGCTGATCGGTGTACGTGCTTGTATATTAATTGTTGAAACTTTGTGTTGCTGCTATTCTTGGCCTGGTCTCCTTTGTAAAAGAGATGTTTGATCTCAGTTGGACAAGCCTGGTTGAATCGAGGCTAAATTAAAAAAAAACGGAGCCTCTGTTTTCAGGACTTATGTGGGAAGACAATATGTACAAGAATTGGCAGAAATTAAGCTTTGAATGGTGCCACCTGTCTTTTTTTCCTAACACCATGGACGATCTGAGTTTGATGATTTTTTTTTTATTTTCAAAGCAGTCTTCAACTTGACTCTCACATTGCCATTAAATGTATTCTTGTTCCCATCACACATTGCAGATAACATAAGGTATCCTATGAACAATGCATGCATAATAGTTCGTATAACATCTTACAAATTTTGTGCCCCATGAATGACGTTATGTCCTTAATGTACAGTTAGGTAATGAACGTAGAGTTACTGTGGTTATGTTTAGGAAAAGATGGTGAGGACAGTGAAGAGGACGTACCTTAAAATGACTTGAAGTTCACTCAGATCTGAACACCTGAATCCAGGGGAATGTTCTGGGCGAAGAAAGTCTAGGGTTGACCCTGAAATGAAATAAAGTACAACAATTTACCTACTGATTTAAATCTCTGAAAATACAAGTTCTATGTATTAAATGATCATTAAAACACATTTCAAAGTGCCATCTGATACCCCCCGCCTCCACAGGCATTGTAAAAATGGTGCAGTCCAACAGACATAAGAAATCACAAGTGTTGCTAATGTAATCATGTGAGTGTGTTGTTAATGTGCTAACTGGTTAACAAGCATCAAGGCAGTCTTGAGACACCCCTTAATATGTGGAGTACCTCTGAAGGTGAATGTAGTGGTATAGAGACTGAGTATCAAACGTTCCACATATTGACTGTGGAGGCCTAAACATGTCAGGTAATAACAGCTGAAACAAATTTTGTGTAATTATAATACTTAATATTACACATGTACTATGGGGTTTGTTACACATATTACTGCTGTGTAATTTACCCTGTTTAAGCTGTTATTGAGTTTTTTTGTGCAGTTGGAGCTTTAGACATCCATCCATCCATTATCCTCCGCTTATCCGGGGCTGGGTAGCAGGGGCAGCAGGCCGAGCAAAGCACCCCAGATGTCCCTCACCCCAAAAACACTTTCCAACTCCTCCTGGGGGACCCCAAGGCGTTCCCAGGCCAGATGAGATATATAATCCCTCCAGCGTGTTCTGGGTCTGCCCCGGGGCCTCCTACCAGTGGGACATGCCTGAGACACCTCTAACAGGAGGCGCCCAGGAGGATCCTGATCAGATGCCTCAACCACCTTAACTGAACCCCTTTGACGTGAAGGAGCAGCAGCTCTACTCCGAGCTCCCTCCAGATGTCTGAGCTCCTCACCCTATCTCTAAGGCTGAGCCCAGACACCCCACGGAGGAAACTCATTTCGACCGCTTGTATCCACGACCTCATTCTTTTGGTCACTACCCAGAGCTCATGACCATAGGTGAGGGTTGGGACGTAGATGGACCAGTGAATCGAAAGCTTTGCCTTCTGGCTCAGCTCCCTCTTCATCACAACGGACCGGCGCAGCGTCCACATCACTGCAGAAGCCGCACCAAACCTGCGATCCATCTCACGCTCCATTCTACCCTCATTCGCGAACAAGACCCGAGATACTTGAACTCCCTCGCTTGAGACATAAAAACATAAAATACAGAAGTTTCTCTTTAAGATACAAAAGCTCAGAATCAGCTAGGTTCATTTAACCTCTTGATTCGGTCACATAGTCTTCAAAACTTTGCTTTTTTTTTTTGTTGGTCGCATTTTCAAAGGTATTCCAGATCCCATACAAATCTCAGTTCTGCTCACAACGATAAATGTTTGCAAGGAGAAGTGTATACCCAGTATTTCTGAAGATGCTCTGTGTCTTTGCTGAAATAGTTTGTGAAAAGTTTGGATTTAAATGATTAAAGAGTCACAAACTGTGGATGGGAGGCCCAGAGTCTTACTGCAGATCTGGTGCGTAGTGAAGTGGAGTGAATTGGTACAAGAGATTCTGGGGTTCTTCACTGGCCAGCGCAGGTGAAGTCACTCCACCTCCCTCAGAGAAAGAACTCATTTCTGAATGTGTGTGTAATAAATTCATATCAGCAGTGTGTTTCTGTATGTCGTCATTAATCGTCGACTCGCTCCTGACCTGTCCTGCTGTGATTCTACCATCAGAAGCAGGTCGAGCTCTCTGACAGGTGAGGGTCCACCAGTGTCGTGTAATCCTGCTCACAGATGAGACCGTGAGACGCCGCCGGCCTATTTTCTGCTCGTTGCTCGTCGTGATTGCCTCTGAAAGATCAATCAGCGCTTCGCTGGCGCCGCTCTGCTTTCTCTTCGCCGACACGCATCACATAAATAAACTCAAATTACTGGACGCGCGGTCCGTTCTCTGGCATGTCTCCTGCCCTGCGGGAACGCCGGAAAAAGATGGTCAGTTTTCATAATCGCTCCATTTGACCGAGCTCACACCATTTTCTCCGATACAAAGGGCTGTGATTGTCCTCCGCCGAACAGCGCCGTCCATTTCCAAGACAAATACTCATGTTTTCTTCATATTTCTGAGGTAATGGAGAGGCAACACAAAGCATTAGCTGCAGCTCACAGTCTGTATACAAACAGATTAAAGCTCCAGCCTTTTCTTTTTACCTCTTTCACATATCCACTTTGTCCCAAACCACTCAGATATTACACATATCAGAAAGCCATTTCAAACATTTAGCTGCTGTAGACTGCTGTGCTTTGTGCCATTAGTTCAGTCAGCAGCCCTGAAAGTGGAAAATAAAGCTTTCAAAGCGGGGAAGTCAACACCTGTACACATACAGTACAAACACTCCAACATTTTACACTTTAACCCCTTAAACTTCTGCTCCGCAAACAACTTTTCTGTTTGGATGAATCCTCTCACATCAGTCATTTAGGAGTAACTTAGAATTTGTAAATGGACTGTATTTATATAATGCTTTTATAGTTTTAACAACCACTCAAAGCTCTTTACAAACCAGGCACAATTCACCCATTTACGCATACATTCATACACTGTTCATCAAGTAATCATTCACACACGCTCACAGCTGGAGTTCAGTATCTTTCCTAAGGACACTTTAGTTATTTAGTAAATTAGTTAGTAAATGTATAATTTTACTTATTCACACCCATTGTCCCCCCGACAGCACAGAAGATCTATACAACCAGCACAGTTTCAAGATTAGAGTCACCAGTTCAGTATCTGACCAAATGTCTCCCCTTGTGTTCCTGAGATATGACATTAAAACATGATGATTTCACAGTGAAGCTGACCTTTGACCTTTTGGATATAAAATGGCATCACTTCATCATTTTATCTTACCAGACATTTGTGTGAAATTTGGTTTTAAGTAGTGTAAGAATTCTTGAGTTATGGACAAAAACGTGTTTTGTGAGGTCATAGTGACCTTTGACCTTCGACCACCAAATTCTAATTGGTTCATTGGAAACTCCCTGAAAACCTTCTTGAGATGTCACATTAATAAAGTGAGATAGCTGAAGGTCACAGTGACCTCAACCTTTGACTATCAAATTCTAATGAATTAATACTTCCTTCAAATTGGATGCGTGTGCCCAGTTTTAAGAAATTCCCTCAAGGTGTCCTTGTCATATTCACAAAATGAGATGTACAAAAGGTCACAGTGACCTTGACCTTTGACCACAAAATTCTAATCAATAATTCTTGACTCAAACTGGATGTCTGCGCATAACCTGAAAACGTTCCCTCAAGTTTTTGTTGAGATATCGTGTTCACATGAATAAGACAGATGCTATGTCATGGTGACCTTGACCTTAGACCACTAAAGTCGTATCAGTTTATTCTTCAGTACAAGTGGACATTTGTGTCAAAATTAAATAAATTCCATCACGCTGTTCTTGAGATATCGTGTTCACTAGAATGAGACAGACAAGGTCACACTGACCTAGGACCATTAAAATCTAATCAGTTCATCTTTGAGTCTGAGTGACATTTGTGCCAAATTTAAAGAAATTCCCTGATGCTGTTCTTAAGATATTGTGTTTACGAGAAGGAGAGAAAGTCACAGTGACCACAACTTTTGACCTAGGACCACCAAAGTCTAATCAGCTCATCATTGAGTCTGAGTGACATTTGTGCCAAATTAAAAAAAAATCCCACATGCTGTTCTTAAGATATGTGTTCACGAGGAGGAGACAAAGTCACAGTGACCACAACCTTTGACCTAGGACCACCAAAATCTAATCAGTTCATCACTGAGTCCTTGTGACGTTTGTGCCAAATTTAAAAAAAATCCCTCATGCTGTTCTTAAGATATGAGTTCACGAGGAGGAGACAAAGTCACAGTGACCACAACCTTTGACCTGTAACCACCAAAATTGAATCAGTTCATCCTTGAGTCCAAGTCAACCTCTGTGCTAAATTTGAAGAAAACCCCTCTTGGCGTTCTTGAGATAATGTACCAACAGTGTTTTTCCAGTTCTGTTCTTCCTCTCTGTTGTGACACTCGAGTGTTTCCATCATCATCATGTGGTCACCGTGTGTGAAGTCACAAACAGGCTGATACAACACAAATCCTCATCTGTATAGATCCCAGTCATGACTCACATGGACGTGTGGCGTGTGACGACCAGCAATGAATAGAAATCCAGCTGCTGTGTTTGCGGCAGCTGATGAGAAGCGCTGCTCAAAGACATTTCACTCTTCAGTCTTAATGCAGAAAAAAAAAAGAGAAATGTCGTGACCATCCCAGCAGGCTAAAAAAAATCTGTCCTAATCTCCAAACTGTGGCGCTGCGGCCGGCTGCTTCCAGAAGACTCTCAACTTCAACCCCAGCATGCATTTCTTCTTTTCCTCCTCTCTGTCTTTCTCTTATCATCACCAGATCCAAGATGTCAGCCCGGAGTGGAGTGGTGCGGAGCCTCAGAAGCCACCGCCGGGCCCCGAGCGAGCTGCCTCAGCCTCTCGGTTTTTTTTTTTTTCATTTTCCTTACATTTTATCTGGCGCTCTTTAATTGACTCGCAGTGTGACGAAGGAACGGCGAGGGAGTGCGAGGGATGGAGCTGAGAGGAAAGTGATGTTCCTAGATGTGGAAGACAGTTGTGGGAGGGCTGTGATGAAAAAATAATGATGCTAGTTACATTCTATTACAAAAAATATGGAAGACGGCAATGAAGTCCCCCCGTAACGGTTTCTCCTTAATATCACCATCATCGAGCGCTGCTGCCGCTAGGAATTCTGGGACATCACACAGCAAGAGGCTGCTGTGGATGTGCTCACACACACACAGATATGTTTCCCTGCGTGTGTTAATTTATGCTGCTTTTAATGTATTTTTTATATCGTATTTCACCTCATTATGGATTTTATTTCTCGGTGCTCGGGCCGTGGAGCTCGTTAACACTGTGTTAATGTACTTTTTTATGGTTGCAATATTATTATTGCTGTTATTATGTATGAACACATACACATGCATATTAACGTGCAAATACACACTCACATACACTCTGAAGGGTTTATCTGAAAATCAGATTAATGAACTGTTTGGTTCAAAAAAAGATTTTACTCTAATAAACTGATTTATTGAAATTAACTGATCACGTTCCTGCTCCTCAGAGGATCATTCCAATGAATTAATTTTTGGAGTTTTTGGAGCATTTTTGGAGTTTCTTCCAATGCTCCATATCTCTAAAATCTGTGCAACCTGAACTAAAAGGTTATTTAAGTCAATAAACCATCATAGTTGATTAAAGTAAAAAAAATACAAAAATTAGAAACTTTTTTTAATCAGTTTTTACAAAATGAAACCTAAAACATTTTGATCCAAATGATATTTAAATGTAGAAACATAAACAAAATATGTATTATTTTGAACTATCTACATTATTTAGGTTTTGAGATATGCTCATTTTATAAGTAGAGTGTGTCACCGCACGTTCGCATGAGCAGTGGGAATCACCAGAGGATCCACGATACGATATCATCACAATGTATTATTGCGATTTTAAATGTGTTGCAACATGCTGAGCATTGCAGTAACATATGTTGCGATATATTGAGATTTATTATCTTTTCTAAACTGCAAATTATGTCTCCAAAGGAAAACTGTGAATATCTGCTTTATCTAATAGGTTTTCAGTCTGTTTGTCTCACTTCAGGTTGTTTTTATTGCAGCAAACTGTATCTAGTCGACTAAAAAAGAAAGTGATTTTATTTTTCTAGTAGGCTACCTCAAGTTAAACATGAATTTGTAAAATCAATGATATATATATGTATATATGATAAATTGATACTTGGTGTATTTGTCCGATATTGTCACACAAAACTATCGCGACATTATGCTGTATCTATTTTATTTCCCACCACTAGTGGTTTCACACCACATGTAACGTAAAGCAGTGACTTCATTACAAGCATCAAACATGATAACAAAGAAGACAGGAGCCTCAGTTTTCTGCTGCAAAAACAAGAAATGTTCCAGCTATTCTGGTTTTATTTTAGGTCGATATACACAGGATAATGCAAACAACAATCTCCCGCGGCCATTACAGGAAAATGTCGGCATAATGAAATTCAGTAACTGTCTAATTTGTGACGAAAATAATCTTCACTCAAGGTCCACATTCTCGTCTATGGAAGCAAAGAGACATAAATATTTGAATTTTAATAGCCGCTGAATATTGAAATGTAAACACCACGAAATCCATAGCATTGAAACATTTTACTGTGGAAACCATCTATCTAAATCTATTTGTGCTTAAAATACGTCTTTAAAATTTTTATAGAAATTTTCTCAAAAAGCTATTTCAAAAGCCATATCTGAATTTCTTTTATTTTCAGTGTTTTTTTTTTTTAACTTGAATTTTTAGATCTGAATTCAACCAATTAAATTTGAGCAACCTGGATCCTTTTTTTTTTTCATTCTCCAATTTGATTTAGAAAAAATAAAAATTCAAACAAGCCAAAACATATCGGTATGGTAGCCCGGATGTTGCTTTCTGATTTTTTTTTTTTTTTTTTTCTGCTTGAAGTTTTACATCTGAATTCCACAACTTTAATTTGAGCAACCGGAATCGATTCTGAAATTTGAATTTTAGGATCTAAATGTGTGAACACTGAAAATAAAAAAAAAAAATCAAATGAAGCTTCCGAATTTGCAAAATTAGGAAATTTAATATTTCATACTGAGGACGTGAATAAAAAAAAAAAAAACAAAAAAAAACAAAAAAAAAAAAAAACATTTAGTTGGTTTTCAGAGTAAAACAGTTCAATGCTATAAATATAGCTGTGTTTTAATTTCAATATTAAGTATTAAGTGGCTGTTGAAATCCTCTTATTTGCTTCCATATTGTCTTTTACTAGAGCTTTTTTCTGAAGTGGACTTTGGGGTAAGACGTGTCAAACTAGAGTTTCCGAGGTTAAAAATGAACATTGATGCTCAACACTTGCCAAAGACTAACAGCCGGCTGAACAGCAGCGTTTTGCTGCCGTCCCCTTAATGTTGTACCTCAGCCTTGGGTCTGTGTGATCCTTCATGGAGCACCAGCACATTAAATTTGTAAGGAGTGAGTTCTGTCTCTCAGTATTCCACTTTATAAAAAATATAGTTCCCTATGATGACGTTTTTGTGTTGGGCTCAAACAAGCTGTGAGAGGAGGTGAAAATGTGCAGCAGGTATGGAAGGGGACATTTTTAGATAATGAATGCACATAAATGTGCACGTTCGTCTTTACTTTGTACCCACACATTAAAAATTCTGGTGCAGCCAAATGTTAATGCACCTCTGCAGGCTTCTGCTTCAGAGCGCTGGAACCTCATTTATTTATATCCGTTATTTAACCCGGTCAGTTCAGCTGAAATGGAGCAACGTGTCTGTCTGCCAGGATTTACAGCTCAACACAGACTCAGCACGTAACACCTAAAGTAAGGATATGATGACAGTAACTGCTGTAAAGGTGCCACGGGAACAAATATCTCCCTTCAAAAACATGGTGAGAGTCACATCTGAGACGAGGAGAGTAAAAGTCCATCAGTCTTAATATCAAAGCAGTAGGAACGCAGCACCAAACTCAATTTAAAATGTGCACTAAATAAAGCAACGAGAGCTCCTCGCTGAGTCTGACACAGTTTCATCAGGTTCAGATTAGATGAAACTTTATTGATCCCCGCAGGGAGACGGTATCACTGCAGCAGGAAAATAATAAAAGGCGAAAATTGAATATAATTAGAAATATGGTAAATGAAAATTCACTGTGTTTGGGACAAAGGGAGAAGAAATGAATAACAGAAAAGGACAAAAACACAAAGTAATAAGACGGTCTCAGCACTCAGCGGCAGGACAAGCTAACGTTGTTTGTACAACATGTCTCGTACGTGGCTTCATTCAAACAGCTTCACAAAAGATATTGAGACTAAGACAAAGAGATGTCACAACAAAAAGAAAAACTCATAAATAGTAAGAATAAATAAAAATAAGAGGATACAAAGGTGAAAGAACAAAATTACAGTGGAGAAAATGAGACAAGATTTTCAAGATTCCTGAAAAAAATTCACTTTTTTGTTGAAATATTCTTATTTTTTTGAAAACCTCTTACAGTGATCATGTCTGTCGGGGTCAAATTGATCATTGTAAGCGGATCATTATTATAACCCATTTTCTTTATTCTCCCTTATTTGTCGTGCAGATTACTGTCAAAGTCAAAGTTAAATTTGTTTATTTTTTCCCATGAATATAAAGTCATGAAACTTAGAGCTTTGATATTGACTGAAATTTATCAACCTTTTTATTCACTGTTTCAAAATAGATTACAGCTGTTTTATTACGAGGGCATTACATGATCAGACATTGGGGTAACACCTCGTTTCCGCTCATGTATTTGTATGGAGACGAGTCAACCGGAAGTTCATTCATTCCTATGGAAATCTCTAAGATATCCGATGTGCCTTCTAAACTCCTCCCCTACTTAATATTTCAGGTCCGGAATTTGCTTTGAGTATGTTAAAAATATTTAACTTTTGTGTGGATTTTGGAGAGACCGTACGACAGTGTGCTAGCTTAGCTAACAGGCTATGTCCTTCACTTCAGTCGCCTGTTTCGATTGTTAAGTGAGTTTGTTTGATTAAAAAGAACTTGTTTATCTAGTTTAAACATATTGTGAATCTGAGTAAAGT
This sequence comes from Cephalopholis sonnerati, assembly GCA_019142605.1. NCBI lineage: Eukaryota > Metazoa > Chordata > Actinopteri > Perciformes > Serranidae > Cephalopholis > Cephalopholis sonnerati. Next base: position 38,205,966 of record JAGQAX010000004.1, on the reverse strand, counting down.
CATTCTGCTAAAATACGGTTATACATTATATACAGTGAGATTGTCATTATGACTCGTTCATACATCTTTTAATTAAATATTTTACAGAACATGCTACATACCTGGAAGGTCCTGTTTTTTTCCCAGTAATGTTCCAAGTGCATCTTCAAAACTATTCGATGGCGAAAAACTGACAAAATTAGCCCCTCCATCATAGCTACAGGTAGTTTCTATCAGGTTTCTATCCATCTGTAAAGAAATGCACTTCCTTGCATTGGACACTAGAGACATCACTTGTATTTTTACGGCTCTACGGACACCAGTCATGTACGCAAGTGGAAATGAGGCGTGAGTCCCTCCAGGATTTCGTGAACTTCTTTGGGATTGCTGTAGTCTAAAATGTCTGAATTCACGGCAGCTTTTCTATTAACTGTGATGCATGTTGCGGCGTATTTAGGCATATTTTTACAATGAAATTACAAAAACACAACTCCCCCTAGTTGCATTTTTGTGTGTGTGTTGTTTTGTTCAATAAAAATCAAGGGTAAGTTGTTTCAGTGGTAACAAAACTGCACTGTTCTAAGTTTTGTTTTTTGGCCGCATGGTGGTGCAGTGGTTAGCACTGTCACCTCACAGCAAGAGGGTTCCTGGTTCGAACCTTGGGCGGAAGCATCACATGATGGACCACAGAGATTGCAGTACCACTGTTTGGCCACTGTGAAAATTGGCTTCAAAACCCAGTGCACTTCCTGGGGGGCTGCTTTGTGTGGGTATGTCCAGACACATGGAACCATCGGGAAAATCAGCTGAAACTACTCTAAAGCAAGACAACTGTGTCTTGAGGGAATCATCACTCCTGTGATAAAATCAGCCTTACATGTGGTGTCCTGCAAGGCTCTGTCTTAGGCCCAATTCTCCTCAGTCTGTATACACCCCACCAAGTGCTGTCACAGACTCCATGAGCTCACTGATGCCCTGATCCAGGTCTCAATAGTGAAAAACTCTTGATCTGCAGGCTCTCCTGCTGCTGGGAAGTGATCTGGAGTCATAATGTTTAAAAAACGAATATTCATTTTGGAATTAATTTGTTTCAAGTGTGCATTTTTCCTGTGCAGTCTTTAATCGTGTGCTGCCTCCTTAAATCATCGCTCAAAACTGTGAGCACCTCTGCTATAAGCAGTTTCCACTGTGTAATGATTTTGCCATACTGTTTATACGGAGATATCTACTGAACACTTAACTATCTGTGAGTGTATGAGATCACTGAGTGCAGCGTTGCAAATCAATGAGCAGGACTGCTTTATGACAATATTGGATTTTTATATGTTTTTGCATTAATGTGAAAGGGGACAGATTGCCATGGCAAAAAAAGGAGTACTGCAGCAATTTAGTAATTCTATAAAACATTTCCATAAAGTCAGAATAAACTCCAGTGTGTGTTGTGAAGGAACATGTCACCCGGCGCAGCAGCGAGGTCACTGATGTGTTTGAAGACATATCAGAAACATATAAGGCCCAAACCTGACAGAGACAAAAAAAACATCTGTAGATTCAGTTTCACTGGATGGAAACATGTAACCCTCACTCCTCCTCACTCCTCCAGCACATCTTTGAAATGTGGAGTATGGCAGCTGTTCAGACTGAACATGTTGCCAGTGGCTCTCTCCATCTCCAAATCTATTCTCTCTTTGTGTTTTTTTCCTCTCTCCTTTACTCAATTTTCTCTCCCTCCATCCCTCCCTCTTCACTCTCTCTGAAGGCCCACCCTGTAGTTTTGCTGAATAGGCAGATCATGAATCGAGTGGCGTTGTAGAGGCGGCTGTTTCCACAGCACGCTTTATCAAAGTCAACCCGGTGTATTAAACACAGCGCTGAGGCCACGAGGAGGAGAGAAGAAGAGAAAGAAAAAAAAAAAAGCATTCAGGGATCTCTCCTCTGCCTCCTCCACACTGAAATGAGGCCATGGCATCGCTGGTCGCCAGGGGTTACCGGAGGAACCGGGAGCTTCCTGTGCTGTGTGGAAGAACAGGAAGAAGACCCGGCAGGTTCTGCAGGTCTCACGCTGCAGGTACGTCAGAGATTTGTGGAGTTGAAGGGTGAAACAGGAGTCAGAGTGTCCTCCCATCTCGCCTGGTCCTGTGTTAACTCCTTTTTATTTCTTTGGATGGTGACTGACAAGAGGGAATCCCACATACAAGCAAGAACACTGAGATTCAGAGCTCAGATATGTAGGAGTCCCACACACAAACAGATTCATTTCCTTCTGATGTAGATCTGAGAATAATTACACTGACCCAAAAATAAAAATCAGGATTAATAAACTGCAATAATGTGGTCAAATTTGTGCAAATAAGACAACTAGGATTTGTCCCCAGGTTCACTGTAAACTCTGACTGATCCATCTGACTGTTAAGAAGCAGAAAAATAACTTGATTAAAGCCTGATTTTTTTTCTTCATCTGCAACATGTTAGTCTGCGAGGTTTAAACTCGTGTCCTCTCGTGTCCTCTGTCAGAGAAAACTGATCTGAGTTCAGACAACACAGCTACACTCACAGATAACTGAGCCTCCTACCTGCCTGTCAAACACCATCAACCCAGAAACCTTCTCCAGTCCACACTGAGTGGAGTCCTGCGGGGTGAAGCTGTTAAGACTGGCGGGCAGTGGCTGCTTGCTCTGCTGCCGTTCAGCAGCTAACGTGTGGAGCTAACTGCTAACAGCCACCGCTGCAACTAACAAACTCCACAAATCCATTCAGCAGCTCCACCATCCACAGTCAGACACACACAGCTGATTATCTACTGCTGAGTTACAGCTCACAACTCGCACCAACGGTTGATGCTGCTCTGGTGTGAGTGTTCCTGCTGGCTTCTGAAACATCCTGGTGCAGACTATTTACTGGAGTTTACCAGCCTGTTGCTCATGTGGCATTCAAAGATAATAACATGCATGTCCGTTCTCAGCTTTCAATGTCCAATCGTCCACCAGCAACATTTTTATCACGTCACGTCTCATTAATGAAAATGAAACATAGATTTTGTCTTAGTTTTTATCATATAGATCTATTTTTAGCTCGTCATCATCTCATTTTCTTCATGGAAAAAAGATTGTTGACGAAAAAATTTTGTCAAAGTTTTCGTCAACGAAATTAACATTAATTAATGCCTGCCTGCCCTATAGGGAGTTTCCAGCTTCTTCAGTTATGCTGTTTTCCAGTAGCGTCTCATCCCACCACAAAAGGACGTCATTTTCAACAGTGTCTGACGTGGACATCACTGACCAAGTGGCAGTATTTGATGACTTGGGAATGAGAACAGGTTGGACCTGCTCTATTCACACTCACACACACCTACACACACACGCATATACTGACCCAGGCTGGGGTATTTGCGCCAAACGGATACTAGCCTCTGAGCTGCAAGCTCTGGCAGCTCATCTTTGGCTTCAAGGTTTCACTGCCGTCTTTCTCTGCCGTAGGCATCCGTGTTGTGTCTCACTGCTTTTCTGTTAACGTCCTCTCTACCAACATAAGACACCTGTTGCTTGCTGGCTGACTGCAGCCTGAGGATTGTCCCTGTATGCTTCAGGGGCAGCAGCAAAAAACTGTTGCATGCAATAACAGAGGCAAAGCAATCTTAGGCATGCATCTGATTACACACACACACACACACACACACACACACACACACACACACACACACTTTGATAGTATGGTATTAGTTTGCTATATTCCTATACTTTTAGAGTCACCTTATTCTCTGTTTGTTAATTTTTGTGTTCTTTATAACATTGTAAAATTTTAATTTTTATTAAGTGGAGGCTTCAATAAACCCACTCAATTTGTCTGCCTCTCCTTGTGTCATGTACTGTTTGTAATTTTTGTAATTTTGTGGATTTTAAATCATGCAGTAATAAAAATTAAACAAATTAAAATAACCATCATCGCGGTAAAATCTCAGTCATCATTATAATTAAATGTCAGAAGGATGATCAATGATTTATTCATGGTGCTCACGTTGAAACTGACTTAACAAAGAGCTCCACAGAAAAACATTAAACCATCACGAACAGGGAGATGAAATAAAAATGAAATGAATTCCTCATAAATAATTTAGAAATTAACTATATAAATGTGCCTTTGATTGACATTTTTACAAAACGCTGTGCGGCAGAAATAACAAATAATAACACAATCAGTGAAATTGGCAAACAACCTAAAACGTTATCTGTCTCTCAGCTCATATTTAAACTGCTCATCGTCATCTCACCTGCAGCTGAGGCAGCAGCAGCTCAGTCTGTAGGGACCTGGCTTTGGAATTGAAGGCTTGTAGGTAACTGTGTGTGTGTGACAACAGAGTAAAAAAAAAATTAATTTCCCCTCAGTGATTAATAAAATATATCTTCTTCTTCTATGTCACCTCAAAGTGTATGTACATCTGGTCTGAAGAATATGTGAGGTGCGCACAGTCTTATTTTATAGAGAGCAGTTTATGTGTTGAAAAGGGTGTACACATTTTTTGTGCGTACACATCGTTTATGCATCTGGCCCCTGAACCTGGATAAATAAATAAATAAGATTCTCTGTGATGTTTGATTATAGTCAGTGAACTGTAGCTGCAGAGGCTTCGTAGGCAAGTAAACTACCAAGCTGTTTAAAGAAATGGGAATTCGAGGCCAAGCCCAACGTCAGGTTATCAAAGCCCTCTCTGATGCAGCCAAACAGGCGAGCTGGTGGCTATGGATTAAGAAGAGAGACACCACTTGGGCCCAAAAATATCACGAACAAAAGCAGAGTTTGAGGGAGTAAAGTGGCATTTTACTTCTGCATCGAATAGACATAGGTACAGCATCAATAGTACACCTTAACCTACACCGTTGCCTGACGTGGACCTCCCCAGAAATGTAACTACAAGTCATACGCCGCAGACTTCCTGTCTGTTTTCGTAAGCTGAAACCATTTCCCTCAGTGGAAACGAAGCTTTTATTTACTTTGATTTCAAAGATAAGAAGCAATAAACTATAAAGATAATAAAGCCTCCACAAAAATAGCATTTTAAATCTTCTGTGTGATTTATCCTGGCTTCATATGAGCAGAGGAAATCTCTGCTAGCTGCTAGGCTAATTTATACAATGTAAAATGCCATAGGCTTGTGCTAAAAACATTAGCATGTTGTATTTGTGGGGAAAATGTATCCAGATAAAGACAAGTGTTTGTCTGTGAATGCTGCGAGTTATAGTGAAGCTGATTTGTGTACTTGTGTTTGAAATTGTCGCCATTAAGCCATGTTCAATGTGTGTTTAATGTGTGTTTTGAATAAACCAAAATCTTCACAGAAACCCCACCACTGACTAGTGCTCTGGAGGTGTAACTGCATAGTGACACAGACACACCACCGGCACAAATATAAATGCTCACAACAGCGTAGGCTACATCGTGGGCTCTGCATAGAGCTGACGCACAAGTATTATTCGGCCTTAAAAGCAGAGATGCGCGTACCTGGTACACCAGGTGTGGCAGATGAGCCCCCTGAAGGTGTTGTGAGCCTATCAACGAAACCCCAGTGAAGGAGCATGCCCACTTGATGACCTCAGTGGAGCTTTTACCCTCCCTTAACCTCTCCAGCATGGCTCCAACTTTCACTCACAGTCATAAGTAGATGCAACAACATTCGATCACTGAAACACCACCTTGATTAAAGTTAAGTACGTTTTTCTCCTGTTAGTTTCTTCTCTCTTCCTTCATCAAAATGAGGGAGTAGGGGGAGGTTAAGTGTACAGCCCGGTCCAGTGTCCTTCTCTGCCTTCCCTGTGCACTTTCCTACTTTTCTATCCGCCTAACCTTAACCCTGTGGCTCCCATTCAGAAACCCCCAGATGGCACTGTCACTCCCACACATTGTCTCAAGTATGTGCAACCAAGGGATTGTAACATCTAAACTGACCTGTCCTCAACTGAACAGTACCAGAAGCAAGCCACCAAACTGTCACCTGTCACCTTCGATGGCAGCACACACACACACACCACATCATGTAATCAGTCATGTTGCATGACCAAATGAACCTCACTGCTGCCAGCAAATCCACTGATGCCGAACATTTGATTTTTTAAACTAATTTAGAATAATCTCAGTTAAAAATGCTGGTCTAACAGGAACCTTCCTCCAGGTCCTGTTTCAGTCCGAAGTCATTATTCTCTGTTGTGAGTATCAACCTTGTAGTAAATCAATAATATTCAGAGCTGTTTAAATCACCGTCAGTCACGGAAATGCTTCTCCTCTGCAGCTCTGACAGTTTGTGGTGAAGCCTTTTAGTCTTCAGTTTCTGGCCTTGGACGCCACACTGATGTTTGTGGGATTGTTTGCAGTGGCAGCAGTGGTGTTGTTGAACCCCCCCCCCCACCCCCCGCCCCCGTACCTGCTTGTCAGCACCTTGAAAAACAACCTCAGTGCAGTATACAGCCTGCAGGACAAAGCCTGAGGAGTTCCTCGGCTTTTCTAGGGATTCACTGAGTGAAATAAACAATAATTAAATGGACTTCCACTGAAAAAAAAAACTGAGGATTTGTGTTTTCTGCTTGTGCACAGTTCTGTGCGTAGGTTCAAAAAGTCAAGACTTAATTCTAATTTCAGCATGCAGGCTGTTTATTAAAAAAGAAAGACTCACAAAAAGAGGACGCAAATATAAAAGGCCATCCTCGGCTCTAATGACACAGAAACAACAGCAGGAAATATATAATTAGAGGAAAATAATTAGAGGGAATCATGGGCCGACAAACACTAATGCCACAGGAGGAAGGAGGCCACAAACACTGGTGCAACCTCAGTAACCTGAGCTGTCACTTCAAATTCTGTCACCACAACTTTCCTCTGTTTAGCGGCTGATTTTCTCACAGCGCATTTTTTGTTGTTGTTGTAGGATGAGACGAGAGATGCAGACATGACATTTGGATTGTAACAGAGCTGCATTATGATATGAAAACTGCTGGTGTTTTACAGCAGCAGAAGGCGGTGCAGGGAACTGTGAAGGTGTGTGTGTTTACAGAACGTGGTTGAAGAGCTCAGGTGATCTGGGATCTGTTGATAGGAAGACTTTACAGAAACAAGTCACAAACGCTGAACAAACCAGTCTGTCTCATTGTTATGCTTAAATAGATTTAATACCTCTGGTTTAAGGCTCTGACACACCAAGATGATGGTCGGCCGTTGGTGAGCGTCTGTCACCCTCGTTGGTGTGGTGTTCCCCACACTGTTGTCTCTCATTGGATTTTTTCCGCAAATTCAGCCTGTTGAAATAGCAAAGCTTGACAGTGAATATGGCCTACGTTACCTATGCTGTTGTGAGCATTTATATTTGCGTGGTGGCGTGTCTGTGTCACTCTGTACTTACACCTCCAAAACACTAGTTGGCGGTGGGGTTTCTGTGAAGTGCACACATTAAACACACATTAAACACATGTTAAACGTGGCTTAATAGCAACAATTTCAAACACAAGTACACAAATCAGCTTCGCTATAACTCGCAGCATTCACAGACAAACACTTGTCCTTATCTGGACACATTTTCCCCACAAATACAACATGCTAATGTTTTTAGCACAAGCCTATGGCATTTTACATTGTATAAATTAGCCTAGCGGGTGGCCAAGATTGTCTCTACTCATATGGTGCATGTCAGGCTACGGCATAGGTTACTGTGCAGGCGCTGTGTCCATGCAGAGCTGTAGGTTAGGGGTGGGGGAAAAAAAAAAATCGATACAGCACTGTATCACAATACTTTTGTGCGGCAATATGGTATCATCACACAGTGCAGAGCATCGATTTTTTTACTCGATATCTGACAAATACGAATTGAACTTTAGGTAGCCTACGAGTAAAATGTAATTTTCAGTCCACTTTTTAAATTTTGTGGCTGCAAAGATATGACTAAGGTGAGATAAGCAAACCGAAAACTTTATCTTATTGGATAAAACTGTTTTCCTTTTTGGACATAAATTACAATTGAAAAAGGTAATAAATCACAATATGCCGCAATATATTTTATCCCAATACTCAACATATATTTTTGCAGTTATATTGTATTGTGTCCTAAGTGTCGTGCGGATATCATATCCTGGATCCTCTGGTGATTCCCTCCCATCCCACAGCATCAATTTGATGCAGTAGTATAAGTCCCACTGAAATACAAGCGGCCTTTACCTTGAGTCAAGGGCTTTATTGACAGTGAGCTTTAGCACCACATTTCGAAACCCTATCCACTTAGAGGTGGTGAAATTTTGATGTTCTGCGGTGAAAATGTTTCGATTTTTATCGTATTTTCTGTTGAGCAGCAAAACCCCTTTAGCATTGTTAACTAGTCTAGCACCACTAGCCGTGCTGCCACAGCTATAAGTGCCAACTGGGCTAACAGAGCTAACAGTGACAGTTCAGAAATAGTGTCAGTAGTAGTCGCAGTAGTGTAAGCACAAGTACTGATAGTATAGTAGTATTACCAAGCAGGGCTAGTTGCCCTATAATAGTATCAGTACAACAACAACAGTACGATCAGTTCTATCAGTAGTAGCAGTAATATGGCAGTGAACCTGGGGTCAGCTTTTACTGTCATCTTTGATTGCCAGCGTGTCTACAACAAGTATCCGACAATCCTGCACAGCATACCTTTAACCTTCAGTCTCTGCTGTAGTTAAATCACAGTCTGTTGTCTTCTTTGTTAAACTGTTTGGTTGTGTTTGGTTTGAGCATCCTCAGGTGGAGAGGTCGTCCACTTCAGCTCCGTTGTTGCCACGACAACCCCTCCATTTCCTGCCGAGCCCCCTTGATCCTGTACCCGCTTAGTGTGTATCCATACGTCAGCCTCTCTTCTCTCTTTTAATATTATCATTATTAATAATAATAAAATAATAAACTTCATTTCTGGCACACTTCAAACACACAGTTGACAAAGTGCTTCAACAATCAAACACATTCAAACATCAAAGAGGAAATAAATTAAAAAGTAAAGGAAGGAGGCAGCGGGAGATAAAAGGATAGACACAGAGGGTAAAAATAATATATTTGTAAAAATAATAGGATAAAAGCCATCACATAAAAGCCAGTCTATAAAAATAGGTTTTAAGAAGAGATATAACAGAGGATACTTTCACCTCGCTTCCTTCCTCTGTCTCTGTTCTCCCTGTCGCCCTCCCTCTCATCTGCCTCCCGCTGCAGTGGAGATGAAGTGTTGCTCTTGTTTTAATTATGCAGAGGAGGCTGCAGAGCAGGACAGGACATGTTTCAGTGTCGTCGCCAATTAAGCGGCGTCACCCAGTCGTGGAGCTGGAAGCGAGGAAGAGGAGGAGGAATGAAAGAGAGAGTTAAGGGAGATGACAGAGAGAAGAGAGGAGAGAGAGAGAAGCCGAGAAATGAAATGAATTCAATGCATGAGAGTCTTTTTCTTATTTTCCACGCAAATGGAGACGCTTCTCACGTGGAGACATGCAGTCTAAACTCTCACTTCAGAGTACTGACAGCAGCAGGAGTAACAGCAGTACATGCAAAAGCAACTGTAGGAACAACAGCAGCTGCAGCAGTAAGAAGGAGCAGCAGTACAAGTACTAAATAGTAACGATGGCAGCAGTGACAGAGGCAGTAGGAGAGGTTGCAGTAGTAGTAGTAGCAGGTGTAGTTGCAGAAGCAGCAGGTGATATAGTTATAGTTACTATTTAATAGTAACCAGGAGCAGTAGTATGACGAGTAGTAACAGGTAGAGGTAGTATGAGCAGTGGGAGTAGTAAGAGTAGTAACTGTTGAGTAAGCTGCTCAACTTTGAGCTGCATACCCCCTTTTGTTAACTATATAATCACTGTTAGCTCTGTTAGCACGGTTAGTAGTGCTACCATAATTAACAGTGCTAAAGGTGTCTCGCGGCTCAATATTAAGCCACTCACTCATCAAGATGACCTGGAGGAGAGGCCTGAGTATGGCGACCACGTTTCTGTAATGCTGTTCTGCCACTGTGACGACATAACCAGCCGTAATCGCTGCAGCTAGGTCACACCAGGTTGGGTATTGGGCATTATGTTTTCACAGCTAGCTGTCTGTCTGTCTTTTAGCAAAGCCAACAGAAAAGGCAAAACATTAAAATCTCTTTACCTCTAAATAGATAGCACTTAAAAATACTGCCCTAAGGCTTGCTGAACTTTGACTTAGACATAATGACGGGAAACAGGTTGGGTCTGGTACTGAGCTTTAGTGGTAAGGGTCACAGTGGCAACAGTTACAGCAGCTGTAGTAGGAATAGTAGTAACAGTAGTAGTCAGAGTTTCAGTCGCTGTGCTAGTAGCAGTGGTGGCATTATTAGTAAAAGCAACAGTGGTAATTGTAGAGGTAGTAGTAGTATTAGTAGTTCTAAAAGCAACAGGAGTAGGAGGAAGAGTAGTAGCAACAGTTTCAGTGGCTGTAGCAGTAGCAGTAGAAGTAGTAGTAAAAGTAAGACTACTAGCAGAGAGGAAATGAGCTGAACTGTGTGTATAAAAGAGTCTTTCTAATGTCTTCAGGTACGTAGAGACCCCTTACACAGACAGAAGCTGCAGACTAACTACATGCAGTCCAAACTCTCTACTCTCTTCTCTACTCTGTATTGATCAAAAGCACATGGACTCTGTGGGCATTGATTTGCATTGCATATTCACCAGCTTCCCCCCTGATATTCAGCTCTATTGTGGCTTTAAAGTGTCAGGCTGAGACACGGCTGGATAAAGAGCGAGCGAGCACGGCGCAGCGGCAGGTAATTACCACTCCTCCATCGATAACCATTCTAATAGACTTCCAACCGGCTATTTACATTAGGGAGGTGGTCCTCTTACCGTATTGACTTTCATAAAATATATGTGTGGTAGGCTACATTAAAATCAATAAAGCCATTTAAAGAGCATTATCATTAAGAGGCGACTGTGTGTTAAGTGTGAGTGTGTCTGTGTGTGTGTGTGTGAGAAGGCTGGAGGAGGTGGCAATCTTCCGTGGTATGATGCCTTAAACCAACATCATTTACTGCATGACTGCATCATCAGTCTGTCTGCCACACACACTCCCTTTCTCTCTATACATCTCTCTATAGTTCACTTTCAAGTTGCTTTACAGGCCTCACATGTAAAACCATCTGTCTGAGAGGGGATAGAGGAAGTGCAGCGGGGAAAAAGTGAATATAAGATTAAAGAATATACAGTCAGAATATTATGAACACCTGTGAAGACTGTAGAGTGAGTGTCGGAGTGGATGCTGCTTCTATGCAAGTTTTTTTCTTTTCCATTTTAAAGTTTTATTTTAAAAATATCCTCAGTGACCCTCAAATATATGTAAATGCAACAGAACTTTAGACTTCAGTGGAAGTCAATGACATTTTTGAGATACACATTTAAATTTCCCAATAATTAAGATGTGCACTTTAAATGTAAATAAGGTGCCAGAGTGCATTAAAAAATAATCAAATTAGGGTTTGTGAAAACAGTGTACGCTCGCTTACAGTCCTAAAAAACACTCATATTAACTTGTATTGAGACTAGTTGTGGGTAAGCAACCAGCATCTCTTACTGCCCCACCATACAAAGCAATTTAGAACCAGACCAGCCTAAGGGGCCATACACATGTCGTATCTTTTACCATCCGCAAAACGTGAAGTTGGGCACTGGGCACAACTCTTGCTCTTACTCTGTACCAACTTTCAATGGTGTGGAGGCAGGTTGTGTCTAAGGTTGCAAAGCGAACATAACCAACACCGTATCTAAGCCTACTTACCAGAAATCCTGAGTACAGAGCTAATCTTCTAGGCCTTGTTTTGTAAGTGTGTATTAGGCTAAAAATATTGTCCACAGGGCAGATGTTGTTGTAGCGTAAATAAGACTTACAATAAGAGAGGTTTATACATAAATTTGCACATTTGAGGGTCTTTTAATCTCGAGAGAGAGCCACAGAATTGGTACATCATGACAATGTATAATATCTGACAAGCACTGTAGGTACTTCCCATCACTTAAGCTGCTGTTTCCTCTTTAGATACCCACTTTAGGGAACAATTGCTTCCCCTCACATAACCAAATTTGGTGAGAGTCATGTCAGGTCACCTACACTTTCTATTTGGCATTGTCGGCAGGATAATGTACCAATTCTTTGGCTTTCTTTCGAGATAAAAACACCCTGAAAATGTGCAACTCTGCACATGTCTACATTGGAAACAGTGAATTTGAGGGTGCCAAAAACACTGCATGTTTATGGCCCCTATGTATGAACCCACTGTGATGTCACCCATTTGTTTTGCATTACCATTTTGAAGCCTCAAATTTGGCATGTTGGTAGTCCCTAACTTAGATATGGGGCACCAGAAGTGACCATATTTGGTCTATACGCATTGCTATGCTATATATCTTTAGGAAACCTCAAAGGCCTTTGCGACGCTTTAGGAACCCTGAAAACATCAGCCCATTTGGAATATTTGAGAGTCTTCAAGAATTGTAATGAAACTTCAGTAACTCTCAGGAGCATTGGACCATGTCTTTTTGAAACTAACAAGATTCTCAAAAATGTTTAGGAGTCCTAAAGAAAGTTCCAAACCAACAACAGCCTTCAGGATTGTTTAGGGAAAGCTATGAAAAAACACCAACTGGATTTGGCACCAAATTCAGACTGCATAGAGAGAAAAGGTTGATCGCCATGTCATTTACTTTGACCTCGCCAATGCTTTTGGATATGTCCCACACAGTTTCCTCTAGGCATCCTTTGACTTCTTTGGGGTACCATCCGGAGTCCATCATAAATCTTGTCAAGCACCAAGATATTCAGCTCTGTTTCACACGATTCCCTAATCATGATACCGCCTGGAGACTGGCATAATGGCAGGTCATATCATCTTCCCACTGGTCTTCACCATGGCCGTGGAAGTGATCATCAGATCCTTCAAATGAGTAGTGGGTGGCGAGTGTAACCACCCCAGCTCAACCAAAAGCCTTCAGTGGGGAAAGGGAACAAAGACGGAGGAAAATCCCTCCGAGGTTTAGGGGTGGACAACTGGAGGCAGGCCGGGAATGTCAAATGCTTGTGGACAGAGGCCAACGGTTCCTGTCGGACATAAACATCACAAACATAAAGCCAGATCCAGTGCTGTGGTCTGACTCTCTGCACTCAGTCTACCTTGTGGAGCTTACGGTACTTTGGGAAGATGCTGTGTGCAAAATCTCCAAAAGGAAGAAGCTACGATACATCAAGCTCACCAAGTGGAGGTTAGGTGTGAGGGCTTTGTGTCAACATCCACTGTAAGGCTGCTGAGAGCTCGGGATCAGCGGACAAGCCCTTTGCCAGACTAGTGGTAAAGCAGAAGAGCCAATGGCTTTGGCTGAAAAGAGGAGAACTCAGATGATGTTCTTAGTGAGCAGCTTGGGCAGATGCAGAGTGGAGTTGGTTCTGGGATGCCAGAACACACTGATGAACCCACTGGAGATGCTGTGGGCCCAGTCAGCAAAACATTGATAAGCCCTGATGATGATGCCCCATGTCACCTTCTCCACAACATAGCAAGTGCAAGTAAGTGCTTTAAAACCCGCCTGCACCACAAAGCACAGAAATATCAAGCTGCAACCTCCAAGGCTGAAAAATGAAGCCAACATGGATGTGTTAATAAAAATTGCAGTTCCTCTAATGCCCACTTGAGGCTGGCTCCAAGATTGAGTCAATCCTCAAAGATCTCCACGTTAAATGTCGAACTTTACAGCAGAAATAAACATGTTTACACATGAGACATGGCAACAGAGAGTTCTCTTTATACATCCATGGAGAGGAGTCGAGCTGCCACAGGTGCAGAGAAAAAGAGCTGTTACGGTAGCTGGTATGTACAAGTAGAGAGCGAATGGGGGAAAAATGCATTTAATTCCACAGACGGCAAGGCTGAAAAGTGGACATCTAGCTGCCGCCAGTTTGGGACTGTAAATAGAAAATACTTGGGGTGACTGGTGAGTTTTGGTCTTCCCTGCAACTTTGTTGTATTCCTACTACTGCTACTAATAGTGGTATTTTAGTACTGCTACAGCTACTACAAAAAATACTTTTATAGTATTACCAGGGTTTTCACAGTCATATGTAAACAATCGTTTGTTGAATACAAACATGTCATAGCTACATGGAAGTAGCTACTTTCCCATTAGCCACTTAGCACAATCATTACTGCTTTGTTGATGGCGTCATTAACAGGCGGCTCACCCAGTGTGTGACGTGTAGATAAAATATAGGCCTATATTAATGAAGGTTCATTAGTACGTTTTTTTATTTCTTTGTAATGTAGCACAGTGTTAACAATAGTTGTGTTTCCATTATCCCTAGAAATGCGCAAAACATAAATATCGCAATAAAAAACTGGTAATGGAAACACCTGTATTTCGAAAATCCTCTCAGATATCGCTAAAACATTTTTACGCTCTCATGAGGTGGTTTTTCAGACATGTCGATATAAAAGTGTATCGCAAAAGTGTAATGGAAACACTTTTTTCGCATTTACACGTCACCGGGGTCAACGGACATGATGTAGGGGGTCAGTTCATTTCGAGGAAGATGGCGCAGTACGTGTGGACAGAGAAGGAGACGGAGTTATAATAAACAGTTATTCGTGATAAAAATGACAGTTATCTTGGATAGCAAACAACAAAGAAATTCGGAATGATCAGTGTCTCGAGATGCATAACGCTTCCTCAAAGTGAAGTCTCGCGGGACAGACAAGAATTTACTAGAATTACGGCTAGTTCGCAAAACACCGTTCAATGGGAACACCTGCAAGCAGCATTTGAACTTTGTCGAAATTTCAGAAATATCGCTTTTATTTTGCGAACAACTGTAATGGAAACCCGATTAATGTTACGGATATTATTCTTTCCTTTGACCTTAAAGTCAAACCATTGTAGTTGTAACCATTGTAGGTTGTACTAGTCGACTAATGGCCCTAAATGGCGGCTACTGGTGGACTAGGAAAATTCTTAGTCCGGGGCAGCCCTAAAAATTATAAAAGACTGCCTTCCAGGCCTGGGAATGGTTTGGAATTAACAGTATGTCTCAGAAAAGTTTTGGATATACTTTGTTTTGGCTGCTGTTTAAAAAATATCATTAAAACCTGAAAACATGTCCAGCATTACATTGGAATATGTTCCTTGTAGCGTAAATGTGTGTCTCGCCACCACCAATGTGGGGTGGTACACTGAAAATAACAGGGGCATTTTTTTTAACATGCAAAGTTCACTGCTGGTGTGGTTTGCCTTTAATGCATCTTGCGGTCTGAATTTGAACCGTGACCAAATTTAGACCTTAACACTGATAACAAATGTTGAAGAAGTGAGGATTTATTAATAGAAATGTCCTCACTCTGAAAGACTAAAATCAATCCTCAGAAAGATGGAAGTACAAGAGCACACACACACACATAGAAATAAAGATAGTAGTGGATTAGGGATTATGTCAAATGTTGTTGCTGCTTTATGTGAGCACTTCTGTTTATCTGCTGGTTTTATAAAATGCAGCAGCAGTTTAAGTCTGACCTGATGTAACCTCCCTCCCTCTGTGGTGGCCATGTTGGAGGTCCTCGGCTCAGTGAACGACTGCTTGTGCTCCTGTCAGACTGCTGATGTAACTGTAACCTCTGGTTAAATATAACACTACATTAAATGAATGGCTGTCATAATTTTTAGTGAAATTTCTGCGCAGTATTTTCTACAGTATTATGCAGTATGGGTGGTTCCTGCAGTGTTTCTGTGTTGTGCCCATTATTGTTGCAGTACACAGACTCAGTCTGACCTGTCAGTGTGATCTATGTGCAGAGGTATCAACGGGGCTCAGCTGCAGTACTGATACAGGGCTCTATATAACCCCTTCCCCCCCTCCACCCATCTCTCCATCTCATTTGACACTGAATTAACTCCCACCTGAGCTTCCGCCACTCCCATCATGCATCAGCCCGCCACCTGAGTCCCCCTCTCGCACTCACACTCACCTTACAGCATCATCATTCGTCTTCCTCGCCGTTTTCCTCTACGGTGAAACACACACATCCTCGACGACCCCGATTCAAAGCCCCGACAGTAACTGGGACGATGATAACCGATTGAATTTATTCGCTGTCCTCTGCTGAGACTGACTGACTGGATTGGTTTTCAAAGGGACCTGCTGGAAGTAACAGAGATGCAGCTTGAATACAATTTCATACAGACAGTGTTGGTGCTGTATAAATAATAGGGATGGGCATTTTAAGTAAGTGCCATATTCACATTAAATTATTACAGAGTAGTTGTATGACTCCACACACCAGTCAAGTTGCACTTACAGTTTCCATCCATGTCTGTGAAAACATGGATGCTTCACACACAGAAGATATATACAATCAGCACAGCTTCAAGATTAGAGTCACCAATTCAGTATCTAACCAAATGTCTCCCCCTCTGTTCCTGAGATATGACGTTAAAAACATTATGATGTAACAGTAGAGCTGACCTTTGACCTTTGGGATATAAAATGTCATCACTTTATAATTTCATCCTATTAGACATCTGTGTGAAATTTTGTCATAATTAGTGTTTGAATACCAGAGTTATGGCCAAATATGTTTTGTGAGCTCACACTGACCTTGACATTTGATCTTCCGTCACCACATTCTAATCAGTTCATTCAGCGGAGTCGAACATTTGGGCCAAATTCGAGGAAATTCCCTCAAGGCGTTCTTGAGATATTGCTTTCATGAGAATGAGATGGACGAGGCCACAGCGACCTTTGACTACAAAAATTTAAAAAGAAGAAGATATACTTTATTAATCTCGAGGGGAAATTCAATCTTTTTCACTCTGTTGTCATACACACACAGGCTCAAAATACACACACATACACAAGCAGGACCTATACATGCATTAAATGGAGAGATGTCAGAGTGGCTACGCCCGCACCAGGTGGGGCTTCAGTGCCTTGCTTAAGGGCACCACCTCCATAATTGGTCCGGACACGAACTGGTGACCCACCAGCTCCCAGCCCAAATTTTAATGGACTAAGCTACTGCCATGCTAAAGCTACTGCCACCCCCCATATCTGATAATTGTTGAGTCCAAGTGGACATTTGTGCGAAATTTGAAAAAAAAAAATCCCTCAGGGTGTTCTTGAGATATCGCATTCACAAGAATGGGAGGGACGTAAGGACGGACAACCCAAAAACAAAATATAATGAAAGAATAGGAATGTAAAAAGGCCGACAATGAGAACAAATGCAGTTTTACATTCAATTATTAAACAACCAGGCCTAAATTAGCCTATAAAACCATAAATTCAAAGTAAACAGAAAAAAACCCAGCAAACTTTCTGTTGCTGCCATTACATAGGTTATACACAGCGCTGAGGGACCATCTCCAGAGTCCAGAGCTGCTCTCCCAGTCCATTAAACAGGTAAAATCCAGCACTGACCCAATAAAACATTCCAAATAAACTCATACTGACACCAAACTGGCTGGAATATGTCATTAAACCAGTTAAAAACCGTTAGCTGCGTGACATTGGAGAGATATGTGGGAGGTTGGGAAGTGATTATTCTACATGTTGAACAAACACTGACGTCCATCTCGCATTACTCGGTACTCATGGCTATCCCTTATAAACAACAGTCCATATAAACTGTTATAGTTCTCAAAACTTTGTAAGTTGAATTTGACTGCACTAAACTATGATCTTACTTAAAGGTCCGGTGGGTAGGATTTAGGGGGATATATTGGCAGAAACTTAATATAATCCTTTTGTTTTCTTTAGTGCGTAATCACCTAAAAATAAGAATTACTGTGTTTTTGTTATCTTAGACTGAGCTGTTAATATCGACATAGGGAGCAGGTCCTTGTATAAAAAAAAAAAAAAAAAAGAAAGAAGAAAAACACTTGCTCTGGATCGGGACATCTGCATATTCACATTGGCCACCATAATTTGCAGTCCTTCTGCAACAAGAGATCAATACAAACACAAATTAATCAAATCTCATCTTGTATTGGTACCACACTTGGTCAAAAAGCACCTTAAACTTGAGAAAACATCATGGTAACATAAAGCACCTTTATCCTAAAACCTAGGTTCAGGAGTTTTCAGCTACGTATATCTTTTTTTTTCTCTGGTACGCCAGAAAAGGTGATAAATCCTGGTTTACCCTCCTCGGCCCTGCTGGATCCACTGGTCTAACAATCTTTATGACCTCATGTTGGAAGGTCAAGCTCGTTCAAACTCACACAACTTTATTTTAAATTGTATCGGAGATTCAAAAGTTTACAGATATCAGAGATGTCAGGCTGAAGTTTGAGGGAAAAGTGTACAAAATGATGCAAACAACATGTACAGTACTGTAAATACAGCATGTATGAAATAAGCGTGTGTATCTGATGAATCATGAAACTTGAATTAAGTTTTTTTCTTTCAAATAAGCAGACAGAACAGATTTGTGATGTTTCTATAAACTTTAAATGTTTATTATGATGGGGACATTTCAGGGGAAAAAGAAAACGCAGGGTTCAGGAGGTTAAACCACAGATCCAATTGTCACAATCACGGAGCGACCTCGTTATCGCCAGGCCCTCCACATTACCCGTCAACCCGTCAGCCAGCTGTCGGAACATGCTCTGGGTCTCGTTAAGCCCGGAGCCCGGAGCTTCATTCATTATCTAATTGGTTGCTGGGAACCTGGATCCCTGCAGGGACCTGATCTCTGCTGCCTCGTCCTTCTGCGTGGGCTGTCGGTTCATCCGCGGCTCTGTGTGTCAAAGTGTCACAAACAATGCCTCCACTCTGTCCTTCTTATTGTGTAACAGGCAATTATCAGTGTAAACCAGGGCTGATTATTCCAGCCTGTTGCGGCGGTTGTAGTCTAAATGCTTTCACTGTGTGGCCTTCGCTGAAAAAACCTGCCTGTTAACTGTTAATAGGCTAATTACAACTCTGCAACGAGTCAGGTCTGAGCCATATTAGAGGCAGAGCTGCTAGTTTCACTCACAGACGGTAAAATCTGTCGGAAAACATTCTGCCACAGTTTATTATGATGGTAAATACAGCTGACTGTGGTTTAATGGCTCCTTTCAAAGCAGCCGCTCGGCCCAATCAGGAGGCAGCCTCATAACAGCGAGGGCATGACAACAAACATGATGGCTGGACAGAAGCTACAAATGCCTGATGAGTCATGAATAAAAGTTCTGCTGCAGATGGAGGAAATGTTACGTCTGCAATGTCAGTTCAGTCTGCTAAAAATAAAACTGGATCCATGACTTTCACTCGAACTTCTTACTTTGGATGCATTCTAACATAAAAGACTCACGATAAATCTAAAACAGCGTCCACATAACAGATTACAGACACGAGGTGATGGGTTGACGGGCTTAATGCACCTCTCAAGTAAATGTTCTCATGGGTGAGTACCAGGGCTGGGTACAGGACTCGCTACCTGTGAAAGTACCAACCAATTTACACCAGTGCTACTAGCATATGTGGGTGAGAATGCTGGGTTTAGACAAGAGCCAGAAGTGCTGCAAAGCGCCCTGAAGCTTGAAAGCCATTCACAACGTTCAACTTTAGTCAGGAGGCAGAAGAGCTCAGAGTCAAAGGAAGCCACCATGGAGCTCAGCTGCCACTCTGTTGAGCCCAAATGCAGACCTACCTCAGCATCTTTGTCTGATTTCTTTTCTCAGATATTTTAGTAATAGCCTAGCATCACCGCTAGATGAGCAGACGCACACACACATAAGCAGACAGAGACAGAAGATTACCTCTGTGTGTTGTAGAAAGGACCAGAGGACCAGAATTACTTTTTAGTCTCTTACCTCACGTCTGCAGATGATTAAAAAATAACATTTCTATCATTACAGTGAAAGTAAAGTACCGGAAAAGGTATTGCTGGGTACCCACTTCAAATGTGGACGGTAGCCAGCCCTAGTGAGTACGATCTCTGGCACTTTTTCCCTTAAAAATTTCGGGATTGCTAATTTTCCAGATCACCGTATATTTGCTTGGGCTGTCCTGAATACCATTTTTGGGCCTTTGAAGCTTCAGTGATAATTACCAGCAAAAATTCAAAGCTTTTAATGGTATGCGACAGAAACACGGAACCCGACCCTACTTCAGAAGGACTTAAAGCTGCTGCATGTGTGTGAGACAGATACCCCCTTTACACCTTGCATTAACATGTGTTTTTTGCGATCCGATTGCAATCGGATTGCTCTTGACCATATAAAAGTACAGGTGTAAACACACTCGAAACGCATTGAGAACGTATTGTCATCTGATCTGCCAAACCACTTCTGAAGGTGGTCAGGGACGCATTGTGACCACATCGAACACAAGTGTAAATGCAAATGCGTCTCCAGTCCACATGCAACAACTCCATGGGCGAAAATGCGTAAACAAGGTGCACCAGCTGGACACAGGAAGAAGGAGGAAGAAGACAACATCAACACTCAGCGGGGTAGAGACTGCCAAGAAAAAGAAAACACGGATGCTAGCCGAGGATGGAGTCACGGTGAGACAAAGTGTCTGCTCTCCATTTGATCAAAAGTGTCCATACAATAACGCAACTTCACAGG
Source organism: Cephalopholis sonnerati (assembly GCA_019142605.1). Lineage (NCBI taxonomy): Eukaryota > Metazoa > Chordata > Actinopteri > Perciformes > Serranidae > Cephalopholis > Cephalopholis sonnerati. The sequence goes on along the minus strand of JAGQAX010000004.1, from coordinate 38,185,405 downwards.
TGGCTAACATCTTGTTGTTGTTGTTGTTCTTGCGACGCACAGGATTTGATGTTGTAGTCTGCTGCTGGAAATATTTGCAGAAGAAGAGGAGGATGTGACGTCAGCCGGATGGAGCGTGATCGGATAGCAAACGGATCTAGATGTGGACACCAGAGACGCATATTAATACCAGGTATAACTAGTCAACGTGCAGCCCTGCTGTTTATTTATTTTTATTTACATGCTGTGCAGCTGTATTCGATCACGCTCTGTTTTTATAAAAGTGCTTGTGACATCTCAAAAGTGGCTCTGACTTGTAACTGAACATGTAGCCCATTTAGTGGAAAATACCAATATATATTGTGTATCGTCTGTAAATACAGAGATATGAATTTTTGTTCATATCACATTTAATCTCACCTTCTCCTATTTTCTCAAAGGACAGCCAATCTAATGCTCGAGGCGGGGGTCAGTCACTGCATCGAGGACACTGGCCTTATCCATGTCTGACACTTGCCACCTCCTTTCAGTATCCTCCATCAGTTTACAGGTGAAGAAACAAAACAAAAAAAGAAGCGTTCATATATTGATTTGGACGTCAGTTACCATGGCAGTGACTTAAGCCTCGAAGCACTTGGGTCAGGTCTAATCTTTGCACATAGCAGCCATTAACCCATCATTCAGCAGTGAGAGCGCAGCTCAAGTTCCCCAACGGGAGGAGCACACAAGTGAGACGGCTTTGACAACAACACAAAGAGTCTTCAGCCATGACAGCAGCTCTGTGAGGCTGTAATAAGACACACATTGGTGCAGTGAGCTAAATGCTAACATGCTGCTGTGGAGCAGGTGCAATCTTAGTTCAGCACTGATCAGAGAGAAGAGCTAAGGCTAATGGGAATGTTAGTTTCTGCAAGCGTCTCTCTGTTCAGGAACAGGAAGTCGCCCTGATGTGAGTTTGTGAAAAAGGCGTCCAGCTGCGGTTTGATTGAGGAGGTTAAAAATGTCAGATACTTCCAGGATGAATGTGATTCTGATGAGCTGGGACTTTTCATGCTTTCCTGAGTTGCTGATAGTTTCTTTGTTGAATTATTAAGCGCTCAGTATCTCGTCTGTGATCTGTGAGGATGGCAAGCGACCGGCAACACGGAGCGAGCGGCTCAGACACCTTCAGGGATGGATGACTTTATTCTGAGCAGTGAGCTGACCGCTCCGCCTCCGCTCAATCTCACACACACACACACACACACACACACACACACACACACACACTGGTCGGAGCTGTGAACCGGGGCGTCCATCTTGGCCGGCCGTCTCACTGCAGGCCTGCAGAGAGAGAGACGTCCTTCCGACAGCAAAGGTTAATAATTCTGCACCTGACTCTGCGGGACCCGTCTCGCCGCTACAGCTATGATTTAATCAAACGGAAAGAGAGGTGAGGCCCGACGCTGCGCTGCCAACCGGCCGGCCTGACCAAATCACACAGACGCAGAGTCCGAAATAACTGAGAGAGACAGTCAGGAGGGACTGATGGAGAGGACGAGAAGATATGAAGAAAATAAATTGGATGCAGAGGAAGAGTAACTAAGTTTGAGTGTTGTACATCGGTCCGGTGCAGAGGGTTATTTCTACTTCTCCTACATTGTTCTTTTCTTAATGCACTGCAGTTATTGAGAGTTTCTACTTTTAACATTTAACATGATAGAAATCTGGCTGTTTTTTTTTATTTCCAAAGCATTAACTTTTCTGGAAGACTTTTTTTTTTTGAGTTTTTAGAGAATCTGCAGCCTGTTGAGGAGCATGTTACCCTTCATCTGATCTGAAAGCAGTAAAAGCCTTAGGAAAGTAAAACATCTAACTCCTCTAAAATCTAATGATTTGCAGTTAGTGTACAAAAAATAAATGTACTGAACCGATGTAAATCAAGAAGTTTGATTATGGATTAAACCAGGGGCATCAAATTTTAGGGTGCTCGATATTCGATTTTGTGCTGATGTCCGATGTAGGGCTGCAACTAATGATTATTTTCATTGTCGACTAATCTGTCGATTATTTCTTCGATTAGTCGACTGATCATTCTATTGAAAAATGTGTTAAAATGTTGAAAAATGTCAGTCTGTCTCTTCCAAACCCCAAAATTATGTCATCTAATGTCTTGTTTCGTACTCACGCCAAAGGGTTTTAGTTCACCGTCATGGGAGAGTGTGTAAAGCTGCCAATATTTGAATGTAAGAAGCTGCAATAAGAGTATTTTGGGGTACTTTTATTGTACTTTTTCATGAAAAATGACTCAAACCGATTAGTCGACCACTAAAATAGTCATCGATTATTTTAATAGTCGATTAGTCATCGATTAGTTGACTAATCGTTGCAGCCCTAGTCCGATGTGCCGAAATATAACAACTTCTCTGTTTGTCTGAAAGTCTCATATTATGCATCCATACTCTCATCATGATGACCCACCAGCAGATGGAGACATGAAATGCAGTACTTTTTGATGTATATAATATTCATTCATAGTACAAAATAAGAACAAACATGTTAGCTGTTCATTTTAAAGCCAATATTGGTGGACACTGAGCCAATATTATTGTGTATCTCTACCAAATTTGTTTAACTTCATGGTCATGTACAGCCTAATTTGATCCCCAGTGGGACGGACTGTTAAAACCATTACATAAATAAGCTATAAATAACAACACCTCTAAATTTTTCTCTTTCCTTTTAGTGTTAGAAAGTACATTCTGACGAAAGGAAGTACATCCATTTACAAAACAAATGATGAGCAGTCTGAGATGTCCTGAGAAATATAAGTAGAATTTCAACAATATGTCTCAGTTTTGCTGTTAACATATCCTCAAAGAGCAGTTTGTATGAGATCCTACAAATTATCTCCCCACAAATGACGTTACGTCTTTAATGTACGGTTACATAATGAATGTAGAGTTGCAGAGGTTAGTATAAGAAAAAAACCATGGTGAGGACAAGCCTTAAAATGACTCAAAGTTAGGTTGTGGCAAGGGAACTCTTTCTCTTTATGTGGAGGTCAGACTTTGCACTAACATATGATATGTGGATAACAGAATTGATGAATCTATTGTACTTAGAAAGACCAAGGTTCTCTAACAAGTATAAGATTCAAATATTTGTCAGAATTTGAAGCCCTGTATTCGAGTATCTCAAGGGCAGGGAATTGTAATGGTCTAACTGTGCAGCAGTATACCCTCTATTGCTGTGGCTGAGTTCTTAAAATTATGTTCTCAGTGTTTCTTTTATATTTAAAATCCTAAAATAAATGTAAAAAGAGATCCGAACACGCGGGAGAAGTCTGGGTGGAAAGTCTATGTTTTTGTGACCCATCCACCACCCCAACCTGCCTCCTTATAAAATCGCTTGGGGCTGCTTCCTTGTTTACTGCTGCCAACACATGGTCACGTGATCGCAGCCTTTCAAAATATGTTGGATATTTACAAATTTGGGTGCACTGCTTTTTGTAGGAAAATGTACTAACAGTTCACGAGAACAGCCTGGTTTTACAACCTTCAGTCAGTCTACTACTACGGACGTCGTGTCAATTTCAGCTTGTTACATGCATTGTCCGTTTTCAAAATACACTTCTGTTTTCACAGGAAATGTACAGTTTGCAAACAGTCTCTTTCAAAATAAAAGCACTATGTCGGTACAACACTGCAAATTTAAGTTTTTTCTTCAACGACAAACACACGTAGTTGGGTTTACGAAAAAGAACAGGGTTTGGCTTTATAATCTTACAGGAAGTGAACACTGGCCTCCATCCACCACCCCTCCAATCTGCCCTACTGGGACTTCCACCTAATCTTCGTTGTTGTCCCGCCACGTTTCCCTGATGCCAGTGGGCAGCCACGTATCATACTGACGTGAAATAATGGCTTTTATTAGTCGCGTTTCCATTACCCCTAAAAATGTGCAAAACCTAAATATCGCAATAAAAAACTGGTAATGGAAACACCTATATTTCGAAAATCCTCTCAAATATCGCTAAAACATTTTTACGCTCTCATGAGGTGGTTTTTCAGACATGTTGATATAAAAGTGTATCGCAAAAGTGTAATGGAAACACTTTTTTCGCATTTACACGTCACCGGGGTCAACGGACATAACGTAGGGGGTCATGCGACCAGTTCATTTTGAGGAAGATGGCGCGGTATGTGTGGACAGAGGAGGAGACGGAGTTATTATTAACAGTGATTCGTGATAAAAATGTCACAGTTATCTTGGATAGCAAACAACAAAGAAATTCGGAATGGTCAGTGACCCTAGACGCATAACGCTTTCAGCCATCTTCCTCAAAGTGAAGTCTCGCAGGACGGATGAGAATTTACGAGAATTAGGGTAGTTCACAAAACACCGTTCAATGGAAACACCTGCAAGTAGCATTTGGACTTTGTCGAAATTTCAGAAATATTGCTTTTTATTTTGCGAACAACTGTAATGGAAACACGACTATTGTCGGTGCCTGATGCCTGACATTGACCAAGCACTGGTTTTCCACAACTTGTACTTGCGTTGGATAGGGATATTCACATTTTCATGTTGGCGATTGTAGTTAGTTGTCCCTCGGTTACAAAAGTGCCAGAAAAACAATGATTTTTTGGGAAACATTTAACTTCTTTATTCTGTGTTTTTAGCTGTTTTAATCACCCGGTCTGTTTGTTGTAGTTCAAGCATATTAAACTACCTCATCTCACCATCCAAAATCACTTTAAAAAAGTGGTTCACACTCAGAAAGTCTTCAGAATTAAGGTCATTTGTCACTTTATTTATCTATACTTTATTTAATATCATTTTCTATGCAGATGGACTACTCTACAAAATCTCTTGGAATACAGTGTCCACCAATGGCACCCTCAAAAATCAGAGTTTAGTCTGCATATGGAAATTACTAAGTTAACTTAATATGGGGAGTTTTTAATTTTGAGCCCACTACTTTTTAATTAAAATCTTCCTTAAATGAGTAAAAACACTGATAAACAGTTGAGGAACGGAGAGGTAAAAAAAATGCTGCACATGGAGGAGATGTTATGAAAATGTAACCACAGCCATCAGTAACACCGTCCTTATCTCTCATCAGAACAGATTACAGACCAGCTGAGAACACGCTGAAACTAAAAGGTGAACACAAATATTTTCCTCTAGATGTTTTCACAGCTTTTCTTCAGGAGCCAGCGGCCTGCCTGCCGCTCAGAGCCCATCACGTGTCTCTAATGATACAAACAAACGAGCCAGCGGCTGCGGTTCACCTCATCTGTGGCCAGAGCACAGACCAGCGCTTAAACTGAACCGTGCTGATATGTGAGGGGGTGGTATGGAAAGCAGTCCGGTCTTGGCGCCGATGTGAGCAGATTTTGGGCGGCGAGCCGAGCTCCGGGCCGCGGACAGCGACCGCTGACATCACTCCCTCCTGTCCCCGGACAAAGTCTTGGCAGAGGGAGTGCGTCGTCCATGCCAAGCTGAGAGAGGAAAGCCTTTGAAGTTCACAACCTGTCTGATGTGCATTGACCTATGATAATAACACTGATATGTTTGATCTTTAGTTCTGAAAATTAAAGAAAGAAAAAACTCCTCTGACCTTAAGAAGTTTTATTACTCAGGGCCTCCGTGTGGAGCTGCTGAATAATAAAATATTATCAAGTAGTCTGAATTCATCCACTCCTGCACCCTCGTCTCTGTCTGTACATGACATTGATTCTGTTGTATTTCAATGGTCTGTAACTGAGTGTGACCCTGATTTTATAGAGACATTTACAAGGACTAATAATGAATGACATAAAACTTAAAATGACGAAGCTCAAAAGCACTCCATTGACAAAAAACGTCTCCCTAACTATAACTGACTTTTTGTTTTCATTGTCTGATTCCAGCTTTTCAGATGTTAAGATTTGCTGCCCTTCCAAGTTTTCAGTGCTTTTTGGTTTAAGATTGTTGGTCAGTGAAAACCGAGTTTAAGACGTTATTTCTCTTTCTAAATCAAATCTCAGTGAACAGACCCACTCTAATTTCTTGCCACACAAACACACACGCGTTCAATTGGGCGGGGAATGCCAGAAAAATTTAACATCTTCATTTGTTTCGGTTCACTTTCACACTGCACTGTTTAGAGCGGACCAAACATCAACATCACACAGTAACAATAGCTGCTTGTTTCAGGGCGGTATTGCCTGAAACGACTGCTGACCAGGAAGAAAAAAAGCACGAGGAAGAAGAAAACCCTTGATGCAACACTGATCCCCTGACCGATTAAATCCGGGTGCCGCCATCCTACCTCTAAACAATTTAAAAAATGCTTCTTGTGGTTCACGCTGTTGGCTTTGTTTTTTTTTCTACCCAAAATGCACTGCGCTCTACATCCCTTCCTCTCTTTGGTGCGCTAGATAGTCCGTTTGCATTTCCTTCTGTAAGCGAACCGCACCAGGGTTCACTTGCAAGTGAAACCAGACCCCTGGTTTTCAAGCGGACCTGGGTTCGCTCATTTGGTCCACACCAGAGTTTGAATGAGCATTCACACCACTCCAAACGAACCAAACTATCAGTAGAAGCGGACCAGGGTTCGTTTAAAGCGGACCAAAAGGCGCCAGTGTGAATGTGCCCTCAGAGCTGAGATGCCACTGACATTGGCAGCACGTCTTAATTTGAACTTTGCATTGACAGATAAGTTATACCATCATCAGAACAGGTCTACAGCTGTCTCTGCACTTGTTTTTGCCCCGTACAAATTCAAACTAGGGTCCATGTAATATTCAGTAAGTCTATTTGCCTTCAACCTGACAAAATTTAGACTTTACAAGCACCGAGACTGAACTGAAATCCGATCCATACTTTTTACCTGCTACAGCGCACCTGTGCTCTCAGGACAACACAGTTTATTTTACTACAAAATGTGGCTCGAAAGCCACGTTCTCACTAAGCAGTCCAATGTGGCTCAGTTTGGTACACATTTTTTTTTATTTCCACTGCCTTCTGTTGGGGTACCTAGCACACAGATCTGGTACTAAAAGGTGGAGCTAAAAACACTGCAGTCTGTTGATTGGTTGGACGGTCACTCTGCTCAGGGCTGAGTTGTGGCTGCTTTTGAAGCTTATGTAAAATGAAAGGATGCTTTCCTGCCTTTTGCAGCAGCTGTAGACTGAGACAATTTATATCGGCACGGCATTGCTCGATATTGACTTTAAAATACGATATAGGAATCGGCCAACATGTCAATTACTGCTGATATGACAGACCATTTTTTTGGTCAAGGGTGGAAATTCCATTTCATTGTTGGGGGGACAAAAAAAAATAAAAATGCACAGTGCAGATTCAAGTGTTAACTCTTGAGGAGGTATAGTAGGTTTAGTATGTATTTACTTAAATTTGGGAGAGTCAGATATTCTTACTTTTGATCCCTAGTACCAGTCAAACAAAAAGGCTGGATTCTACATTTTCTACAATGCAACTCAACAATCAGTACGTTTACATTCAGGCAGTAGTCGAGCTAAGCTCGTAGCTCGGCTAATCAGTCAAGTCAGACTTCTCATCTTGTCTGAGTATACATGCAGTAGAGAAAATTAAATTTCTGACCAGGTACGTCTGACTCGGCCTTGATAGGCGGTGCTGTGTTCTTTTTAACATAGTGCGTATTGAACTAGTTCCGGTTGACCCGAAGAGGAAGCTAACAGTTGTTCGGAAACATTTTTAAATAAATCCGCGCTTCTCGTTTTTCCTACCATCCATAAACTTCAAGATGTTTAGCTCCTTTAGCTGTCGGAGCATGAATGTAGTTTCCTTGTCCGTCCAGATGTGCGTCTTTTGCTTCTCGGTCACCATGGTGTTTGTTTGTTTTTCCAGGCGTTGCTGCTACATCATCTCCTTCTTCTTCCAGGTGAAAGCCCGCTAAAGAAGAAGTGGTGCATGCACAGAGCACTGAGTCTGACTCCAGTTGGACTAAGTGGATACATGCAACAATAGTTCGATTTTCAATTGAATTATCTAGGTGTGTTAGTCAAGCTAAGGATAGTCTAATTTCAGTTGGACTAAACTGTTTACATGCATTTAAAAGTCTGGTTTCAGTCGGACTAAGCCAATAATTTGATTTTGTCAAGCTGCATGTAAACAGACTGACTGTCTCTTTATTTGACCCAGGGAGACACTGTGCTGTTTCCACAAGCTGAGCCGTGCTAACCATGACCAGTAAACTGATTTTGATGTGTAAAGCCAGTGACCCTTTAGTTCCATGTTTCACTGTCCAAAGAACACAAAGGAAATAAATCTGAGAGCTGCTTGTTTTTTTAAATCACAGTATGGTCCTTTAATGTGGTTTTACACACCTTCTTTGGCTCTGAGCAGTTATCTCACCTCCTGCTTGTGGCTGATAAATAGGCTGTGATTTCACACAAAAGTCCCCCTTTGTGCACCTTTAAATGAAAATTAATAACTGTCACGCTAATGGAAAGATTAATGAATCCAAACGGTAACCCTGCGAGTTTCCATAATGCATATTTACATTAAAAACACACATTATTCCAGAGAGCAGAGCGTGGTACAGCAGAGGGGATGAGCTGCGTTTAGCTGCCGTATCTCTGCTAACTCTTATCATCCGACTGCGAGGCTTTATCAGCTGTGAGGCTCCGGCAGAATGAGAGCATATCTGCTCACCACAGAGAGCAATGTGAAAATTACCCTGCTTTTATAATCATAATTCATGCATTTTTAAATAAATGTAGTTTGTAGGAGGCTGACTCAATACTTTCTCTGTATTTTCCTAGAAGTACCACTCTTCCAGTTCATAACAAAACTGCTGGGATCAACAAGCTTGTTAAAGTTGGTCGTGATAATGGAAGGGTTTTTTTTATTTATTTTTTTATTAAACAGAAAGTCTTTAGTACAGGATTAAAAAGTCATATGCTTCTTTATCAGCCATAAGGCAGTAATATCTTTAATCAACAAGAGATTAAATACAAGATCTGTGTGATTATAAAGCTACAGAATAAAGAGAATAGATTTTACATTACACTGTTTTTACATTTATTTCTAATGCGCCCGGAGGCCACGATGCTGGAGCCTGAAAATTTCATCTCTCCCTCTGCATGAGTGGCCAAAAATACACAACAAGTGTCCTGATATGGAGCTGTATAGACACGACAGAGCTAAAGACTAGTTTTCACGGAACAGTCAGTTCAATTCAATTTTATTTGTGTCGAAAAAAAAAATCACAAATCACAATGCCTCAGAGGGCTGAGCAACATATGACACCCCTCTGTCCTTCGACCCTCACAGCAGATGGACGGACAAATGTGCACTGAATGTCTTATGTACAGTCAGTGTCATCATGTTAATGTTAGCAACACAGCTACCACTGGGAAACAACAGGAGACAATCTACCAAAAAACGAGGGCTCCTTATACCAGTGTCAGACTGCTGTGGAGATGGGCACTGTGTCATAATGAGCCATCACTAGGGGTGTGCCATATTGTCTCATTCACGATAATACTGGTATAATTCTTTGTATGATATGAAAAATTAATATTGTGGTACCCGCAATATTTCGACTTGTTGACATACTGACGGCGATGCCAATGCCAAAAAGCATGGCTAAAAGTGAAATTATTACCAACTCCGCGGTGGTTCCAAAAAGAAAAGCAGCTTCAGTAGTGTGTAATAAACTGTGGCGTCCTGAGTGTTTTACTTCTCAGACTCTTTTAGTGACTTACCGCTCAGAGGGAACTCATTCAGCGGCTCCTCTGGCAGCAGCACAGCGTTAAAAACACGGGAAAATAAATGTCAGATCATTTTTTTGGTTTTAATTGATTATTTTAAGGCAAACTGTAAAACTGTATCACTTACTTTGTTGCAATTTTATATTCTTAAATTAATATAAATATATATTTTTTTACTAATTTGTCATATCATCAAGATTATCGCAAAAATTAAATATCCTTATATTACTTTAGGGCCATATCACCCAGCCTTACATAGAACATGTTCCTTTGATTAATGAGTACCTCAGATTAGAATCGGAACCTTTTATTTTATTACAAAAAAAAAACTCTTTACTTTAGGGCTGCACAATTAACTGAGTTATTATTGAAATCGCAATATGGACAAGTGCAATATCCGCAGGAGCTGCAATTTTTTGATGAAGGTAAAATATGTCACATAAGGACTTGGCTTGGGAACCAGAGGGTCACCGGTTCAAGTCCCCGCCCGGACCAAAATATGGAGCGAGGACTGGTAGCTGGAGAAGTGTCAGTTCACCTCCTGGGCACTACCGAGGAGCCCTTGAGCAAGGCACCGATCCGCCTGTCCACGGGTAACCCCCTCACTCTGACATCTCTGCATTTAATGCATGTATAGGCTCTGTGTGTGCACTTAAAAATGACAACAGAGTGAAAATTTGGAATTTAAAGTATATAAAATAAAAATAAAATAAAAATGTCATTATGAATGAAGCATTGTGAGGCTAGAAAGATGCCCCGACCTACAAATCATATTACAGGCATAATGAAACATGCCTTTTTGGTACGGACCCCAGAAAAAAAAAAAAAAAAAAAATCACACCATGATTTTTTTTCAGTGAAAATTCAATGACATATTGAAGCAATGTTATCACAATGTTTTTTTTAACATTTACAGACAAACTGAGATTATATTGCAGACTTTTTTCTGAATTATTTTGGATTTAAAAGAGGTTTTCTCGCTGGTTTCTCCTCATGTATCTGTGCTCGAGGTGAGGCTGCAGAATCCAGACAGCTTTCAGCAGCGGTACATTAAAAAAAAAAAAAAAAAATGTCACCACTGGGCTCCATAGACATACAGCAGTTATACCATTTTTTAGTCACAAAAATATGAAAACACCCCCCTTAAAACATGCCTGTGGATTCAGCCTCACCCAGGGACAACCACCTGCACCTGATAAGAGGACCTTACAGGTCTCACATTACGATAAGGGGACAGTAATTCAGGAATATATTCAAGGCCTTCACCATGTAACACCTGGGGGTGAGCAGCAGGATTTGAAAATGAATTCAGAAGCTCAGCAGCAGCATGAAGAGAGGCAAAGATGAGCTGCTGCAGAGCGAACAAAGTGTTTATCACACAGTCTGGTTTCCTGGAGGCTGTACAAGTTTCTCTGAAGAGATTTTCAGACGCAAGAAGTCGGGGATCTCCTCTGGAACATGTGAGCAGACAGAACCTGAATAGTTAAAGTGAGGATTAAAGGAAGAACATGCTGCTGCTCCTGCAGGACTGAGCGCTGCCAGTTCAGCTTCCTCTGCCGTGGAAAGCAGACGAGGTTGAACGCGGCTCTGTTTGGAATCCGGCCAGGCCGAGCGGACTCCTCGCTCCTCTGCAGCCGGGTCGTCTCGGTTCACGTGTTTGGGTTTCCACGGTTTCGGATTCGACCTGTGGGAGCGTTCAATTAGAGCGACAGACTGCCTCGATCGATCTGAGACGGGTGTTTGAAAGTTGGCCAAGTCCTGCGGAGTTTGATCCAGCAGAGGCTCCGCTCGGCATTTTGGCTTCCAAGACATTTTGCTGCTCATCAGAAGGAAACCTGAGGATGTTCGACTCGCTCTGCCAGAGAATCCTCGATTCATTCAGACAACCACAAAGATATTTTATCAGTCCATCACAATGGAGAGACTGCTGTAAATAAATGATGGAGGGTGGACAGGAGGAAGATAGATGAAGAGGAGGAGAAAGAGAGGACAGAGAGGGAGGAGAGAATTAATGAAAAGAGGAAAAAGGAGGAGAGAATCAGATGAATGAAGGAGAAGAGGAAATGAAAACCACGGCAGGTGCAGACAGGAAGAAAAAGTGGACTTGACAGGCGATGAAGAAGATAAATTATTCTAAAAACATGCAGTGAATCAAACCAGGAAATCATTTAAAAAATAAAAATGGTTAATGTGTCAAGGGAGAAATTTAGGGCCTTCTCAGATTACTTATTCATGTTTAAATATTCGGGGTGTAACAATACAGATATTTATATTTTACTTTTCTTTACAAGGCTTTCGGTTCGGTATGCATTACAAACCAAACTATACGTTAAACTATCCTATTACATTTAGCAAATAAGCTTAAACTGTGTTTAATATGCCTCTCTCATCCCAGAGCCAGAATATTCTATTGCAGTGAGACTCACTGAAAGGCAGCTATGCTAAGCTAACTTGTTACAAGATGGTTAGTAACACCAATAAGCGGTATTTATATGTGCCTACACATGTGGCCTACGCTTTTGCGAGTATTTATACTTGTGCGGTGGTGTGTCTGTGTCACTCTGCAGTCACGCCGACAAAACAATAGTTGGCACTGGGGTTTTGGGAAGTCCTGGAAAGTTTAGTTGATTCTAAACACACATTAAACACACATTAAACATGGCTTAATAGAGACAGTTTCAAACACAAGTACACAAATCAGCTTCACTATAACTCACAGCATTCACAGACAAACACTTGTCTTTATCTGGACACATTTTCCCCACAAATACAACATGCTAATGTTTTTAGCACAAGCCTATGGCGTTTTACATTGTATAAATTAGCCTAGTGGCTAGCAGACTTTTCCGCCTCTTGTATGAAGCCAGGGACAACAGCAATATTTAACAAAGGTAACGTTACAAAATTCGGCTCCATTACAACTCACAAGGTTCAACTGTCTTATACTAAACACGTTGTCCAAACAAATACAACATGCTAACATAATTAGCACAAACCTATGGCATTTTACTTTGTCTAAATCAGCCAAGTGACAAGCAGAGATTTCCTCTGCTCATATGAAGCCAGGATAAATCACACACAGGACCTAAAAAAATGTGTGTGGGGCTTTATTGTCTTCACAATTTATTGTTTCTTATCTGTGAAATTAAAGTAAATAAAAGCTTTGTTTCTACTGAGGGAAATGGTTTCAGCCTACAGAACATAGACAGGAGGTCTGCGTCGCCACGACACATAGAGGTACGGCGTAGGCTCTATGTTGGGGTTGATTTGATGCAGAAGTATAAATCCCACTTTACGAGACCAAAAATAAAAGATCCACTGATAACCTACAGGTCTGGTGTTAAGAGCCACTTTGGTAACCCAGTAGCACGGAAACATACACGACGTCAAAGACAACACAGTGTTGTATTCAACTGTAAAATGCCTAAAAAGTAGATCCCTCTGAGTTCAAGACTCAAACTAAAGTGAGAGTTACAAGGAGAACACATGGACTGAAGGTGGGAGCTGTTTAAGTTGAGAGAGTGAATTAAGCAATCTTACAGGACAATTTAGTAATTAGTCAGCCATTTCATTTTATTACAGCCATTTCATTTTATTTGTCTTAGGCTGCAGAAATCCTCAGTCCCTGCTTACGAGCGCAGATACAAGGGGCTCATTACCTTTTTTTGGGATGCCTTCTGGTTGGATCTTCACTCAGGCTTCACAATTTAGATTTTAGCTGTTTGTCTAAAAGAGTTTAAGAGTGACAGAGGTCATGTTGTTCAGTTAGGTACCAGTTAAGCTTACAAAGGACCTAAAGAAAGTTTTTGTATCACATTGTACACACCTCTGTCCATATACAGTACATTTATATATTATTATTAAGAAGATATACTATATCCACCTTATTCCTGGCCCCCATGATGCCTTGTGTGAATTATGTGTGCTTCCAGCATTGAACCGAAACCGGTGATTTCCAATGGTAACAGTTTGTTTACAGTACTCTGTTCTTCTTTCTACGAGCAACTGGGAAATAAAAGGTGGAACACACCTCCTGTTATAGCTCAAACAGGATCATGTGATCATACCTCTGCCATCTCTGACAGCCATCTCAACGCAACCGAGCACGCTAGCAATTAGCGCGCCTTGCTCCGTTAAAATATAGTTAACTTTAACCTGTCCCGAGCTAGCTTAAGGTAAACATCTGCTCCTTCTAAAGATGAGTTATGATCTCTGATGACTTATTAAGAGATACTAACACATCATTCAGTATTAACTGTAGCTGCATGTAGAGTGAATAAATGGGATGTTTCCCAGCTAATCCTCCGCTCGTCTGCGTTAACCACGCAGTTTACACGTTTTTATAACTTGTGATTTATTAAAAACTGTTGTGAGTGAAACATGAAGCTGAATTTAGCAGCAGACTTCAGTAACAGTAATATAAAGCAGGAGAAAAAGAAATAACTTCTAGCATTCATTTAATGACTAAACACATATTTTATAGTTTATTTTCTAATGTAGGTTGAGAATGAAGTCAGACGGGGAAAGATGGGGACATCATGTACTGACCTTGAGTGATGCACCTGTCAGTCTACGTGTCATTCTCTTCTACAAAATCTAATTTAATACTTTTTCTCTATGTCTGGTGAAACTCTTGTGGTTTTATTTCTCATATCAATGGTAACCATGGCAACAGGAACAATCTCAACACACAGTTGCTGAAGACACAAATGTAGCTCAGACTGGTTGTTAGTCGTCACAGACACGGACAGTGCAACAGGTACCAGAGCTCCACAAAGACATTTTAGAAAACGCTGAGTTAACATTAGCTAAATATCTGTTAAAAAATAAATCAGTATTTGCTAAACTGAAGGCAAATTACTATGGAAAAGAACCAGCAGTGGCGGTTATCCACCAAGAGTAGCCACTGGGACTAACAACAGACAGTCTATGGGACTAACTAGCTTAATGCTACTTCCTGTATCTCACAGGAAGTTGTGCCCATAATCATTTCTACAGTACTGCCCTCAGGAATAATACAAAATATAAACTTATGTTGCACATATGTTTATATATGATTATATTGTGTTGTACATTGTAGCATTATAGACATATTTTTATATTTTTAATTATACATACTAAATGTATGTATTGTATTGTAGTATCAGGCACATCTTTTAGACTCAAATACTCAGCACATCATAAGTATATATTTTTAATATTTTACATACTTGTGTTGATGTTGTAGAATACTGCACACATTTTATTTGATATTTTTTTACATATTTTGTACTGTCATACACCAGAGGGACTGTAAGGAACTGCAAAGTTGTGGGGATCAAGTATTTGAAAATGGTTTTGCTGGAATAGATCTCAAAAATTCAGCAATTTAGATATAATGCCACTCCTCACTTGAGTATAGCCATTTAATAGATGTGTCGAGGGAAGATTTAGCGTTCTTTACATTATTGGTTGAGAGTAATTAAGGTTTGGGGGGACATCTTCCCTCATGTTACCCTACTATATTCTGTTCATCCCAACAATCACTGACAGCCAGATATCTCAAAGGTACCAGAAGACAAAACATGAAGTCCAGTACAGTGTATTATACACTCAGTGCTTCATATAAAATCAGCACTTTAATCAAAGCAGACATTAAATAAAAACGTTGGCCAACAGAAAACAAACCAAGTGACGCCTCTTGTTTAATAAACAAGCTGAGCTGCTCTCCAGAAACACCGGGGTTACCTGTCACAGTGCGGCCGGTGAGCTGCGGTCTGCTCCGGGACACAGACGGGCTGAGAGTCGGTGTAACGGGTGGAGGATGAAGGTGGAGGATAATCCCACACAACATGTAAATTACGATTGACGAACTTTTTGGCTCGATGCCAAACCGGCTGTTACACAGGTAAACAGGTGCGCGCCATTTTGGTTTGAAAATACGTCATAGGAATACCGTCAACTGATTGGTCGGTGTGACAGCAGAACGTCCGCTCTTAAAGGGACAGTGTAGGGACCTGTTGTACAAAATATCTTAAGATAAAATTCGCCTTAAAGCCCGAATTAAGGCCTCCTTAAATTGAAACTGGTTGCACAAAACACCCTATAGTCTTCTCTCAAGGTTTCCTTAATATGTTCAGTGAAGTATTCAAGGTTCTCTCCTTATCTTTGGCTTGTGTTTAAGGAATCCCTTAAAGTTAAAAAAACATTGGACAAAAGACCTTAGGTGTCAGAGGTACGAAACAAACATGGAAACTGTAGAATTTTACCACTGTAAAATCTCTTTCACTGCAGTTAATGCCTTAATTTTTTCCATAACTTCCATAACTCCATAAAATTTTCATGCAACATCTTTATGCAGTTCCCCTATCTAAGGGGAAATTAAGCCTCTAGTGTCATACTTAAGAAGGCATACTAAGGTATTAAAGGCCCCTGATTTCCCATGTATGTTTCCCTGACTGAATGATCACAGATGTAAAAGTGTTTCTTGCTGACAGACAGACTCTCTGCATTTAATTGTATTCATAATAAAAGAGAAGGAGAAATATATCCTCTGAGTTTCTCCAATACTGATAACAGAACCATTAATGTTGGAGCTTATTAGTGCGACGGTCTTTGTTATTTCGGCCTGGGGCCTGTTTAATACTGGGTTACGGTACCCATCCCTACTCCATAAAACCCCACTTCAAAAAATTCAAACTATCCCTTCTAGGGGTGTGCCAAAAAATCGATTCACATAAGAATCATGATTCTCATTTGCTACGATTCAGAATCGATATAAAATGTCCTAAAATCGATTTTAAAAAATTAAAAAAAAATCCGCTGGCTGCCCGCCTCCATTTTGTAACTACGCGGAACGTCCTGGCGTCACCACGCAGCCGGTTCTGGAACGCACGCATGCGCGGAAAGCACCAAAACAAAGAGGAAACTACAAAGATGGAGGAAAAGGAGATCCAACCAGCCCCGTCTTCGCTAAAGGCTAAAATTTGGCGTCATTTCGGTTTTTACCGAATGCCCGGAAACACCGAGCTGGACATGACGCACACAGTGTGCAAGCATTGCAAAACTAAAATCAAGCACTTCGGCAACACAACAAATACGCGGGCTCATATTACGAGGCATCACCCGGAGATTAAAGACACGGAGCAGAGTCAGCCGCCAGCTGCAGACCAACGCACCCTGCAGTGCTTCACGAAGCTCTCTGCCAGCTCCGAGCGGGCAAAAAAAATAACTCGGTCTATCGCCTGCTTCATCGCCAAAGACCTACGGCTTTACAGTGTGGTGGAGAACGAGGGGTTCATCTGCATGTTGCAGACAGCGGAGCCAAGGTACGCCATACCGTCCCGTAAGTTTTTCACTGAGACAGCTGTGCCACAGCTTTACCAAGAGACTAAAAGAAAGGTCGCCAGTGCCCTAACCAAAACGACCAGAGTGGCACTAACATGTGACGCATGGACATCAAGAGCAACCCAGTCTTTTGAATAAAATTATGAATTATGAATAAAATATAATTATGAATAAAATCGTTATGAATCGAAAATCGATTTTAAATCGAATCGTGGCCCCAAAAATCGTAATCGAATCGAATCGTGAGATAGTAAAAGATTCCCACCCCTAATCCCTTCAAAGGCGCCAGTTGCCACAATACAGGACGGTGTCAAAAAGCTGTAATCCATTCAATATCTAGTATCACTGTCCAGTGATGGAAGAAGTATTCAGATACTTCACATACTGTCACAGCTTATTTTCTAACAGAGGGCTGTGGAAAACTGAACACAAAAATAAAATAAAATAGAATAAATATATGGTGATTGAAGGGACAGGAGCATGCAGGCGTCCTTGGGACAACAGTAAATTATTGTAGGTCCTTTCTGCTGATTTGACTTTCTTCCCATCACGTTTGGAAGTTGGAGCTGCAGCAGTGGTTGTGACACACAGCTCGTGGAGGGAATTAGGTTAATATGGAGGCAATCTGCTTCAGAAATCCCACTTCTTCTCCTCTGAGTCATAAATCTGAACATGATGGAGCATCATATGTGAATATTTGTAGAATCAGTGTAGTTTCCTCTCTGACGATGGATGTCCATCACAAATAAAGGTCCAGAAATCTGCTCAGAAATCATTAGGAAAAAAGAAGCTGCAGAATGTGCCTGAGAATCATCACATCTTTAGATTATCTTCAATATCACAGTAATCCAGCGACAGTTGTTTGTACGTCCATGGGTACGCTGCAATTCAGCGTACTTTTAATGACAAAAAACAGAGGCTCAAGCCTCAATTTAAGGACCTCAAGATGGCGCCTTTTCAGCTTAATGGAACTGCTTCCAGGTTTACTTTCAAGTTGCAGCTCACCACTTCCTGTTTGGATCCCCAAAGAATTATGGGAATTGTGGTTCCCAGACTTAACTGTCTGGGATCTATCTATTTGTAGTCAGCCCAAGATAGAAGTAAGACACGGAATATTAACAGAAGTGAGACAACCTGTTCAAAATTCAAAAGTTCAAAATTTAGTTGACATTATTAAAACTCAGAATGTCTCAGCATAGTTGTCATCTCAGGGGGGTGCAGCTGTCTCAGATTTATCTGAGTTATGTTTAGACTTCCAGCAGACATCGGCATCACTGACTCAGCCCAGTCACCAGAAAAATTACAAATACATTACATTTATACGTTTCATTTGTATCATATCAGTGTTTACAAAATGACACAGTATATAAGCTGACTTTGTCATCAGGAGGTAGAGGGGATGGTGGATGGCGTGACACCTCCAAGAGACACCTGCCAAGCTGCAGACCACTGTTCAACACCAACAAACAACAAAAGCAGTTGTTTGAGCGAGTCATTGCCGTGACTGTTCTTCTGATTCAATTCAATTTTAAATTAAATTAAATTTTATTTATAAAGCCCAGTATCACAAATCACGATCTGCCTCAGAGGCTTTACAGCATACGACATTCCTCTGTCCTTTGGACCCTCACAGCGGGGATAATGCTGGAAGCAGTCCTGACAAAAAGTTAACTTTCGCGCAGGACTTTCCCCTGGAGTCGTGGGTTCGGATCTGTGTGATTTTTAAGTCATTTTAAGGTACGTCCTCACCATGTTTCTTTTGCTGAACCCAACCACAGTGACTTTTATTGTCTAAACCTATCCCTAGTAACTTTACGTTAATTACGCAACTGTACGTTAAGGACGTAACGTCATTTGTGGAGCGCAAATTCATAGGATATCATATGAACCATTTTATGAGAATATGTTGCATAACCACATGTTCATCACAATGTTGTTGTAACCAAAAGAAACAGCCTGTGTGCAATCCCAGCTCATCAAATATCGATGCTTTGTGAGTGATCTGAGCGTTAGATACCGATGCAAAAAGGCACCTTTCGCTGGCAATATGATACATCACTAGGCGGTGCCAGTTTATAGAGCCACCTGACAGCATCAGTTCGAAACGCTGCTGGTGACAATGTAATATAAGGAGCTGGAAAGTCTCTATAGGGCGGGTGGGAGGAGAGGCAGTGGGTCCAACAAACCTTGGACTTTTACCCAGGAGACTGCTTTTGCTTCCTGTGAAAATGTTGAGCCAATTCACGACGTATTTTTTTTCTAAACTTGATCCTGCTTTTGTTGCACAAGGAAATAACCATAAATATGGTGTTTTAATGATGTTGTAAGTTTACCATGAAAGACTGTACACACCCATCAAGCAGAAACTGTACATTTCCGGTTAAAACACAAGTGTATTTTTTGTACATTGACACAGGGTCCACAAAACATCAACCACAGACACAGGAGGATACCTAGCACATCATATGTAGAAATGAAAGTCCACTTACCAAACAGCTATGTTTAACAAGTTGCAGTGAGGACATGTTTACAGAAATGTACAATGACAACATTTATTCTGGTGACTGGGCTGCATGACTGTAAATCAAAATGCATGTGAGAGCAGTAACCAGTTCAGAGAGAGCTGCTGTTAATTTCTCAGAACAGGAAGAGTTGAATGCAAAAGTGCCCCTGACTGATGTCTGATGACTCCTTCAGCTATTCCATCACTAATGGAGCCTCCAGTCTGTTTCCAAAGAAGCATTCCAAACATCACACCCAGCGTGTGTTGATGTGTTTTGTTGCTCGCAGCCCGGGCCTCCCCTCGCATGTTGCACGCATGTTTAGCTGCAACTCAAACATCATAACGCTCTTATTTCACTGGAGTGTGAACGTGCGTTTCTCATGGCATGAAGTCCCGCTATGTGTTCATCCTGTGTGACAGCTGTATGTGCAGAGTGTGGAAACATGCATGTGAGTCACGAGTACACTGAGTGAAATTACTGGATGTTCATAGATGATGTAGGTGGAGAGTGTTGTTAGCACTGTAACTGGAGCTGACATGCAGCTCAGTCGCTGTTACGTCTCTCTCAGTCTTCAAAACATTTTATTGTCAATTCACAGGTTTCTATATTAAGAATACACGGTTGATTAAATTTGACATCAGAACATACTCCATGTTTATCTATTTTTAAATAACATTTTAAAAACGTTTGAGATATTCCCACTGTATAGTGGTCAATGTGAAATTAGAAAAATATAATTCAACTTCAGATAAATGCAGGGGGAAGTAAACAGTGATGTATTTTCTTCTGAAATGCAGTGGAAGAAAAAAAAGAAGTTTCACAAAATGGCCAAATGCCAGTTCTGAAAATCATCAACTGAGCAAACATACTCATTTTAAAATTATAAGCTACACTATAAGTTTACAGTACTAGGCAGTTATTATAATATATGTAGACACACACACCCACACCCACCCACACACACACACACACACACACACACACACACACACACAATATTCAAATATCCTTAAAAAAATGACTATACCACAACAGGCAACCACACACAGCCATCTGAAATAAAACTTAATCATATTCATAAATAAAAAGCCCATTCTCATTTTGTAGTCATCCTATACTGCCACTTTTGGTGCCAAATACGTACGCCAAAAGCTACCTTTGGCGGCGGTCTGATATGCCGCCAGGCGGCGTCAGTTTGTAACACTGCCAGATGTAACCATTTATTGTGTTATGATACCCTGCAGGTTGGCCAGACAGCACCTGACGCAGCAGTATAATACGCAGACGAATGGGTGGGGGCGCAATATGTAGACGTGAAAGTCCAATGAGAAAGTGGCGATATGTGACAACTTGGAGAACAACCCAATCTTGCTTGCAACTCTAACTAAAAACGCTTGGGCAGTGGCCCTGTGTGTCAGATACTGACGCACTGAGGCACCCTGAACATCAGTATGACCACGTCAGGTTTTGACGCTCCAAGCAACTGCTGATGTAGAGAGTGCTACAAGAATGTTTTTCTGTAGGCCAATGTGGTAATTAGTGTCACCCTGAATCTCTCATTAAAAAGCCAATTGGATTTTTTCATTGGATTTTGGATCATTCACAAAAAAAAAACGCAACTGTGGCAACAAGTGTTCATGATAGTTACACATCCTGTTCAGTGAGATAATCTTCACAGATGAACACCGCTTTTATGATTCTTTTAAGCACAAATGCAATCGCCAGAGGTAAAAAGCTAACGTTAGGTTATAAACAAACTATACCATGGACGCATGACATCGCCACTACAACAAGGCTGTAAAGTCATGTTCGGCATGATGATGCTCTGTAGTCTCATTTAGTCACTTGTTGGCAACCATCTTTTTTAACACATAAAAGCAAATTAAGTTAGGTATTTACCGACGTACTTAATGTCATAGAACAAAAAGGGAGAGCCTCTTCACAGACTTTATGTCAGGCATCTTACCAAAAACCCACTGACTTTGAGACGAGGGAACCAGGAGAGGGTAAAATGCAAACTAATTTCCCGGTTTTGGGATTAATTGCTGCAGCACTGTATACTCTCCACCTGATGATGCTCATCAAAACTTTGAAAACCCCTGATCTAAGATTGTTTAGCTGTTAAATGTCTAAAATTTTCTCCCCACACCTCCATGAAGGGCGGGGTCACAGAGGGTATAGATAGAAAATGGTCCCCTTCAATGTTAAATAGGTGATTACGGCCCTGATACAGTGTGTGTCTGTACGTCCACAGAGTGAATGAAGAGAGGATGAAGCAATGATCACTCACATTCCTTCTCTTTAACACCGACACCATTATGACATTTTTTGCTAATAAAAAAACTCCTTTTCAGTTTGGCAGCAGGAAGAATTTTGTAATGATTAAAATTGGGAGAAATATTTTTCTTTCTTTCTGTCAAAAGGAGAAAGTGGAGGGAACGTGAGCTCTCTATTTCCCCCTCCTCCTCCTCCTCCTCCTCCTCCTCCTCCTCCTCACCCTCCTCCTCCTTCATCTCTGTCTTTTAGGTCGCTGCCTGGGGGCCCGAGGTCACATTGCCGCTTAATTAGCGAGATGTTTGAAAGGGCTCCTGGCAACGTCGACACAAGACGACGACAAGATCCCACACGACGTGTTGCCCGGGGTTCAGATGATTCATCCCCGCGGAGAGATGTGATGTCACCGCGTTCATGTAGTATTATTTCTCCAACTTTATCCTACTGTGTATGAAGTGTGTCATGGCTTTAAGGCTGATTGCGAGAACTCAATGGAGGGTTATGAGAGTTGGGGTGAGGGTGAGGGTGGGGGTGGAGTTGGGGAGCAGCTGTGGCGGTTGTTTTTGTTTCTGATATGGGTCAATGTTGATGGATGAATTCTTTTCTTTTTTTTTAATTTCCATTTTCCTCTGGGAAATAATGTCTGTGGACAGAAAAGAAGCTCTCAATATTGTTGCGGGTCTGTTTGCTTGGCAAAGACTCATTATACTGGATATTACTGTGGCAGGAGCCCATGGGGGGGGGCGGACCCCGCTGATGAAAATATTGATGACCCTGAAGCCAAAAATATATAGAGCCAAAAATATATAAGTGAAAGTTTCTGAAGTGGAGTCTCAGCGAGTTTGAAAACTTCCAGATGAGCAAAGGTGCTGTGAGCTGCTGTGAGCTGCTGTCACTGCGACGGACAGACAGACAGACTGCACGGCTACAGACGAGTCAAAGTGAGTTATAACGTCTGTTCAGGCTGAACATGAAGCTCGTTTTCATCCACGTTAAACTGGCCACACACCAAATGACTTTTACATAGATTTAAATTTTGTTGGTGAATTTCCAATAAGAGAATACAGTTATGAGAGTTTTGCTCCTGAGATCTCGATCGTTCAGTGTAAAGCAGGATTAAGCAGCGTATGCTCTCCATAGATGCGTAGCCTACGCCGTAGCCTAATTTATGATGATTTATCCTGGCTTCACATGAGCAGAGGAAATCTGCGCTCGTCATTAAGCTAATTTATACAATGTAAAATACCATAGGCTTGTGCTAATAACATTAGCATGTTGTATTTGTTTGGAAAACGTGTTTAGTATAAGACAGTTGTTTTGTCAGTGAACCTTGTGAGCTGTAATGGAGCCAAATTTTGTAACGTTACCTTTGTTAAATGTTGCTGTTGTTCCTGGCTTTATATGAGTAAAGGAAACTCTGCTAGCTGCTAGGCTAATTTATACAATGTAAAATGCCATAGGCTTGTGCTAAAAACGTTAGCATGTTGTATTTGTGGGGAAAATGTGTCCAGATAAAGACAAGTGTTTGTCTGTGAATGCTGCGAGTTATAGTGAAGCTGATTTGTGTACTTGTGTTTGAAACTGTCTCTATTAAGCCATGTTTAATGTGTGTTTTGAATCAACTAAACTTTACAGCACTTCACAGAAACCCCACCACCGCCGAGTGTTTTGGAGGTGTAACTGCAGACGTGTGTGCCAATCAGTGTGCTCATAATCAATGAAGCTGCTAGTCGGACAGGTGTATGTGCAGGAATGCGACACGGGAGATCGCCACTGCACACTCTGGCTCCCGACAATGTCACCAGCACAAGACAGCAGTGGCCGTAACTGGGATATTTTGGCTTCATTTTTATTTAGTGGGAGGAAGTTGTCACAGCCTGGCGCAAGGCTGGACAAACAGGTGCTTGGTAATGCATTCTGCGATGGCGTAGCTCTCGATTTTGAGTGTGCCTAACACGTCTACAGTATAAACACTGGATTTAAGAGCACAAAAAAATGGCGCAAGTCACCTTTTAAAATTGTACTCGTATATAAAAGGACAAATTGATATGAATGCGGAGTATCAGATGTGTTGGAAGAATCTGACACAGGCTGTTTGGTGCTTTAAAAACAGTATTGCTATTCATGCGTGGTGACAGTGATTGGCTGGCAGTGTTGTTTTGTCCTACCTTTTTGACTCTATCCAAAATATTTTACATAGAACAGAACATTTCTGAATCAACCTCCAAATCAGAAAAAATAATAATTTGTTTTTCCAGTTGTGAACATCTGGCATTTCCTTCCACTGGATGGAAAGAGTTAAACTGGAGTGCCAGACTTGCTGTGTGCTGTGTGGGTGTCTTAGGTGATGTTTGCTTATGCAAAACTGCAGTAAGTGAAACTGCGTCAGCTGTCAGCACCAAGGTGGAGATATTCCTGACTCTGCTGCTGCTTCAGGTTAACAACGAGGCAGCTGTAAAGATACTGATTATAATGTATCGGCTGAGAACAGATGGATGCACCACTGAATTGAGATTTAAAGTCATCAGTGGCAGAAAACAGAAGAGAAGAGCACACAGTGTCCTTGACAGCTATAGAACAAGAGCTCAATGCCTGCATCACTATTTAACTGAGATCCACAATCATCTGACTGTGTTTCATCTACTGTAATGGTTACAACATAAGAGCGTCTTTGATGGAGAGAGTCACCCTGAACCACCGACCCCAAATAAAGAAGAAGAAGAAGAAGAAGAAGTACTTTATTAATAAACACTCTCTTCAGTCTCTCATTATTTTACTTCACACACAAGAACAAGAATTATACGTACCAGTCTGTGAAAACATGGACTCTTCACACACAGAAGATCTATACAATCAGCACAGTTTCAAGATTAGAGTCATTAATTCAGTATCTGACCAAATGTCTCCCCTTCTGTTCCTGAGATATGACCTTAAAACATGATGATGTCACAGTGAAGCTGACCTTTGCCCTTTTGAATATAAAATGTCATCACTTCAATTTTTTATCCTTTTAGACATTTGTGTGAACTTTTGTCATAACGAGTGTTTGAATTCTTGAGTTATGGCCAACAACATATTTTGTGAGGTCACACTGACCTTTGACCTTTGACCAGAAAATTCTCATCAGTTTATTCCTCAGTCCAAGTGAACGTTTGTGCCAAATTTGAAGAAATTCCCTCAAGGCGTACTTGAGATGTAGCATTCACATGAATGAAACAGTCAAGGTCACAGTGACCTTGACCTTTAACCACCAAAATATAATCAATTCAACACTGAACCCAAGTAAATGTTTTTCTTGCAAAGTTTGAAGAATCTCCCTCAAAGCATTTGTGCGATATCATGTTCACAAGACTGAGATGGATGTAAGGTCACACTGACCTTGACCTTTGAGCACCAAATTCTTCATTTGTGTCAAATGTTAAGAAACTCCCTCTTGGTGTTCTTCAGATATCACCTTCACAAGAATGAGAAAAACAGATGAACAGATAACCCAGAAACACTGAAGCCTCTGGATACATTTATTGCCGGCCTGGAGGCATAAAAACACATTAATGCACATACAGTATAATGGTTTTGGAGAAATGCCAGAGTGATGCAGTCTGATTATTGGTTTTAACAATTTTAGATGCATTATGTTGTATTAAAGTTAAATTAATTAAATAATGCAGGCCTGTTCTTAGTCACTCAGAATAAAAGCCACCAGCTGCTCTGCAAATTAACAAATATTTAACTAAAAATAGCAATGAAAACAATGAAAAACTCTAATAGCTTTAATGTATTTCTTTTACTATATGTAAAATTACTATGACAACCAGCGTGAGCTGTCATATGTGGGGGCACATTATTTAAAACCTGCAATAAATGGGCAATAAGATGATAAATCTGGCCCCCTATGTTCTTCCAGATTTGTGCATTTCCTTTTTTATCATGACATTGCCTCCGTGTAGGGAGCAGCTTCATACAGAACTGTTTTTTTTACCAGTTTGATGTGGAAGAACTTTACTGGTTTGCACAGAATCCTGATCTCAGCCCCAGCTAACACCTTTGGGATGAAATGAAACGCCAACTTTAAGCTGCATTTGATCACCTAACATCACCAGGTAAAAATCTTCAAGGGTCCAAATATGGCACCTGATCTGAAACAGATCCGCAGAAAACCTTAAACCCCACACACATAAATTAACTTTCAAAAAGCTGGTCGGGATAGTCTGAGGATAATAAACCCAAATCCAAACTGCAGACAGGCAAACTATTATCAGGTTCCCAGTTGGGTCTCAGATACTGGGAAAAAGCAGACCAGTAAAGACCTTTACCCGCTGATACTTATGTGTCTGAATGGGAGCAAATCCCTGCAGTCAGGTTACAAACTCTTGGAGAGGTGCCACAACATCCACTATCCCCTCCATCTCCCAGTTACAAAGTCAGCTTACATACTATGTTACTGTAGAATCGTTAATATTACAAATGTAACATATTCATGGTTTGCAGAAATGAACAATGCCAAAATTTTCTGAGTGAGCTAGTTTTACAACAATTGTGAATCACGGCAACCACGAGAGGTCCTTGAATACACAGCCATTCATGTGCACAGAAAATATTAGGCTGATAGATCCAGTAATACAAGATTAGCTGTAGACAGATACACACACTCACATAGGCATGACTAAACCTATAAGGTTGACGGAGATAAGTATCACATATGATTGGAATATTTGGGTGTCAATATACTTATAAACAGCTAAAGCATCAATATATCCATCTAGTGATCTGTCTGTAGGTACAACAGTAAACAAATGTTGGGGACTGTCCCTTTAAAAGGTGAAACAGCTCTGTGCTCAGAGAGCAAGCACGGACAGACAGACAGACAGGCAGACAGACAGACAGACAGCTTCCCTGCTGCAGAAAGCAGGTTTACTTTTGGGAATGGATGCCTATGATATAGGATGGAAATAATAAAACAGTATGTGATGAAGAAAATAACACAGGCTCCAATATATGTGGATAAATCCTGACGTGAGTTTGTGGAGGAGGCAGCCTGAGCCTGTGCCTGAGCCTGAGCCGTGTGCTCGCTGAGAAACTCGTCTTTTAATCTCTCAAGTGCAGAAAAGAGTCTCCCTGGAAGGAGGACGGACGTTTGTAATAAAGTGATTCTGTATCGAAGAGAAATCCGCCCAGTCGACTGCTTATTGGTTTCAGACTCTCGGGCTGAGTATTAGAGGGTCTGTGGGTGATTGATGATGTCTTCCTTTAATCAGAGAGGTGATTCATCAGGGTTTTATTTTTCAGGATTTCAGGTGTTTGTGACACATAGTCCCCATTCATTTCTAATCAGAGGGAGATTAGTGTTGTTTCTCTGTGTTTCTGGGATCCTGATCACATCTTTGATTAGTTTCTGAGAGTAAAAAACACATGCTAATCTCTGCCAGAGACTGTCAGCATCACTGGAAGTCAAGAGCTCTCTGCTTTCTGTCTTTTCTGCCAGTCTCTTCAATTCATGTCACTTTCCTCCTAATGTGGATCAGACAAGACTCTAACCATTGAGGTGGTTACATGACACATTTTTATGCCTTTACACCGGTGATAGCCGCGGCTGGAGGCATCGTTTTTGGGTTGTCTGTCTGTCTGTACATCTGTACCATTCTCATGAATACATAAGCAAGAACGCTTTGAGGGAATTTCTTCAAATTTGGCACAAACGTCCACTTGAACTCAAGAATGAACTGATTAGATTTTGTTGGCAGTAGGTCAAGGTCATTGTGACTTCATAGTCTTATTCTCATTAACGTGATTTAAAGAACACCTTGAGAATTTCTTAAAAATTGGCACAGATGTCCATTTGAACTCAGTGATGAACTGATAAGATTTTGGTGGTCAAAGGTCAAGGTCACCATGACATAGCATCTATCTCATTCATGTGAACACTTGAGGGAATTTCTTCAGATTATGCTCAGACATCCAATTAGAGTGATGGATGAATTAAATAGAATTTGATGGTCAAAGGTCACAGTCACTGTGACCTTGCATCCATCTTATGTCCATCTTTGTGACATCTCTGTTTTGACGGAGTTTTCCTCAGATTTGAGACAAACATCCACTCATGAATGAACTGATTAGAATTTTGTGGTTGAAGGTCAAAGGTCAGTGTGACCTCACAAAACATGTTTTTGACCATAACTCAACAATAAACATGATAATTATGATGAAATTTTACACAAAGATTCAACAGGATAAAATAATGAAGTGATGACATTTTATATCCAAAAGGTCAAAGGTCAGCTTCACTGTGACATCATCATGTTTTAAGGTCATATCTCAGGGACAGAAGGGGATATATTTGGTCAGATACTGAATCGGTGACTCTAATCCTGAAACTGTGCTGATTGTATAGATCTTCTGTGTGTGAAGCATCCACATTTGAAGCATTGTCAACTGTCGTGGCTACATGAGTCTAGACAGACATGGATGTAAACTCTACCTTCAACATGACAGGTTCACGGAGGCATTCAACTGCAAGGCACTAACTCTAGTTTATTCTACTATTTGGATTATTAGTGGAATATTAGGATCCAAGTAAACATACATCAGGTCTCAAACAACTCTAAAGATGAAGGTGCAAAAACAGAAGTCTAAGATTCAGGGGAATTTGCAACCAGCCGAAACTTCTCCTGGTAAGAATTCCTTCCGTGTCCATTGTTCAGGAGCTGAATTATCCACAGAGGTCTCTTCCTCTCCAGAACAAACAGACTAGCTGATTTAAATTCAATAAAACCACTGAATGAAGCAGTTTCTTTTATTTTCTTAACACTTTAGTTGCACTTGAAACAAAAAGTACAGAAAAGGGGACATTGACCAGGGGACGTAAATACAGACAGTGCAGACAGTATGGTTGGGTGGAGAATGGGCCCTAATGAGTGATTACCACATTGAAAATATACCTGGTTTGGAAGAACTCTCGTTAAATTAAAAACAGTGTCATTTGCTATATATGCTCTTGAAAAAGGGAAACCCAGCTCTGTCATGTTTGTTTTTCTTTTTTTGTAAAATAGTCAATAACATCTATAACAAAATTATTCACTTATTCCAAATAAACTATAATAAACTATTAAAATTGTTAAATTAAATGAATTATTTATTGTTTTCTTTGGTATTTTTTGTCAAATAAAGATATGCAATGATGATCGCTGGGTAATATGTATGTTGATGTCATCTGCTGTCAAGTCTCTGATCATGTGATGATATGTGCACGATAGCGTTTGCTATTGGGCCCATCATAATAGCGTGCACTGGGGCCTGTCATAGCTACCTTATGCCACTGACATTGGCCGATTGGAAAACAGGTCCAATTACCAGCTCATACAAACACATGTGGTCTTAAGCTGCTGGTAAGGACAGTTCCATGTGCGTTTATAAAGTGATCAGCTGTGGGGGGGGGCACTGCTACTGTTTAGGTGGGTGGAACGTGTCAGGTGGCAACCATATGAATTCAGAACCGAAGGTTTCCCAACAGAACATTGCATTGTAACAAGATGATTAATGTTGTTCACTCCACCTGTCAGTGGTTTTAATGTTTTGGCTGATCGGTGTATCTCCCAAGTGAACCCCTCAGAGTAAATGTTAGTTTCTCTATTTGAAGACACATCATGACTTCCTTGACCCACGGTATAAAGGAAGGGGTACAGGTGGCCTTCCTGATAACAGTGACGCAAATGCTATTGCATTCGATTGGAAGTAAGATTAAAGCAGTTTAATATTAAAAAAAAAACATCTTTGTTTTTCCGGTGTTCTCATTGTGGAGGGGCTGCTAACTGCGATGGCTGACACTCTCAATTCTGAGCTACTGTAGAAACATGGCGGTGCAACATGGCAATCTCCATAGATAATAACCTGCTCCCTATGTAGATATAGTTCATTCTAAGGTAACAAAGAAAGACTAATCTTTTTTCAGGTGAATATACACTAAAGAAAACATACCCATTATATTACATTCCATTTCTGCTAATATAAACTCTTATGAATCTGACACACTGGCCCTTAGAAATTAACTGAAAAATATTTAGAGCAGACATCGAGACCTGAAACTGATCAATCTCAGACACTGCAGGTGAGACAGATTTCACGGTCAGTGTGTTGTATTGTTCAGCCTCTATGATCCAGTGCGATGACATAATAACACACGAGTCTGGTCCGTCTCCACTTGTATTTACCACTGCAGCTGCGGCCCTGACGGTTCTTTCACATTTATATTCATGCCGGATGAATGCTTCAAGGTTCGCCTGCACAGAAAATTACAGCACTACAGTCACCTGTTATATCACACATTGACCTGACAGCATGCATTCCAGAGGAGGAATGTGCTGCACTGCAAAGCTCTGAAACATCGACTAAAAAGTTACTTTATTGACTGAACACTCGGCCGCTCTTGTATTCGTGTTCCCTTCAAATGAGCTGCATGTCTTGGATTCATTTGCTTTTGTAAACGAGCGGCGTGCGGCATGTGGAATGTGTCGAATATGTTTCCACATTTTCTTTTATATTTCACTGTGAGCCATTACCACACACACACACACACACACACACACACACACACACACACACACACACACACACACACTCTAGGTAAACAGGGACTCGTGCAGAAAAGCAAACACAGCAGTATCGACCGGCGCTCGTGCATTTGCATTAGTGTCCACTCCTCATTCATGTGGACGCGGCCTCGCTGACTTTTCACCGCAGTCTAATTCAAATTGAGGGCTGCAGTAAATTTACAGAGCAAGCTGGCGATATTAACCAAATTAAACACTAAATTTGAGTGTGCCTTTTGCCTCTCTCCTCCCTGCTTTGGGTCTGAAAACAAGGTTAGTCTTCAGTCAGGAGGATTTAATGCTAAGTGAAGTTAGCCGCTGTAAAACTGTCGTCGGAATGGATACCTCAATTCTCTCGGCTCGCAGGAGTTTTTGCAGTACAGGACGGTGAGTGCTGTAAATTTTAAAGCAGGATAGACAGACATTAGCTCAGCAGGATGCAGAGCGGGAAGCATTAGATTCTCCTCAGCTGGGGGAGGTCTGCTTACCATGAATTTACTGCTGACCAACCAACCAGCTGCAAACCCAGAGGAACCCCAGCCTTCACACAAGGACGTGTTTCTGATGAGAGAAGACGTCACAGTGTCTGAGACAGGAATGTACAGACGACTGGAAGAATCAATGACAGGAAAAATACAGCTCCAACAGAAGAATAAAAACATTCCTCATTATCTTTTACACTGTTGCCATCTCACAACTTTCAGATTGAATCAGCCTGAGACCTTCAGACCGTAGATGACTGACAGTTCCCTCCCTCGGTGAGGTGACATGACTGCACGCCATATGCTCTTTTCCAGGATCACACTGCTTGTCAAAAAAAAAAAAAAAGATTAAAAATTTAAAAGTAAAAATGAGAAACTTCACATAATCATATTCAACAATTTACATGCAAAATACTTGTGAATAAACCAAGCGTAACTTGTGTTGACATGATGTCAGGAAAAATGAAGTTTTTGTATCAGCACATGAAAATGTTGGATTTTTTCATAATAAGTAATGAGGGGAAAATAATTTTGTGTTTTTATGAAAATATGAAGAGCAGGAAGACCATAGCCTTCACAAAATAATGGACAAAGCCAACGTGTCATCACCCATTGGTTTGTGGACTCTTGTTTAAAGCCTACAGTTTTGCACTTTGGCTGTCACCATCTTGGATTTTTGGAGCCAGATGTGACCATATTTGGACGAGGGGATGGATCTCTCGGGGGTTGAGGGGTGAATCTGACTCATAGACTGTAGTGATGCCTCATAGACAATCTGTCACTCAAAGTAGCCACACCCATAAATAACTTTTGGCCTCAATAACATTTAAACATTATTTCTTTTATTCATTATTCGTAACCGCTTATGTCGTTAGGGATCGCAGGGGGCGGGACAGGTCACCAGCCTATCACAGGGCTGACACATAGAGACAGACAACCATTCACACTCACATTCACACCTACGGACAATTTAGAGTCACCAATTAACCTGCATGTCTTTGGACTGTGGGAGGAAGCTGGAGTACCTGGAGAAAACCCACGCTGGAACAGGGACACAGGGAGAACATGCAAACTCCGTACAGGAATCAGGAACCCGCTTGCTGTGAGGTGACAATGCTAACTGCTGCACCACTAGGCTGCCTTAACATCTAAACAGATGAGTAATATAAAAATTCCAACATATCCTCGTACAATAGTATGTATGATATCCTACGAATTAGAACCCCACAAATAAAGTAATGTTGTTGATGTAAAGTTATATAATTAACACACTTTTAGGAAAAGAAACATGGTAAATTGTATTTTAAAATGACACAGAGTTCACATGATTTCGAACACTGGTCTCCTCTGGAAAGTCCCACATTTTATGACCCATCCACCACCCCAACCTGCCTCCTAACTGGACCACTCAGGACCACTTTCTTCTTCACCTCCGTCAGCGCATTGGTCATGTAATTGCCCCCTTCCAAACTATGTGGGTTAAGCAAGAATTACTCGCTCATCATTATGTGGGACGTGTATTAAATTTGGTGCATTACTTGATGTAGAAAAATGTACAAACAGTGCATGAGAACAGCCTAAAAAATGGATGTTGAAACTGGCTACAGAGACCTTTTTTTTGTACCAGGCTGTAGACATGTTTATTTCCACATTTTAACATGGGGGTCTATGAGGATTGACTCACTCTTGGAGCCAGCCTCAAGTGGACATTAGAGGAACTGCAGTTTTTGGCAGTTGCTGCTCGGGCAAAACAAACACTTTTCACATTTCCTGCATGTGCACTTTGATGATGATTTTGTGTTTGTGTAGTAACTTAATAAAAAGGGCTTTGACCAGGGGAGAGTCGCCTTCAATAGACAGGACGGATGTCACGTTTTGGTGACTACAATTATACTGTAATTGCATTTAATGTTTAAAATGTGTACAGTGTATGAGCTATTAGGACTTATTAGTTATCACCTTCTCCTATTAGTTAGCCCACATCTCTTCAACAGTTTAGTTATTTCTATTTCCTTTTTTCCCATATCATTATTATACTGCAGATGTATTGGTTGTTTCTTAATTTAAATTCCCTTTAATTCCTGAAAAGAGTCAATAAGAGCAAATAAGCTTCATATATGGAGATGAGCTTGAAAAAATAAAGTCTAAAAATACATTTTACAAAAAGCATAAATATGTAGCTTGTTCACCTGAAAAAAAAAAAAAAATTTGTTGAAAAAAATTTCTGCGTATGAGAGTAAGACGTGAAAAATGTTACATTTAAGGCAACTCGGCCCTGCACATCGTCAATGGGAGAATATAGAAGAATATATATTTTATTACCTTAACAGTATATAGACAATATTTTTTGCTGTGCCTCAGTTCCACACATACTGACTGTATACAGTGTATTTAGATTTGTCACAGTTTACTCTTTTAGTCATTAGTACACCAGAAAAACTTTCGGAAATGATGCTCCAGTGAACATCAACCAAACTGTGACTTAAGAGTGACATTACCAATTAAACTCCACAAAGAGAGAGATTTTTTTTTCTTCAAACAATGAATCCTTCTTGGTATTACAGTAAATTGTTTGTTTGTGTTCTGTGTGTGTTTGTGTGTTTCGTGAACATCATCCACAGTGTTGCCGATGTGAGTCGCTCCTTCTCCTTTGTGCTCTGTGGGACAATAGTGTCCATCATCAGCACAATCGAGTCAAACATTTCACAGAATGTGCAATGAGAAGACGTCTTTATGTCACTTTTGTTTGTGAACGTTACACTCTAAACTTCCTTTGAATTAGTGTGGGTTTTTTTATCCTAAACTGTGTCTGTCGGTGCAGAGATTATTATGAAAATCCTCCAATCAGACAGCTCCTTTCAGGTTCAGGATGGGCCTTGGTCATTGACCATAAGAGAGGCAATGTTTCGTAAGAAGCTTCTGTGTGAGAACAGGAAATAAAAATGAGGTCACTGAATCTGGATTTTTAGGAGCTCGGAGTTGTGTCTCCTCTGGATGACGATGGCTCCACAGCGACCGGTCACTGCTGAGAGATTTTCACCCAAACTTTGACTCTAAAAGTCGCTGGGACAAAAACTGGAACTTTAAAAGTGAAAATGGCGCCCTTGTGCTGACACACATGTTGCAGGACACTGGGCTCTAACAGGGGACAGTGTAGGACGTGCGGCAGAGTGGACGGCGTGTTCTCTAATGATGACCTGTTATCTTTGAAGGCCTCAGGAACAAACACGTCACACCCTCTTGGGGCGTCCGCCGCCCAAACTCATCCCCAAAAATATCCCAGAACCATCCTGCTGTGCTGCGTCACAGACCGCTGTGCAGAAACGAGAGCAGAGCAGACGCCACGCTGTGAAATCCCAAAAACTAACGGAGAAAGTTGGTGCTTTAAAGACAAACTTAAACTGAGAAAGACACAAAGCACACCGACCTGGAAGGACGTCAGCCATTTTTCGCTGACACAAAGGACAATTTCAGAAAACGAGACAGACAGACGGACTATAAAGGCTTCACCATGACAACCTCCCGGGATGACTCTGTTAAATTTGTTCTAAATGAGAGCCGAGTCTCTCAAACATCTCCTCAGTATCCGTCTTTTGTTGCAGCATCGCCTCCCCCTTTTATTCTTTCCCCAAACATCAGCTCATTTCTTTCTTTCTTTCTCTTTCTTTCTTTCCCAGATTCCTCATGTGTGTCATTTCATTTCGCGCGGTGCTCGCCGAATCCTTTTAATTTCACATGTCGGCATCCACACACACACACACACACACACACACACACACACACACGCAGCAGGCCTGATCAGCACCAGAAGAGACAAACACAGAAGCACTGTTATGAAAGTATGAAAGATGGCACTGAGTCTGAACTCTCGGTGCATCTGTTTGAAAGATCGCTCAGTGAAACGAGTGTGTATCTGCAGCTCTGCAGCATCACGCCGCTCCATATGGACATTTTATCTCCATTTAAAGTCACATTTCAACAATAAATGGCAGGAAAAGATAAAACAAACACATTTTTATTGTAGTCTTTATTTGCACCAGCCTGGTTGGGCTTGATTAAAGAGGCTCAGATGGACTTAAACTTCACGGCCAAAAGTAAGTGGACACTGAAACTAAGTTGTGGTAAACTTAATGAAGGTATAACGATACATAGATCTGGTCTGTAGATCAAATCACTGTGATGTCATACTAACAGCAACAATCTCTTCTGGATAGAAAACTGGCAGTTGATGACAAATGCAGAGATATGTAACACTGGAGAAATTGCTGATTGTTGTTGTGATTTTCAGCCATAACTCTGACGTTTAAAAGATATTTAGTTAAACACAGTGGTCTGACCTGTCTGATGTTTCTGCTGTGAACATTCAGCATATCCTCACAGAACATTTTGTATGATATCCCACGAATGACGTTACGTCCTTGATGACAGATTAAAAATAAGCATCCAAAATAAATGGACTTCAGGCTAGATTCACCTGACAGTGGTTATATTCTATCATATTACACAGTTTGCATATATTCCTTAAGAGAATTTGTGTGTTTGTAAATATGTGTTCAATTAAAATACAAACAAACAACTAAAGCACTTGACCTTTGCGCCAAATTTCAGCCGCCTCCTTGGACAAAACCTCTGGCTGCCAAAGTGTGGAACAGACCGACTGACTGACAGAGTGAGCTACAGAGCTGCTACTCACAGCTAATAAAGTCATCTTAATCTGTGTAGACAGTTTTGGTAATGAATAAACCAAATGTAAACAAGAAAGTTATAAATGTATTTGCATAATAAGAAGTAATACATGCACAATATACATAAACATTTAGGTAAATTCTACACAGGTAAAGTGACAGTATAATGACAGAATGTTACTGCCATATAAATAAAATGAGCAGAAAGGACATTGAAGTGTTTGCCGAGGTCACATGACTTGTATAAAAGAAAATGTAATGTAAGTTGTTATGGCGACAACCAATGTATTCCAATAAAACGGTTTGCATGATCTCCAACAACAAAGCCATGCACAACAGTTTGTATTATATCCTGTGACTAAGCACCCCACAAATGACGTCACGTCCTTAGCGTCAGTAACGTAATGTACGTAAAGTTACTGTGGTGGGGTTTGGGAAAAGAAACATGGTGAGGACATATCTTAAAATGACTCAAAGTCCACACAAATTAAGAAACTAAAGGCGTATTCACACCAGGATAGTCCAGGGGGACTCTGCTCAATTACCAATTACAATTTAGGTAGGACTTTGTAATGTTATTTCTTATTTTGGAGAAAATACACTCAGTACATATATGTATGTCAGTATTTGTTAAGGATAGTTCACCAGCTGACGTTGATATAACATGTTTTAATTGTGTGACAGCAGTGACATAATTAATGAAAGAAAATGACGCGAGGAATGTCCCAGTGTTTTTTCATGTTGAGATGAGATTATACATACAGTTCTTTACATAGCACTGCCTACATAGTGAGTAAGGAGTAGTGAATGAGAGAATGGTTTCGTACACAGCCAGTGAATGATTGAACAATCTATTGATTATTAAAAAACATTTGACAGATAAATCAACAATGAAAAGAATCATTAGTTGCAGCCCTATTTTAAATGGTTTAATGGTCAAAATGTAATGAGATGTCAGACTTTGCAAACTTCCTGTTAAGAGCAATCATTTAACTTCCCCTCCAGCCAATCAGAAAAGACAACACACACACACACACAACACAATAAATGATCTAAATGACACAATACAGTCCTCAAACGTGTTACTATAATCACAAAGCAGCATTCAAGTGATCTGAGTGATGTATGTGTACACTGATTTCTCCCATTTAATGCACAGTTCTGTACATCATTAATCAGTGACACGATGTTTAAAATGTCTGCCTGAGATTTCAACAACCTGAAACACTGGTTGAAGTGAAAGCCCACAGACTGGATGTGACACTCAGTAATGTTCCTCTGTGATCAGCTCATTTAACTTCACTGTTGTGATGAGTGAGTATTTTAGTCAAACCCAAAGAAACATCATCCAGGTGCCTTCAGACACACTGATGGGAAAGAAGAAGAAGCAGAAAAAAAAAAATCCCACTGATCCATTTGAAATTGGTTGAGTTGATTTGTACAGTGATAACAAAAAAGACCCACAGTGATAAAACGTGATGACAAACTGAGAGAAGAAAATTACAAATTTGTGCAGGAGAGATATGAAAACAACATCACGCCTCACACTAAAATGAAAGCGAGGAAACTTCAAAACTCTGATGACAAGCGACGGCCGCGCTGAGCCTGATAAGGAAGCCAAATGACAAGAGGAACGCAGCATGGTGGAGAAGAGGAGAAGACTACAGCATGCAGAAAATGACAAAGCAAAGAAATAAATGAGAATAGCCTTGATGCAGAAAAACGAAATCAGCGTGGTGAAAGACGCCACTGATCAGCAGAACAATAGACGAACAGAGAGAAGAGAGGAGGACGAAGGAAATGAGTCTTTGAGTCCGGCCGAAGCATTGTTCCTCGGTATATACTCCACGGATGTGTTTTCTATACGTCTGCCTGAGCTCCTGTGGGAACACACGTATAATAAAGTGTATGTGCTCAGTTATTGTGTCTCTGTGAAGTTTTATTGATGTTACAGTTGTACGCTAGTTCGTTGACAGGTGAGACTTTCAGCAGGGTGCTGAAAACTTTCTTTTCGATTTCTAAAATTAACATTTGAATACACAATTAAGATGTTTCCCTCTCTAAAGAAGTAACAGACATTCATTACCCCACTGTTATGCATGAAGTCACAACAGGCAATTTTACTTTGGCCCAGGCCCGTCACGCTCAATCTGACATCTGTATGCAGCATTTTTACTACGTTTTAAAAGAGCTTAACATGCCTGTTAATCCTGCTGACTTGCTGATAGCCAATAACAACTCCTTCTACCCAAGCAGTAACCTCCAGGGATAAAAAATGCAAAGTGCCAAAAACTGCAATTCCTCTAATGTCCACTTGAGGTTGGCCACATAGACTTTACAGCAGTTTAGAGCCTGGTAGAAAAAACAGTTTTGGTCTCTGTATCTAATTTCAACATTCATGATGACCGTACAGGGGCTGAATTTTTATATAACTCACCTCTTTACATTTTATTAAGGGTTAAAGTTACACATAACTGAGGGCGTGGCTGCTTTGAGCGACAGGTGGGTGCCAACCATTGACAATTTTATTAACTTTAATTCCATTTTTTATTGTTAATTTGTTTTATTATTCTCTATATACAGCAGCATACATTGTACAAAATGTCGTTACCAACAAATCCAGGTGTAGTGAGGAACATTTAGCAAACAAGACATTCAGCATGGACAGGACAACATTAAAGTGCACTGCAAATACTCATTAGAATTAAAATAGGTAAGTGCAGACAACAAAAAGTTGCGTAGTGATGAACCGATAAGTCAGCTTTAAAAACAGAATTAAAAACACATGCATGTTAAAAACAGGATAATAAATAGTGAAAAACAGCAGTAAGCTTTTTCAAGTCGCTGCCACGGCAGTGTTGGTTAGTTAATGTAAATGTAATCCACTGCCTCTACACGCCCATTAAATACCAACATAAAACATACATTCTCAAATTAACCCAACATTCATTTATTTCCGTAACCACTTATCCTAATGGGGGTCACTGGGGGGGCTGGAGCCTATCCCAGCTGACATGGGGCAAGAGGCAGGGCACACCCTGGACAGGTCGTCAGACTATCACAGGGCTGACACATAGAGACAGACAACCATTCACACAGGGAGCACACAAAACTACGGTGCTCTGCCAGGGACAAACAGTGTGATCTGCCACATTTGTTGTGGAATGGACGGCGCAACAGCCCACCTAATGACCTACACTGGTAGCTGCCTCACATAACCATGCTGTAATTGCGGATTCACGGAGTATCAGTGAAGCTGTTGCTATTTCAGCATAGTTTAATTCATGAAAGCTAACTGTAAAATGAAACAAAATTTTGGTTGCCTTAAAAAGGGACCGTTTGAGGACCTCTTGACGCACCACCACGATGACCTACGCTAAAATACAGTGGCATAGGTCTACCTTAATCGGCTATGGACAGTTTACACCAACCCGGTCTCACTCCAAAGTCGTCAAAAACCGGCGATTGGTCAGTGACTTCCAGCATCAAACACTGACGAAAAAAAGCTGTCCTTTTGCATCAGCATGATACACAGCCAGTCGCTGTTATTGTTTAACTGCACCTAACAAAGTCAGGGGGAAACGCGATGGGACAACAACAAAAGTTAAGGCGGCAGAAGTCTGAGTAGGGAGGGCAGGAGGGGTGGTGGATGGGTCCAACATCCACCAACTTTCACCTGGGAGGCCGGTGTTCACTTCCTGTAAGATTGTAAAGCCAAACCCTGTTCTTTTTTCCTAAACCCAACAACAACTGTTTCTTTTAAAAGACAGTCAGTTCACCCAGCAGTCAATCACTGTCTCTGTAATCAACTAAAACAAATAATAATGCAGCCAGATCATCCAAAGAATTCATCAAATTGTAATGAATGGACGTATGTC
This sequence comes from Cephalopholis sonnerati, assembly GCA_019142605.1. Classification (NCBI taxonomy): domain Eukaryota; kingdom Metazoa; phylum Chordata; class Actinopteri; order Perciformes; family Serranidae; genus Cephalopholis; species Cephalopholis sonnerati. The sequence goes on along the minus strand of JAGQAX010000004.1, from coordinate 38,145,967 downwards.
TTTAACTGCACGCAATCCAGAACCAAAAATAAACATGATGGATCGGATGCTTGATTTGAGCAACAAACCCACGCATGCTGTTTGTAATAAATCCAAACTGCCACAGGTAAATAAGAAGCTATCTTGATATTGAAAATGTTTCAGAAAAAGATTTTTAGAAGTGTCAGTATCAACCAGACACGTTAGTCTCCTCCCACAGTGTGATGTCAGTCATCTCTGTTTTAGTGAGTAGTGAGAGTACCATTCAAAGGGAGCAAACAGTATTAATTTCTGCAGACTAATTAAAAGGCCCAGTCAAAATGAACTCAGCCCATCCCAAACTTAAATCTTGGCATTGTGCCTGTTTTCAGCTCCACAACTTCTAAGATTCACTCTCATTTTGTTGTAGCACCAATTAGCACCTCTGCAAACCCCCACATTTCCTCCAGCTCTGTGTTGATGTCTGAACACAAACTGCACACAGCTGTGAGGACATGAACGCACCACAGTGACCCTCAAATCCGCTGCCTACAAAAGAATCTACTAATCTTTTAATTTTTCTGAGTTTCCTAAGATTCAGATTTATTGTTCAAAATATGATTGCACAATGAGATAAAGCTGTAGGCTGCTCAGTATTACACAGAGACATCTGAGGAACCAGACAAATCTCTCTTTATACATTCATGCTGGTTTTTTCTGCAGTGCAGGGGTCAGAGGTCACAGGCATTCAGTGTTAGTTTCAGCCTTGAATTCCTTCACATCATGAACAATTTTTCAGACATTTTATTAATAGTTTTCAATCATTTTATGAACTTTTTTCATACAATTTAATTATATTTTTCAGACATTTCAATAGCATTTTTCATTTCATTTGATCAACATTCTTTGGAGATATTATCAAAATGCTAGGGACATTTCAATATCATTTTTTTCCTGACATTTTCATAATATTTTTTAGACAATTTATCAACATTTTTGGACATTTTTTAAAAATATTTTTCAGACATATCATTAATATTTTTTCAGACATTTTATCAACATTTTTTGGGAAATATTATTAACATTTTTATGATATTTTATTAATTTTATTAACATTTATAATTAATCTATTAATTTTTATTAATGTGAGCCTCAATGTTGTTCTTCACAGTTGGAGAAGTAATAACCTGTGCAGCATCCTTGTGCACTCAGTATAGGAGGCTACTGTATTATGGCACTTCGTAGCCTGCAGTTCAGTAGGCGCTGTCATCGTACAAGTTTATTAGGTCCATGTCGTACAGTGAAGCTGCACTAAACTCATATGATTGATCAAATCTCACAGTCTGAGGCTTTACATGCAGAGATTTCTCCTGATTCTCTGATATATTTTGATGATATTTTGGATTGTAGATGTGAAATTCTTGGCAGTTCTTTGGAATTTTTATTGTGTAAGAGCAACTGTAATTTATCCTAATTTTTAAATTTGATTTTGAAAGGAAGTCTTGTATATTCAGTCAAAGTCAAAACTTGGAGTTGAAAATGTCTGAATTTGACAAAAATATATACGTCTTACTTAACTTACAAAAACAAGAGCAACAAACAAACACAGATGATTTAGAAAAACCTGAATAAAAGTAAACATTTTCATAGATACAGCGAGAAGACTTTTTCTTCTTTGATATCGACCCTTTGGTTGAGTCCATACAGTATGATCTGCCTCTTCTAACATGACTGTGACATGAGGTTTTGGGATGAATTTCCACCCTGTAAAGATGAGAGTTTCTTCCTCCCAGCTGCTGTCGCCTCTCTAAACATGTCCTGTTTCTTCTGTTTGTGGTGTTTGATCTTAATTGACCAGCGGCTGTAAAACAAATTGCCCTTCAGAGATAATAAAGATTTAGTGGACAGCGGGGTTTGGACTGGGCTTCACCTGCTGAATTGGAGCCCTCCGTGACTTTCCATGAGCTTCTGTAATCACTCTCAGCCAAATATCCTTTTGTGCTCAGCTGTGGAGCGAGACAGGGGTGTCCTCTGACTCCCCTCTTCTTTGTAATCTTTATCGAACCATTATCCAGTCCTGTCTGTCCGACCAGCAGACTCTATTACCGGTATCACTGCAGACACTATGAGCTCTCCTTCATGCTGTCATGGCTCCTCCAGTACAGCTCTCTACAGGCTGATACCAACAGTTTTACATTAAATATATTTAATCACCACATGTGCACAGTTAATGGCATTTACACACATTTGAAGGAACATGGAGCCTGTGTGAGTCTGACATTAAGCTGCTACAGTTCAAGTTGTTTATACATTTATGCATTTCTCAAATGCACATCTTCTTGGCCCAGAAATATAAAAGTATATGTTTCAGCCATCCATCCATTCATTTCAGTGACCCCTTATCCTCTTGAGGGTCGCAGGGGGCTGGAGCCTATCCCAGCTGGCACTGGGCAAGAGGCAGGGTACACCCTGGACAGGTCACCAGACTATCACAGGGCTGACACATAGAGACAGACAACCATTCACACTCACATTCACACCTACGGACAATTTAGAGTCACCAATTAACCTGCATGTCTTTGGACTGTGGAAGGAAGCTGGAGCACTCGGAGAAAACCCACGCTGACACGGAGAGAACATGCAAACTCCACACAGAAGGGCTCCCTCCTGGGATCGAACCAGGATACTGTGAGGCGACAGTGCTAACCACTACACCACCGTGCCGCCCAGTATAAGTTTCAGCCATTGAAAATCCCACCTTATATAACTTAACTATATGACAAGTAAAGTTCGAGTAGCTCGAGTAATTTGATTATTAAAATCAAGTATAAAATCTATACAGCACACTGTATTTCGCATGGATGGGTATTTCTGCGCTTACATTACTTCCTCTGTTAATAGCCTACACAGCTGTAATGTAGATGTGAAGCATGGAGCGCAAAACAATGGAGGAAGAGGGACAAGAAAACAGCAAGAGACAATAGTGTGGGATCATTACACATTAAAATGAAAAGAAAACATAGCTCAGTGTGTGTATTGCAAAGCATAGTTAGCATACCACTATAGCACGTCCTCAACGCTACAACATCTAAGCAGAAGGCATCCATGTGTGCATCGAGTTCGCCAAACAGATCCAACCCAACATCAAGGTATCGTTAACGTCACGTTTAATTCCATTTAACCTTAATCAGTAATTGCAAGCTGAGATTCATAACGCATGTAAAAAACACATGTGTATTATGGCTTCATAATGGCTGAATAATAACAGATATCAATGCGGTGGCTAACGTTAGCTTGCGATGCACAAAGTAAAAATGTGTAAAAGCCAAGTTATGCTGGAGAAAATAATAACCCACAGAAAATAAAATGCTTTAGCCAATTTGTTTAAGCCTGAGCTTTGTTCACGTTATTATGTTACACACATGCACCGCTTACTCACTCATTCAGGCACACATGTACCCCTCAATCACTCACAGACACACACAGAGTAGAAAATGGAGCCTAAATGCACCAGTCAAGTACAGCAGGTATATTAATTTGGATGCAGTAAAAAGGGTCAGCGGGTGTAAGGCATCGCTTGACCATACTGAATAAATCTAAACTAGCCAGTCATTGGAACTTACAGTATGAAATTTATAAAGGCCCAGTAATAAATGTTAATATGAGGCATTTCTTATTTTTTCTTTTATATATTACTATTCATTCATTCATTTTCTGTAACAGCTTATTCTGTTGGGGGTCACTGGGGGGGTGGAGCCTATCCAAGCTGACACTGGGTGAGAGGCAGGGTTCACCCTGGACAGGTCACCAGACTATCACAGGGCTGACACATAGAGACAGACAACCATTCACACTCACATTCACACCTACGGACAATTTAGAGTCACCAATTAACCTGCATGTCTTTGGACTGTGGGAGGAAGCTGGAGCACCCAGAGAAAACCCACGCTGACACGGGGACAATAATTGGTAGAATACTCGATTACTAAAAGAATCAGGAGCTGCAGCCTTAATTCTCTCACATACAGAGCATACAGAGGTCTTACTCTCACACAAAAGGACACAGAAAACTAAGACACACACCAAAACATGGCTGCAGCCTTAACAGTGACCTGCAGTGCCACTGTCAGGAAAAAAGAAAATCTTTTGTCTCTTTCCTGCTACGTGTCACTGCTGGTAAAGCTCTGTGAACAGCTTAACAGTTGGCATGTTGAGCGTGAACGTTCATTCTTGACCTTCGTGGTAAAACTCAAAGGACTGTGACCAGCCATGACACAGTGACATTACAGTGCACGGTCAGCTCTTTGACCCCGAGGTCACCCTGGCAGATTTTAACACAAAATCATTCAAGCTTTTTCAACACCAACCAGTGTTGGTGTTTGCTCAGTGAAAGTGAAGTTAAAAAGCTCCACAATAAACAAGCTAATACAATAAGTGGCTCTTTTTTAGAGTTCATAAGGACTTGTTTTGTTTTTGTTTTTGTTGTGCTGTGGAAGTTTTAACCTCCGCAGGCTGCCAGTGGAGGTTTACAGTGTTTACCAGCTTTGTGTTTACTGGTTGTCAATAATGTGCTAAAAAAGGTTCATTACTACTTGTGAACTCGGGGAGCATGAAATGTACCGACAGTGTTGGAATTTACAAGTCGACAAGCATCACCTGAACGCACCAGAGGCTGGAGAGGGAGTAAAGATGGATGAGGAGTGTTTGTGTTTTGTCATGTGTTCATGTGTCAGCACATGTGCTTTGTGCCTGTTTTTTACACTTGTGAACACATTTGCATAAATGTGTGTCTGTCGGGGAAGGGTGTGTGTGTGTGTGTGTGTGTGTGTGTGTGTGTGTGTGTGTGTGTTTGTGTGTGTGTGTGTGTGTGTGCTTCCACCCTGTGTTTGGGTGCTATTTGCTGAACTCTTGAAAACAGGCTGCTGGAGATTAACAGAGTGTATCTTCACACCATCATGGAGAGGAGGCTTTATGTCGAGGTGTTACACACACACACACACACACACTCACACACACACACACACCCACATACACACACCCTTCTCTAGTGCTGACAGGACGGCTTAAAAAGCGTCATCATGATTCAGACATCAGTCAACAGTCAGGAACACTCACACAGTGGAAGATTAAGGCTTTATTTGGACGACTCAAACAAGGGAACAGTGAATCCACGAGGACTTCCTTCATTAATTACACACACACACACACACACACACACACACACACACACACACACACACACACAAACAACAGCAGAAGCTATGGACATAAAACAGGTGATGTGCTTTAAAACCAGCCGTGATTTGACCAGCTGAGTTACAGGTGACATCATCAGCTGGCCATTTCACACTGCTGCTACTTTTCTCTGCAACGTTCCAAAATGGTTTCATCTCGTTGTGAATCATTGGTCTGAACTGGACTTTACACAGACAAGGTTTTGGCGCTGTTACTACCTCCACTGCTGGCTTAAGGGCGAGACAACTCTGTGTCCCTACTCTGTGATCGTACCTTTTACACAGAATGGCGAGGCGGCGTAACGGCCCCATTATCTCACCTTGAGCAGACAGTTATATATATAATAGTTCCTTCAACTTAATACTAGACAAATACAACATCTTGCTCATGAGCATTTTGACAGTGACATCGTACCCACAGATCTAATCTCGCAGTTACTGTCTCGTTGTGTCGCCTCCTCTCACAGTCTGGGGTTGAACCCACAGCCTCTTCGCCTCTTCGCTGTAAGTCATCCTCTCTGGCTGCGTGCCGGCCTGCCCTGCCGCCTCCTCCAGAAAGAAGCTGCAGGTTAAACCCCCAATCGACTCCCACAGCAGGTTCCTCTCTCTCCTCTTTAATTCCCGGCGGGGATCATTAAAGCTCCAGCTAACAGTGAAATCAGACCCGTGGAGATTTCTCCATCCTGTACACCGGCTCTGGGAGGCCTGATGGAGCTGCTGACTGGGTGACGCCGGTAATAAGGAGCAGGGGTGGAAGAAGAGTTTAACTCCTTCAGGTAAAGTATCAATACCACTTTGGGATAGTGCTCCATTATAAGTGACAGTCCTGAATCCAAAATGTCCTCTTAGCAAGAGGAAGGAGTCACAGTAAGATTTTACCAATTATCACAGCAGAACTACTTCCTGTCAGTATCAGTAGCAGCCTGACTCACTTGTCAGCCTCAGGGGGAAGTAATGCCAGACAAAACTTTACATACTGGTTGTATTTTGTTGTAGTTTCTCTTTTGTTTTGTGCAGCAACATTTAAATCAACAATATGCGACTAAATTTGCTTCAAAATTATTTTAATGGTAGCATAGCTTTATTTCAGGCAGGACACGATGTCAAGCTCAGCTCACATCCCAGCTACATCAGCTGATCTCAAGCAGTCCAATCAACTGATGGATCAGCTGATTGATGGAAGGGCGTCAGCTGATAGATCACATGATTCCTTTCTATGCAACCTGCCTACTGTTGCTGCTTCCTCTGCAAGCTGCTTTGCAACCTGCCTCCACCCCAGCTCCTCCTTTTAATGCTGTGTCTGACTTATCAGTGTCATTTCTGTTTGTCATTGATGCTGCTTTGCTCTGCTCCTGGGGGTCTTTGCTGCTGCTCTCCTTGCCTTGGGCTTTCCATGTAGGCACATGGAAGGGCAGGGAGGTGCGCTCTCTCTGCCTCAGGCTTTCTTTGTATGCCAAGGAGGGGCAAGGAGGTGTGCTCTCTCTGCCTAAAGTTTCTGCACAGGCTTGAGAAAAAGCAGAGAGGCCCCAGAACAGAGCCATACCACCAAATATAATACTGCAAATGGAAGTTTTCTTTGACTAAAGTGGTCCTGACTGAACTTGTAATATAAAAGGAGGAATCGAGCCCTCTGTCATTCCCACACTGCATCCTGAATGCCTCTTCCACTACGTAACCTTAGTGAGTGGGTCGGATTAGTACCTAACACTACAGCGCTACAGCAAACCACCCAGTAGCTATAAGAAGTTAGCTCATTTATCAGTACAGGACACAGCAGAGGTGACAAACCATGGTGAAAAGGCATTGCTGGGGAGAGGGGACATCTGGAGTACTTTGTTTAGCCTGCTGCTCTCGCGATCCAGCCCTGGGTAAGTGGTTGAAAATAGATGGGTTAGCTAGCTAGCCATGCCTGCAGTCCCTCTGCCTCACTCTCTACCACTGAGAGGCTTCTTAGGTAGGAGGAGTGCACATGGCAGCTCTGGAGATGAACATTCAGCTCTGCTGCTGCTTCTTTCCAGAGGCTGTGAGACTGCTGAACTCTGATGGGGCCCTGCAACACTGCTGCGCTGCCTGTAAAACAGTAATATCCATCTCTAATACTGTAAACCCACCGTGTACACTGTATATTCAGGTCATTTTTATTAACTTATTGCACTTTTGTTCTTTTTTTTTTGCACATCCTCAATTGCACATTTCATTATACGCTCATTGCTGCTTTCAGTGCTTGGTATGTCCTTGGTTTTAACTCTGTTACAAATAATTTTCCTTCTTTTTTTTTCTTATATTGGTTCTAAAAAATTTTTATTATTCTATCCCCGGGTCCTCGGGCACGGTATTTCGTCCCATCCCATGTGTGAACATGTGTCTGGTATGACAATAAAGTTCCTTGAATCCTTGAATCCTTGATCCTTGCTGTAGCAGCTAACATTCAGACAGTGCAAACACCAGCTGTGGGGGTCACACTGCTGAGCTCATCCTGTGTAAAAGCAGCAACAGAAAGTTTGCTGATCTAGCAGGGAGTCTGGTGGCTCCAGGGATCAGACCCCCAGCACTGGGGTTTGTGCTGGCTGAATTGGAGTTGCTACAGGTCCTAACTGAAGGACTGTATTTATAACAGTGATGTAACGCTCCAATGCTGTAGCGGTGCCAATCATGAAAATACAAATCCTAATTCTTGCATGACGTTGTTTTAAGGTGACAAAAACTTTGGTCTTTGTGCTGGTCTCAGTGCCGATGTCTCCCCCAGTCCATTCCACTTCCTTTGATCCAGTACTGTATCCAGTGAAAGTAGGTCTGGTAGAGTCCTGTTGTGTTGCTGCAGGTGTCGGGTTCATCTGTCAACATGTCTAATGTCTGAGTGGAGTTTTGGGGTTTTGGAATTTGTTTCTATGTATTTTCAAAGTCTCTTCCCGCACTTTTTGGGAATTAGTGTACGCATCACCTCTTTCAACAGGTCCATACGGGAGTCAACTCCGGCTCATATATGGACTGCCATATTTAGGTCAGAGTGAGGATGCAGAATTGGACCAATCTGGACTAATAATCAGCTCCCTTTAGCAGAGCTCTGTCAGGTTTGGGCCAGAATCTGCCGTGGTGCATCAGTCATAATGAGGCTGGCAGCCTGGCGTGCTGGATTTAAACCCATCTGACATGAGAAGATGTTTTGTCTGTGACTGAGTCCTACCTACGCATCTTCTACAAAACAAATGGTACAACTTTGCTCATCCTGTTCTGTTTATGTTTGTATCTCTTGAGATAAACTCTTATTTCACTGAACAAAAGGAAAGAGTCAAATGATCTCATTTCACTGGCTTAATTTCTGTTCTTATTTTAAGAGAGACGAGTCAAACACAGACTGATTTGTCTGTGCAGAAGCGTAGGAAGAAAGAGTGTTCATCAGTTAAATCACTAAATGCACTTAAAGCGGAGATTCACAAAGATATAATTTGCACCATCATGACCTGTCACTGCTCGTCCTCTGATGAGATGAGGACAAAGACAAAGACGCCTCTTTGTTTCCTGTTCACTCAGTCGGTCCTGCAGCTCGGGGCGGAGGTGATAGGTCAGATCCCTCCCACCTGAACTTAAATATCAGGGAGGTGGAGCTCAGCAGGTGACTTCCACACACCACGGCTCAAACACTGTAATCATGAGTGCAGGTTTTTAGATTACAGGCTTTTCTGTCCTCACACCAACAGAAAGCCTGAAGGGCGCTTTTACCGAGAGGCGTTGTTGAAGTTTTTTTATTTTCAGGGAGAGATAAAAATGTCTCCTTTGAGTGCGTCCTGCAGGACTCAGCACCATCTTCCCCCATTGTCCTCGCCTGTGTTAGAGAGGGTGGTAACAAGAGAAAAGTCTGGCAGCTAAAAGCATTCCTGCAAGCTCGTCCTCATCGCCTCGCTCTCTCCCTTTAAAGCCACACTCTCATTCGCTGCTCGTTTGTTTGCAGAAAAACTATCAGCGAGTGTCAGCAGATCCCAACGCCGCCGTATCGCTCACGCCTGCCACCGCCTGATTTTATTGGACACCTTTATTGTTTTTGGGCCCAGCGTGGTGGACATGGACACCGGATGCTTTAATTAAAAGTGTTGGAGCTCATCCCAGAGGGATTCTGGGAGGTGAGAGTGTCTGTTTGCCCTTTCTGTCCCAGTCAACAGTCGGGTGGTAGATGTGGTGAATATGTGCTGAACATGTATGAATCACACTGAGGCTTTTGTGTGGGCAGAAAGAGCCCGCTGAGCTCTTCAACAGGCCGACACTGTAGAAAAAAGAAATCCATGATATATTCGGCTTTTAAAACGACTCCATGAACATCGCAGTAAAGATGACTCTGCCTGTTTTTAGTGCAGTTTCTGTGTTTTCAGGAATGTTCTGTGGGTTAGAAGCCTGACTACATGCATCACCTTTCACATTATAGATAATCATTTGGTCCACTGTACATAGAAAAATATTGATAACTTGTTGCTCTACATGCTGTGTATCCCCGGGCAGGCAGAAATCTAGAAAAGCAGAAAATAACATAAGAATCTGAAAATGCACCCTCCTCCTGCAGCTCCCCCCTCTCTGTCTTAAGCCCCTTCCACCATATGCCCACAAGCACATGAAGCTTCATACAGTAACCAGTGATTTTGCCACTTAAATTACAACATGCTCAAAGGTTATTATGGGATTTCTGCCCAGTGACACCAAAATAAAAACAGCCAACCCCAACTTTAATTGACAATTATGTTTTCTTGTTTTGCCCTTTTTAGTATTTCCATAATTCAGTCAGGACAACTTTTGTCAAAGAGAATTTCCATTTGCAGTATTACATTTGGTGGTATGGCTCTGTTCTGGGGCCTCTTTGCCTTTCCTTGGGCCTACACAGAAAGCCCAAGGCAGAGAGAGCAAACCTCTCTGCCCTTCTATGTGCCTACATAGAAGGGCAGAGAGGTTTGCTCTCTCTCTCTCTCTCTCTCTCTCTCTCTCTCTCTCTCTCTCTCTCTCTCTCTCTCTCTCTCTCTCTGCCCTTCCATGTGCCTACATGGAAAGCCTAAGGAACTGTGCACATGCTGCGTCTTAACCACCTGGAAAACACAAGATCGGGCACCGGGTGCTACTTTTGTGTCTTTTTTGTGCCAGCTTTCAAGAGCGTGGCGGCAGGTTGCGTCTGAGGTTGCTAAGCAAGCAGGAGCTGTTTGTGTGTAGGCCTATCTTCCGTGGCACTGGTGTAAAGCTCTGGCAGCTCTGCACTAACATGATCACCTATTCTGTATTTATCACAGACTGATATTTGTGGAAGAAAGGAAAGATATTTGTCGACTGTGATTGGTTGGTCCCGGTCACATGACATGCTGTGCGAGCTGCTGCGTTCCAAAAGTTGAACTCTTTTTACCTCAGGGAGCAGCCACTGTGCCCCAAAAAACTAATGTGGAAGGCATACACGCCAAGGCAGCAATGCTCTGGTGTTTCTGTGCAATTGCTGCATGTCTACACTGAAAACAATGAATTTGAGGGTGTCAAAAAATGTGGCAAGTGTACAGCCCCTAAGCAGAGAGAGCAGCAGCAAAGACCCCCAGAACAGAACAGAGCAGCATCAATGACAGAAACAGAAAACAAACAGAAATGACACTGATAAGTCAGACACAGCATTAAAAGGAGGAGCTGGGGTGGAGGTGGGTTGCAAAGTGACTTGCAGAGGAAGCAGCAACAGTAGGCAGGTCAGAGCAGTTTAAATAGGGCGCCCTGAATCAGATTTGCTGATTGGTTGCATAGAAAGAAAGGGAAAGACAGTTTTTAAAGTAATTTGATGTAGTAGAGACATATCCTGAATGACAGTCTCTTTTAAAGTTGAGCTCCACAAACACTAAGTGCTCCCTTCTTATAATGTAACATGATAATATTTCCTTTTACATCTCAATAATGGTCAGAGAGACATCTTCCTACATCTCCAGTCTGCAAAAGTTTTAGCAACAAACACCTTGTTTTGATGTGTAAAATTAGTGGGAATGCCCCTTTAACCGCTTTAGCCGTGACTGTCTTGTCCATTTGATGTGTTATTCAACATAAAAAAGGATTTGGGTGCTCTATAGTCGACTCCGCCAGCTTAAGGTGTCCATTTTTTACAGTGTGCTCTCCTTTGTGCTGCGCTGACACACATAAAAAGTTTCTCTGCTTCAATTTGTGCCAATCTGACTTTGGAAAAAGGGGAAAATATGTTCTTTCTCCACGGTGATCCGTCTTCAAAGTGGGCCTGTGTGTGCTGAGGAGGGGGGTGATAAGTGTTGGGGATGTAGTAAATTTGAATACAATGACATAAAATAAAGCTGGTTGTCATGCTCGGCGGTTCTGCTCCGGCGGGCCTTCCCTTTCTGTCTAAAGCTGCTCGACACAGTTCCGGATTTACCAAATCCTCCGAAGACGAAACGAACCCTGTCGCTTCATTGTGTGAGAGCTGCCGTCAAACAACCCCCCCACCCCACCACCTCCCCTCTATCCTCCCACTGGTCCCCCTCCATCCTCCATCCTCCCGCTGGTTCTCCTCTACTCTGTGTCTCAGTGCAGATGGGGGAGGACAGGCAGGAAGTCAGGTTGCACTTTGAGCTTTTAAGCGTTTGGGGATTGGTTTCAATTTAATGCGGCGACGTAAAAGAGAAAGAATCAATTTAAAGTAGCTGGGTCTCTGGGGTCACCTGGTCGAGCCGGCAGCGGAAATGACAGAGAGAGAGAGAGAGGAAGGCGGGGGGATAGAGAGATAAAAAGCACAGAGAGAAATAATTATGGGAAAACCTGCCATGTTACAAGGAAATAAGGGGAAATTAAAGTATACTTAATTAGCGTCGTCTGTGTTTTGTTCAAGTGATCTGTAACATTTATCTCCAAATGGGAAAAACTCTAAAAGCCTAATGTGGAAATAGTTTAATGAGAGAGAGAGAGAAAGAAACTATTTAACCAAGAGGAGAAAAACTGTAAAATATTCCCCATTGGTAAGATTATTATTATTATTATTATTATTATTATGATAATAGCATTATAAAAAGAAAATGCCTTAATAACCTTTCCTTGGTTTGTAAAAATCTGAGAGCTGCAGGGAGAAAAAAAACACTCTTTAAATATGTGAGAGCAACAAATTAATGTTAAAAAGGAAAATAAATTATAACAAAAAAAAAAATCATTCAACGGGCAGGAGGGATGTAAAAACAAGAAATGAGTCAATAAAAAATAAATATGATGGGCTAACCATTTACAGAAAAATCCCCAGTTGGAAAATCTGAACCAAACTAATGAGACTGTGGGCAGTTTGTGTTTTACACATTTTACTCTGCTCCCTAAAATAAAGATATAACAAAAGAATCTCTGGAAACTTTAACAGATGGACACAAATATATCAAAAAGTCCTGTTACAAATTATTAATCAGCAAATGTATCAAAATAAAAGACAAAATACTGAAATAAGAAAATATATTTAAGAAATTTGTAATTAGAAAATACAAAAATTAGGGCTTAAAAAATGATCTTTTTTTAATCACATGTTTAAAATTATTATTATTATTATCACTATTTTGCATTGCAAACTGTTTTGAAGTTCATATTAAAGTAAAGAAATTTACGTGATGATCTTGACTTTTAGATTTATTTCTTTCAAATCAGAGCTGCACTGATGCAACAGTGTGGTCTTTGTAGCTTTGCTATAGTTCAACTTCTTCCAGTGTGAAGTCACTGGTACCTTCCTCAACACTTTCCAAAGTTTAACCGCCAGTCAGTCGACACAGAAGTAGACTTATCTGATTTATTTGATGGTATGTCTATCAGCCAATCACAGCGTTCCACACCATCTAAAGTGGATTACAGTAGAGCCACGCCCCCTTTTAACAAGCATGGCGGAAGAAGATTAGAAGAGGAGGAAGAGTAACTATGCATCCCAATACCCATACTGCCACACTGTTAAGCATGTCAAATACATAGTATGTTCTACTACATCTGTTCAGAGTTTGCAGTTTGTAAGCCAGCAGGCTTTTCTGGCTATTTTGACCCACAATCCTTTGCGCAGCGGACAATTCGTCACATCGGCTGAACCACATACAGATGACAGCTGATTGACAGCTGTCAGAAGTCCCAATGATTGATGACAGCACATTCAAGTAAGTGATGACCAGTGGAATAGTAATAATTCAAATATTAACTAATGAAGTGAACAATATAATGTAATTAAGTGAATATATATAATCTATAAAAATGACAATGACAGAGAACTGCAGATGTAATTTCACTGTCACAAATATAATATGTTAGAATCTACAATCTGTGTGGTTCTAACTTTAAAGTCAAACTAAATACACTGAAAAGTAACAACAGCAGATTGCCCCGCTTTGATCTTCTTCTCTGGCGAATTTGGCGAGTGGCATTTGTTTATCTCAAAGGACGGTCAAAATTCAGGGCGTAATGTTATAAGAAAATAGTACGTCCTGATTCTGCGTATACTGCATGTAATGTACTTTTTAAGGGCAGCTGCAGTACACACTAAAAGTAAATTTAAAAAAGTATGTGATTTGGAACGCACCCTGTGGCTTTAAATCATATTTTTACAGTCCATAATTTGTGTTTAAAGTAAACACCAGATGTTAAATTACTGTTACATGTAAAAAAAATCTTAGGGATTCTTTCCATTGGAACGGACGCTGGATCTGAATTTCAGCGGAAAATGAATTACTATGTAAATAGAGAAATACAGTTCTGATTTGATTTTCTAATGTCACAATTAGCTCATAATGCATCCTATTGATTATGTACACAGAATATTCATCTCAGTGGGTTTTCAACAGACTGTGTTCCGGAAATACTTTGGATTTTTTGAGTCATGATGACGAAACAATGCAGTGTATATAAGCAATGTGTTTGAAAGCATCACTTTTTTTTTATTGATATTCGTTATATGTTTATGAAAAATAAATAAATTCATGTTTTTGTTGAAAAAAAATGTCTGTTAAGACCATGTGTGGTCATTTTTCCTATTAGGTGGTTTCTGCATTATTAGTCTTAATATTATTCTCTATACGGGAAAAAAAAACATATAATAAAGTATCTAAATCACTTTTTTGAGAACTATTTGTGAGTAAATTTAAAGTAGAAATTCACCACTACAATATTTGTTTTTGTTAGGAACATAACTGGGCTCTGAGCCGGTTAATGTTGGTCCTGTCGATCACAGAAATGTGTGTGTAATGTGTGCGTGTCGTCTGTCAGCTGCATCAGTCTCATTCATGCTTGTCACCAGTTTGGATTCTGGCTCTGCACAGGAAGGTGACGTCTCTGTTCTTAATCCCGCCCACAGAGCTCTGATTGGCTCCGTTATTTTTCAGCTGTAGTGAGAGCAGTGCCAGAGGTCAGTTCAGAGCGCTGAAACAGGCTAAACTCTGAGGTCATGTGACCCTTGTTGTCCCCAGCTCAGAGTGACAGGCTGCAGACTCTGGATCAGCGAGGGTGTGAGAAGCTGACAGGTCGTTGTTGATGTTTTTATTTGTGCTCTTTTTTCTCTCTGTGTTGGTTGACTTCTGCAGAATTGGGTGAAATATAAATAAACTTGAGTCGCTGCGTTGTAACGTGCCAGTTAAAGCTCATTTGAATTTGAGAGACGGAGGGATGAGGTGCTGAAGGATGTGCAGGCAGGAGGAAGGAGCTTGAATCAGATCCAGATGGCGCCACAGAAAGTGAGACGAGCCGACAGCCAAACGCAGCGAGGACTTCAGAGAGCGAGAGACAGAGAGTAATTAAAGGTGTTTCTAAAGGGGCCGTTTGATGTAAAGCTTCCCAGCAGGACTCGCTTTCACACCGCGGACAGGAGGAGCGCTAACATGACAGTTGGCAATAAATCTTAGAACACTTTTATTTGTTCCCGCACAGATAAACAAACGGAGGCTTCGAATCTGACAGGATCTCAGGAATCTAAAAATACTCTGCGGTTTAATTAGGCCGATGATGACCCGGCGAGCTTTCAGGGGGGTAAACAGCCGCTTTCATGCCTCCTGCCTTTTGTTGTTGTTGTTTGGATGCAGAGCCACCTTTTCTCAGGTAACGAAGCTGCCAGAACCTCAGGAGTCACTTCCACCACTAACACACACACACACACACACACACACAAAGCCTTCTTGTTTTAGTGGAAGGGCACCGCTGCTAACTTATCTGCCGGCAATTAGCATGACAAATGCTCCTGCTCTGGGCTGCATTCTGCGTGACTCAATCAGCGAATACATTAGCAACATAAAGACGACAGGGAGAATGCAAAGCGATGCAAAAAATAAACTATAGACCTGACAACAGAGAGGAGAAAAGCTCGGAGAGAAACAAGATGTCGAGATGAGGAGAGAAACTAATCAGCCACGATGCAGATCTGCTCACAGTGTAGATGATTAGCACAGGTCTCTGGAGATGCGTCACGTTACGAGACAAAGACGAAGATATGAAGCGTCATCATCGCCGGAGAGTCCGCCTCGTCACTGAGAGGCCTGAGCTCGGTGAGGTGAAGAAACGTTTATTCCAAAGGATGAAGACGAGACAGGACACATTCAAAATACTTCTAAGTGTTAGTTTGAAAATATAAGTTTTCACAATCAGAACCAGACTTATTGTGGGTTTTCACACACAGAGAATCGGCCTTGGTGTTTGGTGTGTGACTATAAACACAGTGAGAAAAAGTAAAAGGAAGAAGTTTGGCAAAAATCAATGTCAAAAAGAAAAATTACAGTGCAAAATCTGCACAATATTTCTGTTTATAAAATGAAAAATGTGTGCAGGAATGTGTTCGTAAAGAATTTGCAGAGATGATTCATGTGATGTGTCTCAAGGTGGAAGAGCTCATTTTATTGTGTTTTATATTTGCTGTGCTTTTATCTTGCATGATTTGTTGTGCTTTCTTTTACTGTTTTTATTTGCATGCTTTTATTTTATAATCTTATGTTTGCTGTGATTTTTAGTAAGTTTAACTTCCTGTCAGTGCCGCACACAGACAGAAGCCCTTTTTAAATAGGAATTGTGCAAATTTGCAGGAAAGCCCAATCCCTCTTCTTTCTGCATTGGCAGTATAAAAACAAAATCGGGGAGTGCAGCAAAATGCCGCCTGCCTACTTTTGTTCATACAGAATGCGCCTTTTTCGAGGCAATGGGGGGCGTGAGCTAGTAACAGAACGTGTAGCTCAGCGTGTGACGTAAACGGTGACGTACCGAGGAAAGCCGCGGCTGGTCAGTCCTTCAGCGATTCTCTCATACATTGGCCCGTCCTTCACGGTTCCCGTCATCTGACGGTTAATGGCCTCCTCGTTAGCGAGGGCAAGGAGGGCGCGCAATTCTTTATCTCCCCAGTTGCTCATCTTCTGGTTTGCGTCTCCTTAGTGCTGCTAGATACTCATTCCTGCTATCAGCTGTTTCCTGTTTTGAAGTCCACGCCAGTGGGTCGCACGTGCGGCGTCATCAACAGCCCCTCCCACAAGTCATCAACAGACCCTCCCGAGGCGGAAAGCTGCCTCGCTCTTTTTAAACCAAAACCGTTCCACCAATATGACTACCCTACGAGGCGGAAAATTGGGCACCTCAGATCAACTCGCCAATCCGGCTCTGTGTGTCTAAACGCTCGCAGCTTGCCGGCAAAACGGCCCAACATTCACCGAATATCTGGCAGTGTAAAAGGGGCTATAGAGACAGTGACAGTGTGGAGATGGAGGGCAGTTTAGTTCCTTCAGGTAGCAGTGTTGCCAAATGCCAACACGTTCTTATCCCTACTTGTAAAATGTCGCTGCTTTGTCAGTGCTGTTTATGTTTACGTATGACGCACTAGGTATCCCCCTGAATTTGTCTGTTGTTGACGTTTTGCAACGGCGTGTCAACTGACCCTTGTTACATGTATTGTGTCTTTTCTAAATACTCTTCCATTTTCCCAGGAAATATACAGGTTCTGCTTGTTAGATGCGTACAGTCTTTTTCAGAATAAACTTATGTCTGTAAAACACCTTGTCTTTACATTTATTTCCCTGTGCCATAACAACACATTCTCACTGTGACCTCGTCACATATCGACGTTTGGTCATGGACTTTCCCCGTCCACATATGACGTCCAAGGTACCCTGGGTGTGTTGGTTGTTGATGTTCTGGGACACCATGTCAACTTCAGCCTGTTACATGCATTGTCTGTTTTGAAAATACACTTCTGTTTTCACAGGAAATGTACAGTTTGCATACAGTCTTTCAAAATAAAAGCACTATGTTGCAACAACACTGTGAATTAATGTTTTTGTCCTTTCTCAACACACACATGGTTGAGGTTTAGGAAAAAAGAACAACGTTTGAAGGTTTGGCTTTACAGTCTAACAGAAAGTGGACACCGGCCTCCTGGGTGAAAGTCAATGATAGCTGGACCCATCCACCACCCCTCCTGCACACCCTAGTCGTACTTTCACCCCCTTAACTTCTGTTGTTCTCTTGCTGCGTTTACCCCTGACGGCTTTTTTTTTTCTATCAGTGTCTGACACCAGAAGTCACTGCCCAAGTGCCAGTATTTGACAACTTCAGAGTGAGACCAGGTTGGCAGCAAAAGGATGTGTTGAGGTTTAGAAAAAAACATCATGGTTTGGCACAACATTCACACAGGAAGCAAACTGATCTCCTGGGTGAAAGTCCGGGGTGTGTTGGACCCAACCACCTCCTTGAAATATGTTACCAACAGCATTTCAACCTGACGCTGCCACAACAGGTGCTGTCCGGCCGACTGGCAGCATATCATACCACCATGAAAGGTAGCTTTTGGCATCTATGTTTGAAACCAAAATCACTGACCAAGTGGTGGTATTTGACGAGTTGCGAAAGCGAACAGGCTGACACCAGCAGACAGCTGTGACAGAGAGGGAGGTAACTCTAGTGGAGAGAAGCAAGGGAGCAAATGTGTCTTTGCACACTGCCATAAGAGACAAAATGTAAAGTGCCTGTGTGTAACAATTATGTTCAAATAACGGATTTAAAAAAGCATATCAGGAAACCGGACTCAGTGTGTGAAGGCCTCAAGTCAAAGGGAAAACAAGCTTTCATCAGCTGACGTGACGACAGCCTGAGAAACATCCAGAACACAGTTGTGGAGGTCAAAATAAATTCCTATAACTTGTTGGAACTTTCCTTTGATTCTCATCGACTCACTTTCCAGGTGACTTTCCAGCAGGAGGACAAAGTGAATCAAACATTAGTGAAGAGAAACTAACACCAGTGTTTATCTGATGGACTGTGAGTGAAGGTGGCGAGCCCAGCGAGCCGTTTCTTGTTTGCTCTGCTGATGGCCGTGTCAGCGCTCACCGCTGAGAAACAGGATGTTGAATCAGGCCTCGTGTCTGTTTCCTCGACTCTACTCTACTCCGCCACTGTCTCTGCTCGGTCTTGTGTACACAAATCTGCCGGTGAAAAGGCGTTTTGAATTGCAAACGACGCCGAGGGAGCGATCGGGGAGTCGGAGGGGGGGGGTTGATGACAAAACTCTGCTTCTGCCAGACGGGTGTAACACGGCGAGAGGAAAGCGTGTTTACAAACGATACGATCTGCAAATGGAGCGTCGGCGGCGAGGCTCTCAGGACGAGATGGAGTCCAGGAAGAAGAAGTGTCTGCTCCGATGGGATAAGATGAATAAAATTATAACGTCTGTCCTCTGCCGGGTTCTGTTTCTCTGTTTATCTCTTCTTCTTCTATCCGTCCTCGCTGCTCCGCTGTGATTCAACGCCCTTCTTCCTCCATTTGTGTGTTTTTCCCCTCTCCTCCTCTCTAATATCTCCCTCTACATCCTCCCTCTTCTCCTCCCACCCCTTCTTCTTCCTTTTCTTCATTTCCTTTGCTCTTGTCTAAAATTGAGAACAGAACAGCTGGTAATTGAAGATCATTGTCTCTCCTCAGGCCCTCAGGATTTGCAATGCCTCTCGCCGCGGCTCATCTTCACCAGACAATTTTTTGGCCCTCTTTTTGTTTGCTTTTTTCCCCTCCTCTTCTTCTCCTCCTCTCTCTCTTCTCCCATAAACTCCACAAGCCCTTTTTGAAATTGGATTTTCATTTGAGATGGACCAGGAGCACCCGTCGTGTTTATGCCGCCTTCCTCCCATCAATTTTCCTTTCTCTTTTCTTCACTTCATTTCAGTCCGTTCTCTCCTCTATCTCCTCCTGTGAATTATCTCCTCTCAGTCCAGCTCGGACAGGAGCTCCATTTTCCTTCTGATGGAGCTTATAAAAAAAAGAAAAGAAAAAAAAAAGCCCACTGCAGTTTGGAGGCGAGTGTTGGAGAGAGAAGAAGCTGAGAAGATCCTGATCGGGCAGACACTGTTCCTGATTCTCTGAAGGCACAGGACACTCTGACCTTGTTCTAACTTCTACACAACAACAAACAACAACAAACTTTAGATCCTATTCAATTAATAAATGTTTAATTATGTCCGTTTTTACTGTAACATGGATTCATACATTGTGTTAAAGAAACACTTGTTTCTCAGACGCTTTGTCCGTTTTCATTTTATCTCACTGAGAATGGAGCCTGATCGCCATCTTACCCAAACTAGTGATGTCACCAGGTGGAGGGTCACTACTTGCACTTTTCCTTAGGTACTTGACTTGTTGGCATTGTATGTTTCTGCTCACCACAGATACATTTGTACGTTTCATACGTAACATTTCAACATTTATAAAGTGACCTAGTATATGAGCGACAGAGGTGGATGGGATGACAGATGGCGTGTCACTTGGGCCAACACATTCTCACTCCGACCTCGTCACATATCGATGTTTGGTCATGAACTTTCCATGTCAACAAATGACGTCCAAGGTACCCAGGGTGTGTTGGTTGTTGATGTTCTTGGACGCCGTGTCAACTTTAGCTTGTTACATGCATTGTCTGTTTTCAAAATACACTTCTGTTTTCACAGGAAATGTACAGTTTGCATACAGTCTCTTTCAAAATAAAAGCATTTTGTCGGTACAATGCCACAAATTGATGTTTTTTTTCTTCACTAACAAACACAGTAGTAAAAAAGAACAAGGTTTGGCTTGGCAATCTTATGGGAAGCAAACACTGGCCTCCCAGGTGAGTGTCAGAGGTTGTTGGACCCATCCACCACTCTTTGTATCCACCCTACTCAGACTTCCACCATCTTAACTTCCGTTGTTGTCCCACTGCATTTCCCCCAGTGCTGCCGGGCACCGCTAAAAGCTGTCTTTACATGTCTGCATAACAGCAACAACCAGTTGCATATCATGCCGATGTAAAAGGACGGCTTTTTTTGTCAGTGTCTGACACTGGAAGTCACTGACCAAGTGCAGGTTTTCAGCTTTGGAGTGAGACTGGGTTGCTCAGCTGAGACGCCTGCTAAGCTACAAATGACCCAGAGGGGCTGTTAGGTGACTTGATTGGCAGTGTTTGCCTTTGCCCCCCCAGCAGCAGGAGAGATGTCTTCAACATGAAGTGAGAAATGGTGATCATCAGCTGCGCAGTGCATTGCCAAGGATGTGGCACTCACATGAGAGCACACCAAACGTTTTGAAGAACTGTCCCTGGGGGCGGCAGTAGCTCAGTCCAAAGGGACTTGGCTTGAGAACCGGAGGGTCGCCGGTTCAAGTCCCTGACCGGACCAAAATATGGAGCGTGGACTGGTAGCTGGAGAGGTGTCAGTTCACCTCCTGAGCAAGGCACCAAACCCCCAACCGCTTGGGGCGCCTGTCCATGGGCAGCCCCCTCACTCTGACATCTCTCCATCTGATGCATGTAAAAGGCCCCGTTTGTGCATGTGTGTGGGTATTTCAGGCCTGTGTGTATGAGTAAAAAAACAGAGTGAAAATTTGGAATTTCCCCTCGCGGGACTATTAAGGGTATATAAAATTAAAAATTAAATTAAAGCAGTTTTAAAAGTCCAACAATCCAGTCAATAAGTTGGAAACACTGGCAGGATGGTCTGTTGTTGGTCAACGACCAAAAAAAAAAAGTGCTACCAAAGTTAAACTTTGTCTGTTCTTCACCTGCAGGAGCAAACCCTCTGATCGCTGTGATTCCATCACAATAACTCAACTGCAGTGTGACTTTTCTTTAATGTTACTTCATGTAATCTGAAGATGACTCCACCAGACTAAACCAAGAAACAGAACCTGCACACGTTTTTTTGGTCCCACAGTAACGGTCTTGATGAATCATAAATCTTCTCCACAGGCGTCACATCTTAAAACACACAGGTCTGTAATCAACAGGTGTTCAGTCTTAAAGA
This sequence comes from Cephalopholis sonnerati, assembly GCA_019142605.1. Classification (NCBI taxonomy): domain Eukaryota; kingdom Metazoa; phylum Chordata; class Actinopteri; order Perciformes; family Serranidae; genus Cephalopholis; species Cephalopholis sonnerati. Next base: position 38,124,534 of record JAGQAX010000004.1, on the reverse strand, counting down.
ATGATGGCTCCAGCCCAGGATAACAATTGATTTAAACTCAGAGGACAATGCAATAATCACTGACTGCAATAATGTACAGCTGGCACATCACCAGGCTGAATATCAGCGCTGTCCAACTTCCTGAGCCCAAATATGTGGAGAGGAAAATCCTGGAGAATTTAGCTGTGTGATCTGAGGATCTCAGGTAAACTATGATCAGAGAGTTTGGGTGGTTTGGTTGCACAGATTTAGTCGTCAGTCATATTAACATTAAATGTTCCAGGACTCTGCTTCACGTCATTTGAGACTTCAACAGTTGGCTCAGTTTGCGTGTTTGTCAGGTTAGTTTATTTTAATCTGCTAGGAACACCAGAGGGGCGGAGTCACTGTGTCTCTCCTCATCTCTCCTCACATCCCTCAATCAATTAGAAACGTGTCCTGTTCTGAAGCCATGAAACCATGAAATACTGTAGATTGGCTCCCGTTGTATATTGAGCGAACTCTGCTCCCATCATCAACATGACTGACACTTTATGGCAGCATGAAATTAAAAGGATCTTGTTTTATAGCGGAGGAACATCACTCTCAGATCCGTGTGCTCGTCTCCGAGCTGCGCCGCGTGGAGCGGCGTGCATAGTGATGTCAGAGCGGAGTGAGCGGCGGCCGCCCGGAGCCATAATGAACAGGCCTGGATATTGCAGGAATCAGCGATCCGAGCGCTGAGAAATTAGCTTGTCTCTCTCCTTCACTGTTATTGATCACCTGACTTCCTTATACATTTCCACATAATAGGCAGCACTGACTTAATTAGTCAAAAGAGAGGCTGGGTAATTACATGTCACTTTAACAATGTGTTTTATTGCCTACAAGCTCTGGTGGTAGCGAGCGAATCTAATGGTGGATTTAATGCAAAGTGGGATAGGGAGGGAGGGATAGAGAGAGGAAGATGGAGGATGTATGAAGAAGAGGAGGAAGAAGAATATGAATTATTCTACAGGGCTTGTTATTTTTGCAGTTTCATACTCTGGAAGAACAAACATTGAGGGGGTGGAGCTGTACATCAGCTCACATGGTATATTTAGTTTAATTTTCCTTTAATTTCATCAGGACAACAGAATAATGTGAGACTTCCTCTGAGTTTCCCATTTTTAAGGAACTATAAATGACATTCAGAGTCAGAGCTGGGACACGTCCCTGTCCTCTGATGAACTGGAGGGTGGACAGTACACTTCGACACCGTCCAGCCACATGGTATCAGCAGTAACAACACATTCTCACTTCAACCTCTACCAGATTTACAATCTTACAGGATGTGAACACCGGCCAGTCGGTGGTTGTTGGACCCATCCACCGCCCCTCCTGCCCGCTCTACTCAGACTTCCACCATCTTAACTTCCACTGTTGTCTTGCTGTGTCTCCCCCTGGCGACCGGCCGTGTACCATGCCGATGTAAAAGGATGGCTTTTTCTGTCTGTGTCTGACGCCTGAAGTCACTGACCAAATGCCAGTTTTCGATGACTTTGGAGTGCAACTCATTCTCACTCCGATCTCGTCACATATTGACGTTTGGTCATGGACTTTCCACGTCCACATTTGACGTCCAAGGTACCCTGGGTGTGTTGGTTGTTGATGCTCTGGGACGCCGTGCCAACTTCAGCCTGCTACATGCATTGTCTGTTTTCAAAATACACTTCTGTTTTCACAGGAAATGTACAGTTTGCATACAGTCTCTTTCAAAATAAAAGTACTACATGGCTACATTTCAGACGCCCTACTTGGACTACTGCCACCTTAAATTACATTGTTGTCCTGATGTATTTCCCCCGACGCCGTGGACCATGCTGATGTGAAAGGACAGTTTTTTTTTTTATCTGTGTCTGACGCAGGAAGTCACTGACCAAGTATTGTTTTCCAACGACTTTGGAGTGAGACTGGGTTGGTATTTTGCTAGTATCCATCAACTATTTCCCCTTAGTATCCAGTCTTCTCATTTTATTTCCCCTTCAGTAGCTTTAGGTTGGAAAAAAAAATCCCCTTATTCCACACTCCTCACTGTCTGACAGCGTCACATATACACTATACTGTAACGTCTTTTTCAGGCTCCATGTTGAGGCTTTCCAGTGAAATATTCAAACCTGACACTCTGTTGTTTTATTCCGTCAAATAAAGATATTACAGCTGTTTGGTGCATCACTTTAGACACATTTCCACAAAAGTCAGCCTGACAGATTTGATACGGTTTGGAGACTTTGGGATCTCCACTGGACCTTAAAATAAAGTTCAGTAGGTTTGAACAGAGCTTGGCTGCACAGTGTCAGATTTTACTGTCTGACCCAGCAGCAGCTCAGTGAGCTTTAACAGCCTCAGATTTCTCTCAGCAGCATTAAGGCCTCACTGAGACAACGTTCAGGTAAAGAAACATTAAATTATTCCTGCAGAATGTTCTCTGAAGAGACGGAAAAATGAGCTCCTGCTAAAACTGAGCCGACACGAGTCTGGATATTTCTCCCTGTATACAGGCGTGATTTGCAGATTTAAAGACTTTAATGTAACACCTAACTTATGGTTGATGATTTAAAGCTTCCATGATTAAAACTTAAAACTATTTAAGTGTTATACCAAAGAATCATGACTGGGAAGAGCCATCATTCAGGTGATGTGGCTCAAAGATAACGCCATGTGTGAAGACGCTTACTTTAGCCAGGTCACTGTTATTCAAGACTGGTGTCAGGTGAGTAAACAGGAAATGAATGTAGCCAAAACAAAGAACTTATCATACAAAAAAAAAAGAAAAACAAACGGAACCAGTCATATCCTACCTGTCACGCCCAATAACAGAACAGTTTAAGTACATGGACACAATTAGCGATCAGACCCAAACTCTTTATAAATCAGCGCCTTTAATCAGGAAGCTGAAGAGCTTCACTGTTACCCAACACATATTTAAAACAGCATGCAGGATCCTGGTTGAAAACATTTAATCATTTAACATTACAGCATGGTGCAGCAACTTGAGTGCAAAGAGCAAAAAGAGGTTCTCTAGAATTGTCAACATTGCAGGAAATAATTAGCAAGTCACAGAAACAACTCAGCGATATATCTGACAGCGCTGTACGCAGGGAGGTCAAACATATAACTGCTGATGCCTCACATCCGTTACACTCAGAGTTTGAGCTGCTTCCCATCTGGGCATTAACTTAGGGTACAATGCTGACATTAATTCTGGCGATTGAAAGCAGACATGATGCTGTTAATAAATGACACATCTCCGGTTTCAAAGCTGACTTGATTTTCACATCAAACTGAAATAAACTGATAGGAAACATGCAGCAACACACCAGCATGAGGCGGAGAAAAACACCAGAACTGCCCTTTACGACCCGTCAGGAGACTCTGTTTGCTAGCGGAGAGGGAACGAGGCTTTAATTTTGATAACGAGCGCTCAGCAGCTCATTCTGATACCAGACAGGAAGTTAAGAGTTTGATATGAACGCAGCTTCTGCCAACACTCTGAGACTCTGCGGAGCAAGCCGCCTGTCACCTCCATTAGGGACAACATTGATTCTTCCTTTCTTAACGCTCGAATGGCGTCATGCAAACTCTGCAACACATTAGTCGATGCTAATTAACAAAAGAAACAGAGAAAGCTGAAGATAGAGGAGAAAACCACACGACACATAGTCTCCTCTGTGTTCCGGCCCCGCCCTCTTCCTCTCTGACAGGAGCTGATTTGATTGCCCTTGAGTTTTTTTTTTCCTCCCTCCAACATGTCAGATCTGTATTTCTGGGGCAAGACCAGGAGGAATTAGGTTTAAAAAGGACTCACTCCATATTCAAAAACTCATTTTTTCATCACTTCCTTCACTGTGAGCTTCACAGCCTGCGGCCACAGACAGACGCAGGGTTTCAGAGTCGTGGCCGCTGCAGTCTTCGCCCTCCCTGACAGTGGTTCTTTTCTTTTTTCTGACGAGCCGCTCCATTTATTCGAAGGATCAGCTGTCAGTCCTGTCTGTCAGGAAGTTTTAAATGAGCTCGTTGACCTGGACGGCGCTTTGGAAACGGATTAGACTCCATATTTTAACTGCAGAGCCATCAACGGGACCTCGTATCACAGACGCAGTGGAGGATAAAAGCCACCCGAAAATGTTTTTTCCTTCTTCTTTTTTTTTTTATGCTGATACAATGAATTGATTCAGTTTACATACATTAACATACATTATGGCGACCTAAAGTGGCAGAGTTAGTGAGGAGAGGGTCATTTAAGGAAACAAAAGTTAGCTGTGCTCACTTTCAGTTCTACTTTCAAATTATAAAGTTGTATAAAACAGTAAAATCCTCCGAGTTTAATTTCTGATTCCTTTCTAGTGTTTAACATGTTGATAGTTTCTGTCATGTTGATGTCACTCTCCTCCTCCTGGTTGGTGTCAGTCATGTGTGAATAAAAGCTTGTTACCCTTTACTATTCTAAAAATTTAAATGCCTCGCATTGTTCACTTAATTGTTGAACTTTTAAAAACTACCTTTTTTCGTCTGAAAAGCAGACACACTGACAACAGCCGTCTTTGTTTTTTCACTTTTAAGAATTTCCTTCAGCTTCTTTGCAGAAACAGAGTTGAACTTTATCATCCCACCAGGACAGGAAATATGTGTTAGTCTCTCCAATAAAGACAAAGTGCAGTAAAAGCAATACACATGATGAAAATAACTATGCATGTACAACAAATCATTAGCAGCATGTGTGTAAAAATTAATACATCTCACTGAGAGAATATGAGATCAAAGCACTAAAACACCCTGTCATGGGGGGAATTTAATGCACTCGTGTTCGGTTGCATCGTGCAGGAGGTATTATCTCCAGTTAAGGGAGGAGAGGATGTTCAGCCATGTTAATCAATATTAAACAAAAGAATCTAATGATTTTTGGTAGAGACCTACAGTTTTTCCAGCTGTTCTAACAACCCTGCAGCCAACTGGTTTCAGGTTAGTGAACCAGACTGAGGAGATTAAAAACAAGGAGGCTTTCTGTCAGAGGGAACATTTGGACCGACAAACCACCTACTCACCTGTTAACAAACAGTCTCTGTCTGAGTGTCTTATATAAAGCAAGAACAAATTCAGTTTGCTGTCAAAGTTTGTTTCCAGTGACTTGAAGCTTTGGAAATGTTCTTCAAACTGAGCACAAAGTCAAACGGATGGTCGGCTACAGCAGCCTGGTCTCCTAGAACGTACATTTACCGTAAAACTGAACCAGGAAGTGATCTTTTATTTTCAAAAACAAAACTAGAAAGTTGTATAAACACAAAAACTGTGCCTGCATAGTGACCTTTTCCTAACACACTGCTTCATCTGTGGTGTTAGCATTTCAAATCTGACGTCTGCAGAGCGCTATGGGAGCATCAGTTGACACGCTTCCAATGAGGCGTTTCGATTATCGCTTTCAGTACATGTAGGCCTTTTAAATGAATGACGCTCTACACACACACACACACACACCACAAATATAGATGTGGAAGTGCATCCAGAATGTGAAATCCTGGATCAACTGTCATTTATACATCAGTGTCTATTTTCAGAAAGAAGTGGTCAGGGTATAAGTGTGTGTGTGCGTGTGTGTGGTCGGTATCCATCACCATCCAATTACATCTCTCATCTCCGCTTTCATCCTGAGCTTGTTTCCTTTTCTTTCCTGTCCTCCTCTCTCGCAGGACTCGGGGGTCGGCAGCCTGCTCGCCCTCTTCGCCTCAGAAACTCGACCCTGCCGCTGAACAACCCGCCCGCCCCTCTCCTTACATCCATTAGCAGGTCCCGTGGGAGGGATCACGACCTCTGCTCCGGACAGGTAATGAGAGTTGTAGAGAAGTGGGCGGGCAGAGCTCACCTGTCGGCAGGTGGACGGCGGGGCGGAGGACACCCTAGACCCCCGTTATCTAATCTGTTGTCTCCTAATGAGTCATTGAGATGTCTGTCCCCTCTGCGCGGGCCGAGGAGGGGCTGTTGAAGCCTTTGTGTCCTTGAGACTAATTACATCGTGGTCGTTTAGCGCGGGACAAGGCCCGGCTTCAGGTGGGAAAAGTGATCCGGCGGGGGGAAAGTGTCCGGGCGGCGGTTCCTGTTACCTGTGAATCCCCCTGAAAACAGAGCGTCCTTGTTCTGGTCTTCAGGTGGGAGGTGGGGGGTGGAGAAGAGGGGTCGTTTGATCCGGCACATTCCTTCCCTCTTAGGCCGTCTTCTCAGGAGGATTAAAGGAAGAACGCTGAACGTCTTACAGGTTTAAAGCGGCGGCAGATCGCTCGCCGTGGTCCTGGAGATTGGATGGCGAGGCTGCAGACAATCGCTTCTCTCAGGACTTATTTTCCTCCTCTTACACTCCACGTGAGAAGAAAAGGCTTTTGATAGAGAACTGCAGAGCCTTAGTCTCAAATCTGACAAATAACATTCAAGCTTTCTTATTTTGGTTATGTATTATAATTATCTTACTTCACACCTACTTTAAATCTCTTAACCCCTGATGGACCTTCAGATGGCGCCGTTCATTGTCTCAAAGACACATTGTCTGGACAGACTATGTCCAAAGCCACATTGCATCATTGTTAATTATTTTTTCATTTTCTTTTTCTTTACATTTTGGTGCACAACAACATATCAAAAATAGCATATAGTACGAGGTTTTAGCCCCCTTTCTAACGGGGGCTTTTTGCCCCAAGGGTCTAACTTTACATAGCTATAGCAACACAATACATGTGTTAAGGTTAGATTTAGTACCATGTATTGGATAGGAGAGGAATTAAGGGGATGTAGGCATCTTACCCCATCTTACCCTACTGTATCTGTAAATTCTTGACTCTGTCCATGAGGTATTATTCAACAATACAGTCCAAACTCTGATGATTAAAGCTCCACTGATAGGTCGGAAACGCAGGAAACATTAACTGGAAATCTAATTTTCCAACAAATTGCCTGACAAGACCTATTTAGCCTATTATTGTAATGAGCTCAGTTTTCCATAGAAGAATTCTGCTTTATTGGTGGCATCAGGCCGACCATCAGCACTAACTGTAATAGCCAGGGCCAGTGTGCTCTCATATAAAGTGCCTCAAGTGACTAATGTAGCCAGATATTCCTTTTCCAGATATTCCACTGGTGCCATGTTGTGGATAAATCAAGTCTTTAAACATGAGAGAGACTAACAGAAGTCAGATTAGGACTTTTCTATGGAACAGGGTGAGAGATTTATATTGACATTTTCAGTGACGTTATTGTGCCAGCTGTCCTTGTTTTTTGATGTGGGGGATATGTTTGATTGTCTTATATTGTGGTAATGTGTTTTTGGGATTTCAGAATCCTGTTTGTTTGATTTTCATGTTGAAGGTCTTGTTTCTTTAAGTTTTCTTTGTCCTCTAAGATCTTGGGACCGTGTTGGAAATAAGTGTTTTCACTTTACCATGTTATTTAAATTGATGATTTGTTTTTGTGTCAGAAAATCTTTGTTATTAAGTGTGGCCTCTAAGTGAACCTGCAGTCAGCATCCTGTTGCTTGCTCCTTGTAGCCATGAGCGAGCACCTGGGCATCGGCCATAAAAACATAAGATAGAATAATGTGTACTGTTCCTATATTTCATCTGGACCATTGGCTCCATGATCCTTAGCCTAGTGGCTATGTATCAATTGCCATTTGCAAACTATTTTATCAGCTCACGTACAAAGCAATCAATGGCAGATTCATGTGGAACAGCTCAGGTACAGCTAGCTAGCTGAAATTGGCTCAGGTTACAGTTAGCTTGTTGGCTGCTACTGCATTGTTCTTGGCTTGTAAAATATTGTTTTACTTTTGCATCATTTTTGTTGGCTAAATCAATATAGTTTGACATAATCCAATTGTCAGTGTTATGGACCACATAAACTGGTGAAGTAATTTGGCAGGCCGCTCAACTGACATATCCATTCAGAAAAAATTTTGCGAACAATAGTGTTAATGAGCAAGCAGGCTAAGGTTAGCCAGCTAGCTGTAACTAAGCTATGCAGTATAGATCTAGCATTGATTGCTTTGTAACAGTAAGGAATTTACCAGCAAGATCAGCCCCTGGATTAATCTGATGAGGTTAATCGTATTAGACAGCAGTCTAGCTAGCAATCTGTCCGTGTTAGCAAGTAAGCTAACATTAGCTAACATTTGCCAGCTAAGACCACAATATTTCTCACGTCAGTGTTTCCTTTTAAGTCAGAAATTATGTAATGTATTCTCACAGAGCAGTTTGTGTGATATCTTACAAAACATGCATGCACAACAGTTAATATGATATTCGAAAAATTTGTGCCCCATAAATGATGTTATGTCCTTCACCACCCGTTACATAATTAATGTAAAGTTACACAGAGACAAATGAGATTAAAATTAGCTACCAGTGCAGCCCACTGACCTCTCTCTCCCGGCCACAAGCACTCTGCTTCCTTAGGAGGTGAGCAGATGGCAGCTTGGACATTAGCCCCTGTAGAAACTTGAATGCAGCAAGCACAAAAGCTGGGTCTTGCCCATGTAATGGCAGCAACAGAAAGTTTTCTAATTTAGAAGGGACTCTGGGAGGTCTGGGATCAGACGTCTGGCGCTTGGTCTTGCTCTGGCTGAATTCAAGTTACTACAGTGTGACAGGTGAAGGTCCTTCCCCACTGTGCCGCTGCTGCAAATGGTGTTGTGGTGGGTACAAGATGTTTGTTGACATTAGCGTAATCCATTTCTTAGCAAACTTCAGCTAGTGTTGCACAGTGTTAATGCTAAAATGGAACTGAAGAGACAAGGCACTCTGGAGCACATCTAATGTCACATCATTTGGATTTTTCCAGAAAATTTGTCCCTTATCCTTCACATAAGTCAGTCCACAGGCTGCTAGAGGCAACCGAGAAAGTTGGAGACAGTCTCAGTTTTTGTCACCTGTTGGTGATTTAAAAAAAAAAAAACCACTTACTATATATAAAATTTATTGAACGCTTATATAAGCTTAATAATTAGATGCAGTTCCGTAACATGTTTCATGATGGAGAGGCATTCTGTATGTAAGTATATGTTCACAGTAATATTAAAGATGAGTTCAACTTTGTCATCTGCACAAAACATTACACTGAATACACCCAGAGACTGAAGTTTGCTTCCTGTTATGGTGTGATGGATTTGAGTCCTTACTTGCATGTCCTCTGTCTTCCTCTGTCTCATTTTATTTTCTGTCTCTCATCACTAACAGTTGACTAATGACGGCAAACTGCCAACATTAAAAAAAAGTCTGTTCAGCTGCCAAATAATATAATTGTAAAAGAATAAAAATGTTCAGACATGAACAGCTCCGAGCTGATGGCAGCTGGCTGCCCTGCGACCTGCTGACGTGTCCTTGAGCGAGACACTCAGGCCGTGCTGACTGTGACCTCTGACCTCCCTGAGGGATCAACAGGCCGCCATGATACCAAAGATTTCACAATGTTGATCTGCCAAAACACCACATTTACCAGGTTCTCCCTAAAGTGATCCCTCCACAGCAGCCCTTCCCTTGTAGGAAGTCACACTCAGAACTGTAGAAGCTATTTGGTTGCTTACAAGCTACTAGCAGAAATTTGTTTACATCATGCCTGCCAGCTCAGTTGTCAATCAGGCTGACCTGCACGCTCCAAAGGCTTTAACGCTAAAGGAGCATTTCTGATATATCTCTTCTGAAAGTTTTTCTTCCCTTTAGTGGTACACAAAAATGAATACATCCAAATAAGACTTTGACATCATTTGACAAATTATAACTGCAAAAACTGGTGATTGTGATTTCAGTTGGACTTCCCCAAAGCTATGGTTATCATTTTTTTACAGGGGAACGACACCCATTTGCAAAATTCATACATTACTCATCCGGTTTAAGACAGTCCAAGATATAAAGTAAACAAGAACAACCGTCCAAAATTCAAAAGAGTGCTGAAACTCAAATTTGTGATGTCATAGGGTATAAAGTTTGGAGCTGCTCCATAGACAGTTAATGGTAGAAGGTGTTGTAGATGACACTGAGAGCATCCAGGAGAATGTTCTGAGTATATGGAGTCATTTTGTGCTTCAGACCTGAGAACTCTGCAATAGAATAAAGATCATTTGGATATAAAAATTATCTGGTTTGGGGACCTTGTAGTTGCATCTCTGCTTTTTTGCAGATGATGTGGTTCTATTGGCTTTATAAGACAACGACCTCCAGCATGCACTGGGGCTGTTTGCAGCCAAGTGTGAAGCAGATGGGATGAAAGTCAGCACCTCCAAATCTGAGGTCATATGCATAAGTTTATTTTCCTGTTCATCAAAATGAATTAAGACTCCATGCACATTTCTGTTGAATTGTATTGCAGATGTCGGTCCACAGTTGTCTTACTTAATTCTTAATTCTTAATTCCCCCTCACCAAATTTCATTAAACACATCTGAGGTAAAAAGTGAAAAAAAAAAATAAAGACTGAAATTAATTAATACATTTAATTGGATTAAACAAAAAAGTTTAAAATAAAATAAATTTAAACAAACAAAACAAAAACAAAATGCTAATTAGAATTAGTTAGGGTTGGGTTAAGAGGTAAAGGCTTCGTGTTAGGTTCGGCTTGGCTGGTGTATTCGTGTAAACTTGGTGCTTTTTGCTAGCTGGCTGGCAAAATCCAGCTAGTCCATGATTATTTTCATGATTGATTATTTTTCTACACACATGAAGAGGTTGGAAAGAACTGATCTAGAGCATATACAATGGTACTCTATTGCAATTTTGCTAATTTTCAGTATTGGCAAAGCCTTTAAGAACTGTCTCAATCACCCAAAACGTGTTTGGGTCAATGGGACAAAATCAAAACAACTTTATTCCAAAAATAGACACAAGATATGAAAACATTTTTATTGGTTTTAGAGCAATAGCACATTACAATCATATTTCCATCAAAGGTTAGTGCAATATATTAGCTACGACAGTTTTACAACCTTGTGATTAAGATCAGCGAAATCTCACATAATTTCGTACACTGCAGGGTCAACTTCCTGTTTGAATCTTGCCCAACCCACCTAGGTGATGTCATGTTGACAAGGGCATACAATTTGGATTATCTGGTTACACAGCTGTGACTTAGCAATAGTTTTTTTTTTAAAAACTCATCAGGGGTCTCATTTATAAATATTGCGTACACACAAAATGAGACACTTCCCTCTCAAAAGCTGTTATCTATGAATACAGACATGCTGGGAGAAACTTTGACCCATGGTTACGAAACTTTTGGAGCCTGAAAACTGGTGACACAGATGGTGAGGTGGAAGCCTAATTGTAGAAACTGTCTAATATTTTTTTGCACATGCCATTTTTGTCTTTTGTCCTTACGTTCATTTATAGTATGGATCCTGCGTAATGTTTTATAAAGGATACCCCAGGCGAGATAATAAACCCTGTGTCCCATTTGACCTCATCAGCCTTAAAACATTTTATGAAAAACACTTTGGCGTGATCTGACAAATTGTAATTGCAAAGACGAATGCTGTTTGGATTCCCAAAACTGAAATATACATGGTAAAGGTGTTTTTTTTTTAAGGTAGACTGAGGTACAGGGAACAAGTGGCGGAGTACGGAGTTACAAGGAATTCAGCTTCCAATTAACTTTGTGCCATTTTCTTTTCAGGTTTATTTCAATTATTTAATTTTGGAAATCAGGTTTCAGTTCTAAGAGATGAGAGATGATCCTGTTTGTGATGTGATCACTGAAGCTCAATGAACAGCCTGCTTTACCACATTTCACCTAAACACATGGCACACACAGAGAGAAACTCTAATTCTAAAAAAAAAAAAACCCAAAACATTTCCTTCACTGTTTCACACCAGTGTAAGTCTGTGAATTGTTCTGTTAGGAGACAAAATAATTCCTCGCTCATGTGTTTCAGATTTGTGTCCGCATGCAGTAATTAAAGACAGATTTGTTGAGTTTCGGCTTTAAATTGTTCTTAACAGGGACAAAGTGTGAACTTGAAATCAATTAAACTGTGAAATGACCTCCACTGTGGGCTGTGAAAACATTATAAAGTTGGAATAAGCAGCCACACGTTGCTCTTGTCATGAGTTTCCTGAACTCTGAAAGAACAGTGTTTTGATTATTCTGTTTTACATAATAGTGGTTTTCAACTGAGAACATATGTATAGGTAACTCAAGTGCACACACTTACACACACACACACACACACACACACACACACACTCACAGTAGCCTATTAGGCTTCTTCCTGCCTGTTCTCCCTGGTGATCGTGGACTCTGCCTCCTCGTCTCCTGCGGGAGTGAGAGTGAATAATCAATCGCTCTTGAGTGGAGGGAAACTATACAGCATTATGCCATAGTGTGTCCACTCTAATGGCATGTGGCCCATTTTAATGGCTAGGCCAGCCCACAAAGCCCCCCCCGCCCTCCCGAGGCCCCCCAGAGTGGCTGTAAACCTGCCGGCAGCCCCAGGCGAGCCGTATGCCAGATTTATGGTTTACATTTGTTTCTGCCCGCCGCAGCAGAAAGCAGCGGGAGCTCCGGCCGCGATACGGTAAGTCTCCCAAACAAGCTGCCCGCCGCGGGGTGAAGCTCGGAGGAGTGCTGGGTGCTGTATGAAAACGTATATACACTGAGTCTGAGAGGAGGGGGGGGTCTCTTACTCCACTTATATAGGAATTAGAAACTACTGTTGAACCCTTTGAACTCTGCAACAGAAATAGACCAGTACCTACATTGGCATTTTTGCATATTGTGATGCCATTCCTTGGACTACACACAAATGCTTCATATTCCTAAACCCCGTACAACCTAAACTTCAAGGTTACCCAAGTGTATAAACAATAATAACTCATACAAAAATTGTTTTTCATCAGATTTTACAAAATAAAAACAGAGCATATTGATCCAAAAGATTTTTAAATCTAAAAACATAAAATATTTCTTCACACTCCATAAGTTTGGTGAGAGTGTAGAGGCGTTAGTTTGTTTTTTTGGCGCTGTCTTGCACCACACTTAACGTAGCGCAGTGATGTCATCATGAGCCTGCAATGTGATGACACAGAAGACAAATGATTTAACTTCCTGCTAAATGTTCCGGCTATTATGGTTTAGAGCCATGTTTGATTTGTCTGTTCTGGGCTACATGGTGATCTCCGTAGACAAGGACCTGCTCCCTGTGTGGATATAAACCGCTCATTCTAAGACAGGGGTAGGCAACCTGCAGCTCTTCAGCCCTTCTCCAGCGGTTCTCTGTGGGTTTGATGGAAAATGGATAAAAATGACAGAAATGAAACTTTTTTTTGAAGCATTTTCATTTCTATTTACCATTGTTGTAGACCTTAAGAAATTCTTACATTCTCCAGTAGTAAAAATGTGCAGCCTACGCGCTTAACCTCAACAGTTGTGGCTCATCTCGAGCCTCACTGACTCGGCTAGCATTGACTTTCAAATCCATAAAAGTAAAAGTCTCAGAGAAAAATACACTTTAATAGTGTGTGGACAGATTTGTTTGCTTTCACCGCAGATGCTGCAAAGTTAAAGCACCAAATAATCATAAACAGCCCACTGCAGAGGAGCCATCTTGTGGTATAACATATTTTTTAATTCTGCTTTAGACTTATTGTTAATGTTAATAGGCTAATTTAGACTTTATCCTCAGTGTTACCATACGGCTCAAACATCTTTTGTGGCTCCAGGCAGATTTTTTGGAATTATCTTTGGGCACTCTTTAGTTTAACTTTGAAGGACTCCCATTCTGTTTCACCAAATAAAGCCTATGCAGTCATAGCTTTCACTATTCTCCTGGCAAGACATTTGATCCAGCTAAATTGGAGGCAACACATTCTTTTTCATCCTTTTCTCACTGGGTCAAAGATGTTGTGTATTTCTTTAAGCTAGAAAAAAATGAAATACAGTTTCAAAAGGTCCTCTCAAACCTTTATTAAGATATATAGACCCTTGTTGGACTTTTGATTCACTACAGGATACAGGTCAGAATAAGGTGGTTTGTTTTAAACTAAAGGAAACATATTTATTATTTTATATTCCATTTCTGCCAGTATATCACACTGGACCTTTTAACCTATGACGCAATGTTTTTTTTTAAGGCTTTGCCATTCAATCAAGAGACCACACAGTGTTATAAGTGTCTTCTAGATTTATTCTAGATGACTTAAGACAACAACAAGAAAGAATCTTTGAGAAACTCAAACTGAAGTAAAGATGTGAAAATGTTTCTGTGTCATTAAAAAGTAAGTAACACATGTTATGGTCAACATTCTGGGACTGATTTTCCTTCAGAAGTCTTCTGACTTGAATAATGCTGGGTTTAGACCACACAATATTTTTGTCTGTTTCGACAGTCTCTAGGTGTTTCTCAAAGTCAAGGATCAGGTCCTCCCAAGCGCTCCACACTTAGCTTATCTCCGCTGTAAATGATTCATTCAAAAACGTATGTTTTATCTAAATCAGGTTATTTTAAAACTCTCATGATTTGGCAGTGGATGCATTGGAAAGTGTAAATTATGAGGTTTCTGTCAATATTTTTTTCACGCTTGTATGATAGAAACTCGTGGAGATGTTAATCCAAATAAATGACATATTTATCTACATCCTGCTGAGCTCTGCTGGTGCAAGTTTCATTGAAGAGGCCCCGCCTTCACTTCCAGCAAATTGTGTGTAAAGCATCGTGGGGATTTTATACCCACGGAGGATACACACATGCATCCTTCGAATTTCTCTGAAAGAAGGACTCAGTCCTTGGTGAAACTCATGCGCCTCTGCTGTTTCATACCATCATTTTTCCATGCATCCTTCCATCTCTACAGGAAATATCTGAAAGGCTGGGCTGTTGTTGTCGTACAGTTTTCATGGCAGCCGATCGCACTGTGTTCCTATTGGTCAAAGTGACGGCTATGACGGGAGAAGTCGTAGGAGACAAGAAGGAAATCAAACATGCTAGACTTTCTGTTGGGATGTCGTGAGGCATCCCAGACGTGGCGTCAGTTGTCGTGTACCATGACACACTACACAGGATAAAACGATCAATTATGACGCACAACCATCATTGTCGTTCAAACAAAATGGCTGCGCCGGGCTTTAATCGGGCTGATACCATGTAGTCTGAACCCGACATTAGACTTACAGACAGCCTTCTAGGTTTAATTCCTGTACAGTTAAAAAGAATGTATAGTTTCAGTCTGTTTAGCCTTTACAGGAAACAGAGTAAACATGTTGTTTTGGTCTGTGTACAGTCAGTGGCCCCTGGTTAAATGGGTGGGAAGCCCCAGACATCCAGTGAAACAGCAGCAGCAGTGGTCAGAGTGTTTCCAGCGGTGTTCGGTTCAGGTCTTCGCCCTGTTGCTCTTCATTTTTAGCGGTGGCAGATCTGCTCAGTCATGAATGAGTTCATTACAGTGAGGATGAAGGCGGAAAGGAGGGGAGGAAGTGAGTGAGCGATTACATGCATCCCACCTTCCTCTCCTGTTCTCCTTGATTAAGATGCATCTGCTGCGTCTGCTCGCGCCCCGGCCGCTTTGTGCATTCATCAACATCAGTTTAATGAAGTGATCAGAGGCTGAGATCAGACGCAGCCCAGAAATATTACTCCATTAGCCTTTGCGAGCTTTCTGCAAAACAGGAAACACTGACCCGAGGCATTAGGCTTGTTTTCCCTCACATTCTCTAAAAACACACTGAAGATGAATATGAAGTGTAACTGATTACCTGTCCAGCCTCTCCAAACACAAACCTTCTTTTCTGAATAAAAGGACAATCTTTCATCCCTGCACTTCAAACAGAGAGAGCGGAGTACGCCCCCACCGCCGCCGCCGAACGGCCCCGGCCTCTCTCTCGCGGCGATGATGTTAATAAACTGTCAGCGTGTGGCACTTTGTAATTGGGTTTGTGCCTTGTTTAACAAAGAGCGATTGGATAGTTAGGAGGGAGAGCAGCAATCTATCCGCCTCTCCCGTGAAATGAGCCGAGTGTCTCATCCATGAATGTGTTATCCCAGAGGAGCGGCGTCTGAGATGTGTCTGTTATCCCTGGTAAATAAACCGAGGCGCTGAGAAACAACTCCTACGCCCACCCAACCCCCCCGCCCCACTCCTGACATCATAAACTCTGTGTAATGCTGTCATAAACATGACATGTCTCACGCAGTAACTGTTTGCACCACTTCGTTGGGAACAAAAGAGCCCACGGTGCATATTTATGACGTCTTGTGATTTAGTGACGCCGGTAAACCTGCAGACGGCGAACAGCAACTCCAGGTATGTTACAGATATGACACGCTCAGGACACAGCCGGCAGGTCCTCTGCATCACACCTCCGTCAACTCATCCCAACACAGGGGAGCTGCCACCATCATCAACTATACATAAATCTGACACCAAGAATATGAGTCCACAGCATGATGGCAGCTCTGTGAGGCTTCAGTTGGACACTTTGAGCTAAGTGCTAACATCATACTATCTCAGTTTAGTGTATTAGCACTGCTAACATTAGCAAGGAAACACACATCCGGATGAAACCTTTGAGAATGTTTTAAGCTGAAACCAAATGTTAGAGAAAAAAAATGATGGTGCTAGATCAAAAGCGACCTAACCGTCACTGAATATTACTGCAAATCAGTGATGTTACATTTGCACGCTGTTATGCAGCAGCTACATGGAAACTCAATATTTCAACAATGCTGTAGTAATGTGTGGTTATATTCAAGCACAAAAACCACTTGGTCATGGTCAGGAGAGACTGTGTTTTTGCTTAAAATACCCAGTTGTTGTGCCACAATGTCTGCAGCAAATGCAGTAATGTCTCTTAAAAAAAACAATAAGTTTTCATGGCACTATTCCAACAGTTAACGCAGCAATGTCTCTTTAAAACAACCTTTTCTTGTGCCACTACCCTAGCATGAATGCAGCAATGTCCTTCAGAAAAACCAACAATTTTTTATGGCACAGGAAATGCAGTGGTGTCTCTTAAAAACAACTGCTTTTTGTGCCAATATGCTGTCAGGAAATGTAGTGGTGTCTATCCCAGCAGGAAACACCAAAATGTCTCATAAAAAAAAAAAAACACAGAGATGACTCCTACAAAAACAACTAGTTTTCATCGCACTATCCCTGTGGGAAATGTAGAGATGTCTGTACAAATGACCACTTTTTGTGTCAATACACTAGAAGGAAGCACAGTAATGTCTCTTGAAAAACAATCATTTTTCATGGCACTATTCCAACAGTAAATGCAGCAATGTCTCTTAAGAAACAACATTTTCTTGTGCCAATATCCCAGCAGGAAATGCAGTGATGTCTCTTAAAAAACAACTGCTTTTTGTGGCACTATACTGAAAGGAAATGTAGTGGTGTCTATCCCAGCAGGAAATGCCACAATGTCTCATAAAAAAAAATAACTAACAATAACATTTTTTGCAGCACTATCCCCAGTGGAGAGCAGCAATGTCTCTTAAAACAACCGTATTTCATGGCACTATCCTGGCAGAAAACACAAAGATGTCTTTTACAAAAACACTTTTCATGGCACTATGCCTGCGGGAAATGCAGAGATGTCTCTTAAAAAACACTGAACGTGCCATTATCCCTGCATGAAATGCAGCAGTGTCTCTTAAAAAACAACTGCTTTATGTGCCACTATCTCCAGTGGAAATACAGCCATGTCTCTTAAAAAAACAACAACCATTTTTCATGGCACTACCCCGGCAGGAAACACAACAATGTCTCTTAAACAACTGTGTTTCATGGTGCTATCCTGGCATGAAATTTAGTGATGTCTCTATAATAACCACTTTCCATAGCACTATCCCAGCAGGATATGCAGTGATGTCTCTTAAAAATACGTCCACTTTACGTACCACTGTCCCGGCAGGAAGCGCGGCAATCTCTCTTCAAAAAGCAACCAGTTTATTATGGTACTATCCCAGCAGGAAATGCAGTGATGTCTCTTAAAGAAATCAAAGGCTTTACCTGCCACTTTCCTGGTGGGAAAATCAACAATGTCTTAAAATTAAATTGCTTTCTGTGCCAATCAGCAGGAAATACAGTGATGTCTTCCTGGCATTATCTGGGCAGGACACGCAGCGATGTCTCTTTAAAATCAACTGCTTTTTGTGCCACTATCCTCAATGGAAAACGGTGATGAGTTGCTACAAATCACCCACGTTTGCTGCTCAAAAAGCCGCTAGAAACACAGCGATGACTCGCTAACACACAGCCTGTTTTGTTGTTTGTTAGTCTTGAACAGTGATCTGCAGCTTGGCAGACGTCTCGCCTCGATGTCATGCCATTAATAATTTCCTCCACTTCCTGAGGTCAAAGCTATTTCATGTACGACGCCACTTTAGAAAGTTTGATAGGATATGTATGGAGGATATAATTGTATCTGTGGTTTGCGGAAATGTACAACACCAACACTGTCTTCTGGCGACTGAGCTGCTCCAAAGTCAGAGGATTACCAAAGTTATTACCTGTCATTCTGTTGCATGAACCAGATTGCAAAGAAATGCATCCAATAGTCGCAGCTTATCATTAGTTTCACTGAGATGTTGTTTTTTCATCAGAACTTGCAAATTGAAAAAGTGAATTAGAGGAAAAATGTTTTTCAAGAAGCCAAAAAGGCAGCCGATAAAACAGCAGTGGGGCAATAAAAACAACATTCGTGTGCCATTAATATTGTAACATAGAGAGCAAAAGCACATGGAGATGATTCACTAAATTCACTTTTCTGTTCAGTTTTCTTTTAAACTCCATGCTGAGTAAATTTAACTCAACATGGGGCGCCACAGAAAGTCTCGCCCATGGCCTCTAACACTTTAGAAACTGCACTGCTGCTTGGCTTTAAGTACAATATCATCCAATAAGCTGACTCGAGCTCTGACCAATCAGTTTAGAGTCCATGTGACTCCTGCCGTGGAGCCTCCCGTTGGCCACTTCCTGCTGTGATAAAGCCATCAGCCACCGGCTCTTGCCTCACCCCCTGCCGCCTTCACTGCCGGTGGAGACACAGCTCGGTGAGGGGTGATGGAAGATGGTTGGCAGCAGGTGACAGCAGAGAGAGTTTCCCCCCGCAGGTGACACCTCAGCCCTGAAGCACTGACGCCTCCTTATCACTGCTGACATGGAAAAACCGCTGACGGTTCTCCCTCACCTGAATCTGCAGTTTTTCCCCATTTATACGCTGACCGAGTTCCTCTAAGAATACACTCCGTGGGCGTCTGAGGGGGAAGAAAAATGAAACACGGTCCTCATACTTTCCGCATGCAAGTTAGGTGCAAGAACAGCAGCGTGATGCTTATGGATGAGACGTAACCGAGCTGCCATCATGGCCGGTGTCAGCTGGCAGGAGCGACGCCAGGAGGAGGAAGATGGAGGAGGAGGAGGAGGGGGTTGACAGCTGTCAGTGATAGTTTCCTGTACAGAACGTAGGTGACAGCCAGCAGAGCCGACCGGTCTGCAGCGCTGACAGCCGCCAGCTCCTCCGAGGAAAAGAACGAAACGGAGATATTCTGCTGCCAGGCTCGACGAGATGCTCGACTCGCGGCAGCAGCGGCGGCCTCGACACCCTCACTGCTGCCACTCTGCCGGTTGTGATTCTGCCTGTGATACAGAGAAGCTCAGTCCTCACAGAGAAGAATCACAGTAGTTGGGTCTGATGGGATCTCGTCAGTTTGACCTAATAAGTTATAATGAGCGAGTAAAACAAAACTTCCTAATCAGTAACTCAAGTGAAGACTGATATGCAGTGAGGGGAGCTGTACCACACACTACCAATATACATACAAGATACATGCAAGAAATGTCAGACTGAAGTAGGGCCGCCTATACCCCCTACATTTTAGCATGCTCCTTCCACCACCATCAAACCTCTAAAGGATCCTACTTGGGTGTCTTGAACTCCATGTAGGCTGCCACCTCATCCTCGGGCTGCAAAGTGTCATGGCTGGAGTCCACCACGTCGGTGACCAATGTGATGACGGGGTCAAAGGTTCCACTTGTGTCCCTGTCATTTAATACACTGGTTGACTCACTATGACACCATTTTATTCCGAGCCTACGCCAGTGGAACAGCGTCGATCCATGGCAAAAGTGTACATCCCACTTTAGTGTCAACATTACCTTTCCAGGTGGATGTACTACTGGGTAGACGGGTATTCTACAGAGGAGGAAATGACAACACATTCTAACTCCGATGGAGTTAACTGGACTTCAGTTGGACTTTCCACATAGAGATGTGACGTGCAAGGTACCCTGGGTGTGTTGGCTATTGACGCTCTGTGTGACGCTGTGTCATTTTCAGCCTGTTAACAAGAATTGTCTCTTTTCATAATACAGGAAATGTACAGTTTGCATACAGTCTCAAAATAAAAGGATAACATCAATACAACACTGCTAATTGATGTTTTTTCCCTTCAACAACAAACACACATGGTTATGCTTGCATGCACATGGTTGGGTTCAAGAAATATGAACAGGGTTTGGCTTTATATTCATAGGAGACGTGAACACTAGACTCCCAAATGAAAGTCGGTGGTTGATGGAACCATCCACCACCTGTCCTGCCCACCCTACTCTGACTTTAGCCTCACTAACATACGTTGCTGTCTGGCCGTTGGTGTCTGATGGTAGAAGTCAGTATTTGATCACTGTGTACCGGGTTGGAAATGAGTGTACTTTTCTGTATATTCCAGTGGCTTTTTGGCTGATAGTTGAGTATACAGTGCACAGTATACCTGCTTATACCCTCCACCACACCACTGCTCTCCAACCTTGCAGCTCCGAACCATAGTCGGGAGACCTCTGGTTTCTTTAAGCTAACTCTGTTAGCTTTAGCCTATCTCATAGCTACAGTCCAAGAACTCTGTGGTGAACAGATGGAGATACTTTATTTCTTCTGTGCAGCGAACACAGTCATTATACTGCAACCTGAGCTCATCTACACACTGAGCACTGTAGTTTCGGTAAAGCATGCATTTCATTGTGTCTGTGGCACAAACCTGCCTGGTTACAGTACTTTTTTCTTCTTCTTTTTTTCTTTACATTCAGGAGAATCTCACTTCCTGTAACAAACGCTGGCAGACTACATCAAATACACACTTAAACTGTCTTAAAGGGGAAGGCTCAGCCGGAAACATTAGTCACAGAAAACAAGAACTGTGTGAGTTTTCCTTTGTTATCAAGCAGCATAAAGTTGCAGCATGACGTGTCTGAGTTCAGTTGAACTATGATCCAACTATTGTGCATACCATGCACACAGCATTGTGATCTCACTGCCAACTAAACTTTAAAAAAAGTCAACTTCCAAATTATTATTTTTTTGTTAAAACTTTGATGCTTACTTTTTTTCCCCAGAGGAAATTAAAAAAAAAAAATAAAATTGCTGCTTTATTCCCACGCCATCATCTTTAACATCACCGTCTAAATTGGTTTTAATGTTTTCCAGCTGTGACCAGCAACTTCTAAGAGCAATGCATTGTGGGACAGTAAAGTTATTTAACAAGTCAGTCAAAAATCAAGAGGATTCAGTATGCATACTGACATCTTTGAGTAAACTTATTTTAATCAGTGCAGGTTCAGAATTAGTATGAGGTCTGGGACTGAGAGCAGGCTTCAGGGGATGACTCATCTCAGGTGTAGTGACGGACAGGTGTGTGTGCGTGCGCGTGTGTGTGTGTGCTTGCCCTCATATATGTTTCAGACCTGGTCAATCACACAGGGGTGAAGCTGATGGGCTGATGGTGTCAATCAGCTACATTCCTTTTGACTTCCTGCCCGCTCTGTCTCCTCCTCCTCAGTCAGGATGAAGAGCTGAAAGAATGAATCAGATCTTTTTTCTCTTTTTTTTTTTTTTTTTTGTCTGTCTCAGATTTTCAGTCTGATGCAGCGAGCTTCATCTCTCCCAGGACTGTGCCGCCCGCCTGGCAGCAATAACAGCAGAAAACTAACTTGTTAAAAGTCTCGGCCATCACTCAGCCGCTCTGATAGACAAAATCCATCTACAGTAAATACCAAGGGCACTGCAACATGACAAAAATGGAAGAAAAAAAAAAAAAAAAAACGCTGAAGGGATGACAGAAGTTTAAACTTTCTTTTAGTCTACCTAAACAAAAAGCTCTGGATATTGCATAGACAGACAGTTGCTTCTGCACCACATCTCTGACTATTTGTGTATATGAAAATAACACAGTAGGGTACATTTTACTTCTTCCCGATTACTTTGGATGACATGCACACAACCTGAGAGGTACATAACAAGAAAAGGTTACACTATATTCAGAAAACTATGTTTTGAAGGCTATGTAGAAACCTGCTGTTTTATTCTCGCTAAACAAAATGTCAGTAGAATTAACACAATTACTGGATTAACTCACTGAGAAAGGGTCAGTCTGTACACGTCTAGCAAAGAGTTGAGTTTTGACAAACAAACTTGTGCTGTTGGCCAAATGGCAACTGTTTTGACAGTGTTACGGTGTCATTTAAACTCACAGGCCCCTTTATTAGGCACACCTTGCTAGTACCTGGTTAGACCCCCTTTTTAATTCTTGGTATAGTTTCAACAAGGTGCTGGAAACGTTCGGAGATTTTGGTCCATATTGACATGATGACATCACATAGTTGCTGCAGATTTGTCGGCTGCGCATCCATGATGAGAATCTCCCGTTCCACCACATCCCAAAGGTGCTCTATTGGACTGAGATCTGGTGACTGTGGAGGCCATTGGAGTACAGTGAACTCATCGTCATGTTTAAGATGATTTGAGCTTTGTGACATGGTGCGTTATCCTGCTGGAAGTAGCCATCAGAAGATGGGTACACTGTGGTCATAAAGGGACATCTTCAAGTCTGATTTTATAGATCACAACTTTTGTGTGGGAAGTGGCGCACACCTCTTTCAAGTAACGTTTTGTGTGTACATAATGTTCATTTATGAGACCCTGGCTCTTTGAGGTAACACATACAGTATGGCTTTTCCACTTGCACTTTTGGCCGAGCCAAGTCAAACTATGCTGTGCTCATTTGCATTTCCTACATCAATTTTAACATGCCGAGCCTTGCCTGAGACGGACCAGCTCTGGGGTCGAGCCAAAAGCGCGCCTGACTGCTTCCAAGCAGGTAGCGGTGACGTCTCGCCCGCCACAGCCAACCCCTGACGACCTCCTTCTTCCCTCTGAAACAAGTGTGTGTTAAGAGACTGAATCCATGTTCGACTGTGCAGAACACAGACAGGGAAAGACGTTTTGCAGAGTCTCAGCTGTCTCAGTGATCACCCAAAGAAAAGGAAAATTCAAAATAAGATCTCTTCTTTGTCCAGCCTATTTCTCAGCTCAATATAACATCAATGAGAATTTGACCATTTTCTCATACTTTATATATTCAGCTCTTGAGAAATAGCCTTCATCCTGTCTCAGCCTGATCCTAATTTAAAAAATGCTCAAATAATCAGCTCGAGATCCAAAAGGAAACTTGATCGGCCTGTAAATGAGCCTGCACAGTTTCAGAAATTAGTCTGAGAGTTGAGAAACCTCTGTGAAGCCTCTGAACGCAGCACAAGAACTCCTGAGGATTTATTCTTTCGCTCCTTATTTCTCCTAAGGCGAGGTTAAAAGAAACAGAGTAGAATTTAGTAATCTGTTAATAAGATGATTTATTTCCAATGAAACAAAGAAAAGATTGTGGGCAGCACAGTTTTCCTCTGGGCAGCTCTCAGTAGTTTAGTAGTTTCTTGTTAAATCTCTGTGTTTTGGAGTTCAGTTTTCCTCCTGTGTTGAGATTGTACTTTAGATTTCTGCTTTATTTTACCGTCTTGTTAAGTTACTGCTGATGAAAACTCAACATTTCCTTCATTTGCTTCAAAATAAAAGCTTTTACATAACAAAATAATGAGGGACCTTTATCGTGAAGAATCTATAGGATATGACATGTTTGTATGACTGAATTAGCGGAATTTTGTTAGCAGCATTTCACCTCAGGAAAAGAACAGAAGCAGAAACAACCACAGTGAGTTGTTGATGAAGAGCTGCAGACAAACAGCTCACCTCCAACAGGTAAACTTCTTTACCTGCCCTGCTGTGTGATGGGAAAACACTGCAGCAAAATGACCAGAGAGACTTCAGCTGTGGATCGGCCTGCTGCTTTTAAATGTCATCAACTCAAGACAAACAGTCATCAGTTAACAACACACCGTCAAGCAGGTAGCCCTGATGTAAAGGAGACACCTGCTGCGCCAGGCTGACATGCCGAGTCAAATTGAGCCAAGCCAACACAAATGGAGAAGGTTGTCAGATTAGCTGTATAACATGGTCCAATTTTATATAAACTGGCTGTGCTGAAAATGTAAATGATAAGTGTCTTCACAGAGAGCAGCACAGTCTGCAGTCAGTCCACAGAAATAAAAATAAGTCTCTTCAACAATCTGTCATTGTTTGGTCTGCAGTTAGTTAGCGTGCTAGCTAACTGGTAGCAGCTAGTTTAGTTAAGCTATTAGGCTACTCTTTTTGCTGGGTAGGGCTAGCATGTTTCTAGTTAGCTTGCAAGTAGTCACTGCGTTACCAAACTTCACAACCACATCACACCTTTCAGTGCTTCAGTGTGTGGGGTCAGTGGGCACCATGTGTTATCAGATGAGGCACTGGTTGCTGACTGTAGGTTGTTCTTTGTGTTTGCTGCAGTTACTTTAGTGTGCAGTGGTCACTGAGCTGTTTTTGCTGTGGTGTTTAATTATCAGAGTAGGTCTGATGGGTACATTCAATTTTTGCAGACTTTCTCTAAACTAGAGAGTGTTAAAATGCCTGCTGACTAAATTCACATCTGCTCTGCTTCGATCAAGATGTTCCTCCAAACACACACCTGACAAACCTCCTCTTATACCCCAATCAAGGTGATAGCTCACACCTGGAAGAGGGCGTGGTCGACCTGAGAGGAACAGAGACAGATTTCTATCATGAACCTAACCCTCATCTATCAATGACTGTGTTTACCTACACACTAATATTCCACTTTAATTCCAATTATAACAATGTTCTGAATTTGTTAAGGGTCATGAAAACAGCTTGGATATTCTGAATTAGGCATTTTCTGATAAAGACATGTGGGATATGGTGATATTATTCAGGTTTTGGAGCATTTTTTTGGACTCCTGCATCATATTCGCCTCAACTGGGGGTTAGCTCTGTGTCTTGTACATACAAACAGTTTTTCAGGCCGGTGTAGAGACACATGCTCAAAAGAAAAGCCCAAATTTCTCATCAGAAGGAGAAATACACCTAGTTTTAAACCTGAATAAAAGAAGGAAGCTGTGTTCACACAGTCCAACAAGTTCACAACCAGTGAAAAACTGCGGAATGAAAAAAAATATTTTGGAGCAAAATGGCACAGGCAGCTCCAGACATTCCAATTTTCTATGTTTTGACATGATAAACAACATGTTAGAGTGTTTGACAGAGTATGCATGGTTGCATGTGAACAGGAATAATAGTGGAATACTCTTTTCATTCAAACAGTTTGTCGGAATATTGTCTTTTAAGGTATGAAGGCAAAAAAACTACATTTTTTGCATGTGACCTCAGTCAGTGTCTCACCTGGTTTTTCCCCACCCACTTACTCATCTGCTTCCCATTTCCCCTGATCAGCTCAGCAGTATACACCAGGTTAGCTCTACTGGTTTTCCACCAGATTGTCACGTGTGCATCCACACTCTCATTGTTTCTGATGATTCCTCCTCTGTCTCTTGTCTGGTTAAGTTTGCTGTCTCAGACTGTCTTCCTGGTTTTGACCTTGTTTCTGGATTAAAGCTGACACAAACTTCAGCTCTTACCTGACTGTGTGTGTGTTGTGCTCCTGGGTCTGAGTCTGCTCTGTGCCACGTTCATTACAGTGATCATGTTTCTGTCCACAGCGAGGAGCATTTAGCAGTGCAGCTGTGTAGATGCATGGTTTCACTCCGTTTTTGTTTCCACACAAAACAGCTCTAATTTAACCCCATATAAGACAGCTTCTTCATCCTTTCACTTTTAATACTCAAAGACAAATCAATATATTACACAAGAAGGCACTCCAGAAATATTTGAGCAAGGAAGTAAATATTTAAAAGGCGTTTATTACAGTGGCTAAATCAATCAAGAGCCAGTGTTGAGCAGGAGCATCAATACAAGTAGCGACTACAAAGCTCTGAAGTGCAGCGGACTGTTTTTCTGCAGAGGTCTGGACAAAAGTAAGTGTAATAAAACTGAGGATAAATCATGTAACCGATGCCTGCACCACACCGGGGCATGTAGACGAGGGAAGCACTTACGTAGGACATCACATACTAATCCTTCAGTTTATTGTGCTCGCTGCTTCACTATTAGCTTTTCTTGGCGAGACCCACCCTCCTCTGCCTCTAACGGGCTACACTGCACTTCTTGACACGTCTCTCATTTGTCTCACCCACAGACTGTATACATTTAGTGGATTTACAGTGGACACCAGAGAAACAGACACAACGAGGGCCGAGAGAAGAGCTGAGAGACAGAGGACAGTTTGAAGACGGAAAAGGTGTTACCTGCAGGACATGTTCAAGTTTTCATTTAGCTCTGTTATTTTTATTGTTTTTATTACTGTCTTTTATTTACTATGATTTTACTGAGTGAAAAATATTTCATTCTGTTATTATATAACAAACAGTTACATTTCTTCACCTGCCTGTTTGTCAAATCAACGTTTTCTCAGTGATCGGAAAAACTGTCAGCCAAACAATGTCAAAAAATAAGTAACTCTGCAAGTCACAAGATATTTTTGCCATTGTCTCGTAGCTTAGCTGCTACATTTCTCTGGAGATAGCTTCACTGTAGTAAAACTTTGCTTTGATACATAGAAGCTGGTAGCTAAGCTCACTACATTTTCCAAGTAGCTTGCCTGATGCTGAAAAGAAGCAAACATGGACCACTATAGGTCTTTGTCAGGTTTTTAAAAAAAAGACAAGGGGATGGCTTCACCTGCGTAGCTGAAAGAACCAATGGGAGGCATGACCCAGATAATACCATGACAGATGAAAATAATCCATCCATCCATTTTCGTAACCGCCTATCCTCTCGCGGGGGGTGGAGCCTATTCGAGGTGACACTGCTCGAGAGGCGGGGTACACCGTGGACAGGTCACCAGACTATCACAGGGCTGACACAGAGACAGACAACCATTCACACTCACATTCACACCTACGGACAATTTAGAGTCACCAATTAACCTGCGTGTCTTTGGACTGTGGGAGGAAGCTGGAGTACCCTGGAGAAAACCCACGCTGACACGGGGAGAACATGCAAACTCTGCACAGAAGGGCCACGATTGTGCCGTCATAATACCAATGGAGCTCGAAGTCAGACACTGACGTACAGAGGCAGCCATTGTAGTGGTACGATATGCACTAGGTGGCAGCTGTATGTGACGCCGCTGGCAACTACTGTAGTCGTAAAAATCAAAAAGTTTGCAAAGGGCTGGCAGGAGGGGAGGTGGATGGGTCAAACAAACTTTCACACAGGTGTCAAATTTGCAGATCCTACAATAGTGAGGCAATGACCTGACCTACTCCCCCTAGGACTTGCTGGTACTTGTTACTTTTGTTGGTTGGATTTATGCAAGAGGAGTGGGACTGGTTTGGGTTAGGGTAAGAACGTTTGGGTAAGCCAGAGGCAGAGTAGGGCGGACCATTCTCTCGCTATCCTATCCTGTTTTTGTCTAAACCTTACCACTTGCTTTTGTTGCCTAAACTTAAGGACAAACCTTTGTACATTGTTAGTTTATTTTGAAGAAGACTGTATGCATTTAATGAACAGGAACTCTACTTTTCCTGTGAAAACAGAAGTTATTTTAAAAAGATAATGCATGAAAGCCGTCCCTGAACGTCCAAAACTGACGCAAGAGGGTAACTAGAGTGTCATATTTTTGACCCATTGTTCCACCAATAAAGCAACAATATTTGATGTGTTGGGTTGAGAATGTGCTGGAAGGATATAGAAGCCTGTAAAGAACAGAGATTAATCAGAGAAAACACAAGAGCAATTGAACGTGCTTTACATAATGTGTGAAGGACATTAAATATGGTGTACGTGCACAAGTTAAAGGAACAGAAATTAATCTTAGAAAAAGAGAGAGTTTGTAGACTGTAAGGTAGATTAAGACCATCAGCTGTTTACTGATACTGTGTCGATTGTTATTTCAGCAGTTCTCTTAAATCACCGCACAACCTACAACACACAACTCAAACAAAGAGAAGCATTTAATCACAACCTGCAGGAGAAACTCTGAATGCTCACCAAAGGCCTTCTGCGAAAAGTGTCTGTATTCTACACAGTAAGCGGAAATGTATGTTAATTGAAAAACTGAAAAAGCATCAGAAAACTTAAACCACCACATGACCCTGTGACTCCGCCCCCCAGGTTCGGCCTCAGGCCATCATTTGGCGGTGGCTCCTCGGGGCCCTGCGGCTCCTGCAGCAGCAGCAGGACGGACGTGGAGCACATCCAGCTCCATAGCTGCACTAATCCGCCATTCTTCCACTGAATGGAGCATTACCATAAACGCTTGGCAGCAGGAGGGGGCATTGTATTCCAGAAAATCTGTGAGCCTCTCAAATGTGCATTGTTGAAATTCACCTGTTGCCTGGGAGATGAGAATGGGCCGGTCCCCGCGGCCGGGTCCATTATGTAATGTACTGGACTTTGGGCTCCTAAAGCTCGGCCCCGGAGGCCCGTCCAGTCAGGCAGGACGTCTCTAAATCGTGGAGCTGAGCGGTGCCAGGAAGCACGGGGCCGCTGTGTGTCGGGCTGTTTGGTTTAATTGAATTGTTGCCTGTGGGCGGCTCACAAATGAGCGAGCTTTGCTTTCGTTTCAATTGTCTCATTTTAAAAGCTTCGGCTGGATTCTGCTGCTGAGAGAGTCGACTTCATGAGTTCTTCTCACATCCAAACCCTCTCTGCACCTTCTGCCACACTTTCCTCACAGGTAAGGGAAAAATTAAAGGTTAATAATGTGATAACTATGTAATGTGGTACTGTCGTCTTAACTGTCACACCAAGAGGTCCAAGTATCGAAAGTCTCTGGTAAAAACCAAACTACAGCAGAAAAATAAGAAACTAAGATTTCCACCTATCAAATTCCTGCTTCCCAGAAGATGAACCCTTTTGATATTAATGCGATTGCACTGTTAGGACAGAGTTTACATTTCTAGCTCCAGCAGCTTGTAAGGCTCTGTGACAGTTAAACTCATCAGTATGTTGTTTATGCTGCAATTTAAGTTACTTTTAGAATGGAGTCTTTTACATGATTGCCAATTTTATCATCACATTCGTGGATGATTCTGATTTTGTGCCACATATGGTATTAATATCCCTAAAATACCTGCTTTTGGTGGCACAATCCCGGTTGGAAACACAGTGATGTCTCTGTAAAAACAGCTTTCGGGTCAGTGATGGGTCACTGAAAAACACCGACATTTGGTGGCTAAAAGCCGATGGAAACACAGCAATGCCTCACTAGAAACAACTGGTTTTGATGTCTGTTGGTCTTGAACTAATTCTATTATGTAGAAACTGTTATTGTGAAGCAGCAAAATCAGGAAATGTTGGGTTTTCATTAGCAGTAACTTAACCTGACTTCTGTACAGCTGATAGCGAGCATGAAGCAGTAAAATAAAGCAGATATCTAAAGTTTAAACATGCTACAGTAGAGAAACTAAACTGTAAACCACAGAGATTCAGTTAGACGCTACAGAAGTACTGAGAGCTGAACAGTCTCTCTAGTCTCCTGCAGACAGACATGAGTTGAATCTATGGCTGTATTAACAGACCTGGATACAGTGTTGGACGTGGGCCCCCGTTCACTCCAATATGACCTGCTCAGTGGCACACAAAGCCAAAAAAGCTCTGATTACGGGGTATGAAATAACCTGGATCGTTCACATTATGGGGCCCATAGAGCAAGCGCACAGGAAACTTACGGCAGCTAAGCATGGGTAAGTCTGGTCAAGCGGCCAATGTCCAGTTTAGCATGCTGCTAACTTGGATGGGGATAAAATTATTTAATCATGCGACTCTTCTAGACTTCGGAAATATTATTGGACTGAATTGATCTAATTCTGATAGTGAAACAAGTCATTTTGTGACAGTTGTGAAACTCAAAAAATATATCCAGTGATTTGCAAATGGTTTCTTTCCAGTGTAAGTCTATGGGTAAAAAGTCACCAATTTTTTACCCCTTTGTAAAATTAGTTTCAAAACCAGGCGCCCTTCCTGGGGGCTTGGTTGACTCTGCAAAATGCTTGTTTCAGAGGGGTCACCGGGGGTTGTCTGAGGTCTGTTGAGATGTTATCGCCACCCTTTGGAAGCGGTTAAGCATGCTTTTGGCCATGGCCTAGAGAAGGTCCATCACCAGCGTGGCTTGGTATGTTGAAACTTACCAAGGAAATGCAAATTGGCACAGCCAAACTGATAATGGAAAGGGGGTATATGTTCACCAGCTAGTCTCTAACTGTGTCTGTCTGCTGTAAGGGGCCGGCCTAATGTGAAATTGAAGGGTCATTAACAGCTCCACACATTGACAGCTGGCCATCGTAATGTGCAATAAAAGGTCACAATGCACCAGTAGATGAGGAGATCATATGCTAATGTAGCTAACACACATTTTATGAGGTAGTAAAGACACTCAACATGTTTGTCAGGCCTGAGGGGAAACACACTATGACTTCTCGTGGGACTCTCCACATATTAAACTCCAAACCTGGCCTTCAGAAGTGACGCCCTCTGTGTTCCACCTCCATTTTAGTCCTGAATGTGACTCCATGTGTTTCTCCATGGTTTGTTGTTCACAGTCATTATTAAATCAAGAAAAGTCGGTGTTAAAACTATAAAATGAATTTGCATTCACAGCACAGTGGAGCCGCTGTCCCTCATGAATTCAAACTTTGAGACTAATGAGAGAAGCAGAGAGGCTGAGTCTCCTCGGTATTGTCGAACCCCAAAGTCTTCACTTCAAAACCCTCAGATGAGACGAGAGCGTTAAAGCTCCAGAAAGCAGCTTCAGTGTTGCTCAAGCGTCGGGGGCACCGACTGTCTTTTTGTTAAAGCGCTCCATCAAAAAATCAGTTTCTCTACTTTCATGTTGTTCGCTGAGGAAGGAGGAGAGATGAAACAGGAAGTCAGGGATAAATCAGCTTTCGCTCCCTCGGCCGTATGTGTCTGCATCTGCCCACAAGATGAAATCCTTTTTATCACAATTTAGGGGCCGAGCAGGGCAGTTATGAGAATTATAGCAGCACTTCATGTGGACGCGTCGTTACTCAAAAGCGGCGGGACAGCCTCCAAGTAGGTCCATCTTTTATACACTGAGGGGAAATTGCATATTGATTGCAATCTGTGCGTGTTTGTGAGTGTGTGCTTCCAGTGTCAGAGCATGTTGCCAGTTTTTGATGACGAGCCAGAATGAGAGTGAGGGAGAGCCGGAGGACGGGAGGGAGACAGAGAGACTGGCAGGCAACGAGAGATGCAGAAAGACGGACAAAGAGAAAGACGGACGGGAAGAAAATTGGAGTTGAGAGAGACAGAGAGTAATCCCCAGTGTCCAGTCCACTCAAGTCAGTATGTCAGCGTTCACCAGCTGCAGGAGCGGAGCAGTGTGTTCGCACCTCCTTCCTCTGCTCTGCTGTCTTTATGGTTTTATGGTCTTTATCTTTAAGTGTATTTTTCCTGCAGCAGCTGCACATATCTGAAGTATGAAGTCACTGGTCCGTGTAGAAATCTGCCCCGACAATTCAACACATTCTTACTCCTCATCACATATCGACGTTTGGTCGTGGACTTTCCACGTTGAGATATGACGTCCAAGGTACCCTGGGTGTGTTGGTTGCTGACACACTGGGACGCCGTGTCAACTTCAGCCTGTTACATGCATTGTCTGTTTTCAAAATACACTTCTGTTTTACAGAAAATGTACAGTTTGAATACAGTCTTTTACGTCAGTACAATTGACATTTTGCACCTTCAACAACAAATGCACATGGTTACGTTTAGCCAACACATGCGCATGGTTGAGTTTAGAAGAAAGAACAGGGTTTGGTGACCTTCCCACTCACCCTATTCGGACTTTCTCCCCCTTAACTTATGTTGTAGGCCGTATTGTAGGCCTACAACCTGTAGGCCATATTTCCTCCTATCGTGTAAGGACGGCTTTTTTTCGGTGTCTGACACTAGAAGTCACTGATCAAGCACCAGTATTCGACAACTTTGGAGTGAGACCAGGTTGGAAATGAACTTTTTAAATATTTCAGTGGCTTTTTGGCAGATTGGTGAGTATACAGTAATTGGCCATGAAAAGTGGTGGGTATACTCTGTATACCTACCTCAAATTTGTTTTTAAATGCAGTAGTTGAGTAAATACTCCCTCGTTATATTCCACGAGTGCTTATCGTGTTTATTTTGTTTGTGACTTTGAGACTGTGGGAGCTGCTGATACAGGAAATGAAGAGTCATTAGACTACAACCACAAAGCATCTGTTAGCACATCTAAATGAGCTCCAAACATGTTCTCAGTGTGCATTAAAAACACTACAAATGTCAGTTAAACAACTCCAAACAATATTAGAAATGTCTCTGGTGGAGAACAGACTGCTTGAAGATGCCGTGTCTCTGAAACGCTGCCAGCAGACATTTGAAAAGAGATGTAACAGTGGCAAAACTAGAATGTGACTCATCCTGGAGACATGTGGAGTAAAGAAGTGAGACGGGGTCTGCTAGACACTGCAATTTTAAGGTCTGAAAGTTGTCCTAAATATAACATGGCAAAGTCTGCAGTTGTCAATCCAAAACGAAGGAGAGACAGTAGAAGAATGACAGAGAGAGTCCCCACTCGGACAGTCTGCATGACCTCATACAGCAGGACAGCCCAAGAAAATGGCGGCATTGTATTTTTTTGCAAACCACAAATACATCACATTTGTATTTTTCATACGTATCATATCAGCATTTCTAAAGTCACGTAGTATATGATTGATGTCCAGGCCTGATGCCTGCTGAGCTGCAGACCACTGTTGGAGAGCAACAAACTAGTGTTGGGCTGAATAATCAGATTACACGAGTATTCAGTACGGATAATGTACTTTTTATGAATGGGAGTAACATCTCATACTCGTAAACAATGTGTTAAGATTCGCACTGGTGATGAAGAGGAATCCTCATCTGGGTAGCTGTGTTCAAACTTTTACCCTTGTGATCAAAAATGATCTGAAGCTCAATTCTGAGCATGTCCTGTACATAGTTTTCTAATGAATAATAAATATGGCAACTTCTGATCAACCCATATCAGTTTCAGGTTTAAATTCTGCTTAGGCCCCGCCCACTTCCTGTTTTAACTTTGTCTATTCCAAGTACATGTATGAATACAGGTAATTTAATTGGTCAGACAGATACAGATACAGATAATGACATATTCGATCATCTCTTTGTTGCAGATATTAAAAATTGTTTGTAATTTTTATTTCTTTGGTATATGTTCCACTGCAATATTTATTAATTTCCCCAAAAATTCACTTGCTCTGCTGTTTTCATGTTCATCTCTCTTGAAATTAATATGTTCAAACTTGTCATATTCTCATGTTAGACATGTCGTTGTAAACACAGAATTCACATGACAGCGTTTTGCTCTCTGTGGACTCAGGAACAAGTTCAACAAAATACGCAGACATCTAAATGCAACACAGTGTTGTCAGGACGTGCAATCGTCACAACAGGACAGTGTCGCCAAAAATGTTTGGTTTTTTTTAGATATTGCGGCATTTCCTGTTGGAATTGTGCCCCCAAAACTGTGCATTTTAAGCCAAGACATGATCTTTTTCTCACCAACCAAGTGTTTTTTTGTGCTGAAACAGAGCCACATGTTAACCTCAGTGTTGTTGAAAAGTTTGAAATTATTTGCTACATAATGATGCACAAATGTAACATATCCATGGTTGCAGAAACGTACAATGCCAACATTTGTTCTGATGACTGGGTCAAGCAGGTGGCACTGGAGGCTTGTTGAAGTAGTGACAACTTGTGGGGCTAGCTGATGGCGAGCTGGTGTGACTCACGGACTAATTGCTAGCTTGTAAACTGCCAACAAGAGTAGCTCACTGATGTAGTTATTTCTCTTTGTCTCACCAGGATAATCCCTTAGTATTACTACTGCTGTCCATGTCCTGGGTACACGGTCTGTATTCAAAGCAAACAATGAAAAATTAGGACGTACTTAAGGTTACAAATAGACATATTTGTACCATTGACACATCTATCTGACTTTATTTTCATGTGCTGTCAGTTCACTGTTGGTCAACAAAACAAAACATTCACCACTGCTGGACTGTGTGTGGAAGCTCTGCACCAACAGACTGCTCCTCTGGAGGTGAATCCACTGAAATAAACTGAACGCCATGTGAGATGCTGCTGTTTATAAATGCTGCTGTAACTGTGCACAGAGAAACACAGAGAGGCGGACAGGAGAGGAAACAGACAGAGAGACAGACAGAGGGAGAGAAAGCTGGAGAGAAGAGGGAGATGATAGAGAGACAGGAGGATGGATGATGGAGAGATGGAGTGGTTTGAGGGGGTGGACGAGTGGAGGAGTCTGTTTTCACTCTAATCTGTTTACTTTGCAATTTGTGTTTTCAGAGCGAGTCCATTCATTCTGCTTAACCTGACACTTCACTCACCGACAGGAAGAGAGTGTGTGTGTGTGTGTGTGTGAGCAAGCAAGCGGAGGAGATGGGGAGAGAGAGACGAATCTCATTTAAACCTCCCTTTTATTGAGATGTGTGTGCCTGCATATATATACATACGTGTGTGTGTGTGAAAGCTCATTTACATGCTGCCTTATTGTAATTGTGTTTATTTATTTGTGTGTGTGTGTGGCTGACATCTCATTTAAGTCTTGTGTTATTGTAATTGCACGTATGTGTGTGTGTGTGTGTGTGTGTGTGTTTGTGTGTGTGTCATGTGAGCGTCCATTAGCAGCGCAGGGTCGGACTGTAATTATTCAACAGTGAAGCCATTAGCTGAAGCAACAAACCGCCTTTCATATTGTACTTCCTGTGTCTCCGTCTGTGTTCCCATTCATTCATTCATTCACCACAAAGACACTTTTTTTTGAGGACTGTACTGTATGTGTCACACAGCAAAATGATAATAAAAAACCTGTATATATATTGATTATAATCTCTTCTCCTTGTGAGGTGTTCATACGATGCACTGCGATATATTCTGAGTCCACTATAGCAGGTAAAATATTTATCAGGAGACATTCAGAGAACACTGAATGCACCATGTGTCTCTCTGTTAGTGTCAAATTCTACTTAGCTTTATTTGCATAGCTGCATTAAACTGTTATGCTGGAGCTGCATTTACATTATTTCTGAAGGACGGTAAAAACAGGAACACCTTCCGTTCTCCCAGCTCCGGAGTCCTTCTGCATTATTCCAAGCTGTTTACCAACACTGCTTCCCTGGTTCTCTACATCATAGGATATATTCTGCAGGATTTTCCTAGAATAGACTGTAGACTCAATCAAAGGTAATTTCTCTCAACCATCACTGATGACCCACACTTAGCAGTAAACATCCAAGAGGAAGCTACAAAAATTGCAGAAACAGTACTGAAAAAAAGCTAATATAGCGAGGTAAAACGCCTAGCTTACAAAGCGAGG
Organism: Cephalopholis sonnerati; assembly: GCA_019142605.1. NCBI lineage: Eukaryota > Metazoa > Chordata > Actinopteri > Perciformes > Serranidae > Cephalopholis > Cephalopholis sonnerati. Next base: position 38,088,837 of record JAGQAX010000004.1, on the reverse strand, counting down.
GGTTGGCTTTTACTTTTGACAAGCATCAAGGAGAAGATGGAGATGAAGAGCTATGCAGAGTTGGCTTGTTTTCTGTTGGACAGGTAGGTGCCAGCGGTGAACTTAGTTAGGCCCTGATTACACAGAAAGTGTTTTAGCAGCTGGAGGCGCTTTTTGTGATAGTTTTTAATGAGAATGAAGCTTTTTGCTCGCTGTTTTTGCGTTGTGATGTGCCTCGTGTTTCTGCACTGTAGGTGCCTGGGGTTTTGGCCAGAGCGCTCTGTTGAAAAAACTTCAACTCAGAGCCAAAAAGCGCTGCACATCCTCTCTTTTTGCATAATCTTTTTTTTGTGGTCACATTGGATGATTTGAGAGGCGGGCCCTCTGTGGTGGTCATGACAACAAGTTTACAGTTGGTAAACAATGGAGGAGAAACTGGTGGTAGTGGTTGCTGGATACCCAGAGCTATACGGCCCGACAATAGACAGCAGGTTGTCAAACTGCCCTTGAGTCATCTTGAAATATGCCTGGAAATGTCCATCATGGGGGAGAAGCTCCTGGACCAACTGGTGGTACTCCCTATGATCCAGCCTCTTTTTTAGGGTCTCATGTACCCACACAGATCTCTGTTTATCTGCTGACAGCCTCTCACCCTCAACCAGAGCTACAGACAGTAGCTCTGGTTGAGGGTGAGAGGCAAAATGCTTTGTGTGTGATCAGGGCCTTAGCATGCGAAAATATTGCATTTCCTTGGATAGGAAATTCAAGTTGGAAGTGCAAAAGCGAATGCCACAGCCCTTTTTGCAGACAATGCAGAAGTGCAGTTCCTCTAATGTCCACTTGAGGCTGGCTCCAAGAGCGAGTCAATCCGCATAGACCCCCGTATTAAAATGTCCAACTTTAGAGCAGAAATAAACATGTTTACAGCCTGGTATGAAAAACAGTTTTGGTCTCCATAGCTAATTTCAACATTCATGACAACTGTACAGGGAATGCATTTTTTTTTATAGTTCACCTTTTTTTTTTAAGGCCCAAAGCTAGGCATAATATCGTCTAAGCCAAAACGTAAAGCCACTGAGGAGCTGCATAGACAGGCTACTTACTAACTGACGTGCTTGCCTGACATCCGACTGCCGTTGATGAGGTGAAAACAGAGTCCTTTTCCTTCTCTTGTCTTTGATGCATAATTTATTTCTCACCACTGTAGTCTTCAGTGAAAGACATGCAATCATCCATGAATCTGTGTCCATGAACCATCCAAAGACACAACATTTAACTGTTACATTCAGCAGCGTACACCTGACTTAACATGGCCCGGCGTTGTGTAGCAACACTTGTCCCTGAATTAACAGTTCCTACCTATACTGACAGATACCCATAAAGGAATAGTGACCCCTACAGGACAAATTAGCATTCCACACACATTTGACATCAGGGACGGCTCCTGTGCACATATTTAGGACGGGGCTGCTTGAGTGACAGGCTGTCTGTGATGCATCAAGAACATGACCACGACCAGCTTCAGGACCAGCGTCCACAAACCAATGGGTGACGTCAACCATTATTTATACAGTCTATGTGAAGCGCCAACCACCAGTATCTGTGTCTCTCTACTGCACAGAGCAGTGAAATACATCTTTAAGAGCTTTGTCTGAGACTTCCACTGGCTGAACCAGTTGACTTCCTGTTATTTCCCTGCACATACAGATGGGATAAAATAATTTAATCTTATGTTCAGCTCCTCTAGACATGATTCAGTCTGCCCTTAATGGAGGTCTATCATCCACAGGTAGAGGCTGTGTCAGGCTGTACTTTTTCTTAGGATCAGTTCATCGTTGGTGTTTGTGCTTTCCTGAGATTCATGGACATGAAGAATATATTAAGTTTCTTCTCAGGTTATTTAGAGCATGTAAACGCAGCAGGTATCAGCCTCTGGTTTGTGGTTGGATAACAGAGTGAAACTGCTCTGACAAAGAGTCTCCCCACAGAAATGGAGGTGAAAAGCATGTTTTGATAACTCTGCGACCTTTTTAACTCGGGGCCATAAAATGAGCAGCAATAACTCTTCTTGAGGTAAACAATCATATATTTTTCAATGTGGAAATGTTTGAACAGGCTTGTCTCGGCCTGAACTCCCCTCGAACCTCTCAGGTTATATATATTTGATGCTGCGGTCCGGCCGGACCTGCCTGTTTCTCCGAGTTTCAGAGGTACAGTAGACAAACAGGACGCTCGCTCAGGGCGATGGACGTGTCGAGGAGCTGTAATCCGAGCACTCGCTGCCGCAGGAATCAAAGGAAACCTGAGGGGAAGGCGAGACAAGGTGAAGGACACTGCAGAAACAAATGTACCTCACCACAAAAAAAGAAAAAAAAACAGAAAAAGTGCTGTTCTTTGAAAGCACTGAGCGCTGTCAAAATAGAGGCCGGTCAAACAGCTGCTTTGTCAACAGCCATTGTAGAGCGGAGCGTCTTTCTGTCGAAACATCAGTCAGAGCAGCGAGGGTAAACTCCGCCGTGATGCACGCTCAAGCTCGGTGTTACCTGCATGCAGCTCAGAGGCTCTGACAGTCTCTGTTTTCTTCACTTCACTTCGGTCCTCACACTTCTCCTTCACTATCAGATGGCTGTTTATATTGAGTGTGTCAACATTGAAGAGAAAATCCTTGAGTTTCCTCTTTTTTTGATCAGGTGAAGAGGGAGTGTGTTGTAGTTTCACAGCAGTGCATGATGGGCCTTGGTGAAGAAATACAAAAGAAGTGTTGAGTTCTGTGCTGTTTGTGTGGTACACAGTCTGAAAAGATTTATATCATCATCTCTGACTGATATGAAAAGACAAGTGATTAACGAAGGAGGTATGGCGTCTTTTTAGGAGTTTCATTGTTTTGGTTTTCAGCCCACAACTTTACTGTTTCGGTTCCCTCTCTCCGCTCTTGTAACAGGCAACTGTTTTCATCAAAAAAAAAACAAAAAACACTGTACTCAATGTATGCTCCTAGAACAACTCGTATGATATCCTACAAATAGCACGCCACGAATGACGTTGCATCCTTGAGATTAAGTTACAGTGGTTAGGTTTAGGAAAAGAAACATTGTGAGGACGTACCTTAAAATGTTAAGAGGGTCTGAACACCCATCTCCAATGGAGAGTCCGAGGGAAAAGTCCTGTGTTTTGTGACCCATCCACCACCTCAATCTGCCTTCTTACCAACAGCTTGGGACATGTATAGCTGCAACAAATTCCATTTGTTGCATACACAGCTTTTTGCAGGTTGGTGCAGGACTCTGGCGTACATGACAAACCTATACAAACCGTGCCCATCACAGGGGTTATCTGACCCCTGCTACAGTGCTACACTGTAGTGAATAAATATGATACCAAACGTAGTAATGATTCACTTTATAATTGACGAGATGTAGCCTTCCAGTTACCCTTATCCTAACCTTAACTGCCTCTCTTTTAATGTAGTACTTCATAGCTAATTGCTAACTTAGCAGTTTTTTCCAGGGTTTCCACTTTAGGACCAAGAGGTGAAGGTGCCTAATTGTTGACTGATGTGTAGGTGTGGTGGGTGAGTCATATAACCAGAGGGTGGGTCACTGGCTGCTCCAGCAGCAGTTTTTAGCCTTGTTTACTTCCCCAGCACATTGGTGACATGATTACAGCCTTCCAAAATACATGGATTATACATTAACTACCGGCTCAGCTAATCGCTAACTTAGCAATTTTGTTTGGACTTCCACTTCCAGGCCGAAGTGTGAAGGGGGCTGATCATGGACCAACGTGTAGGTATGGTGGGTGGGTCATGTAGCAGCCCCAGCAGCAGGTAAACCTACTTTGACTGCTTCCATGTTTGGTTCCTTCAGCATTTGGTCACATGATTACAGCCCTCTAAAATACATGGATTATGCATGAATTACTAGCTCATTATTACATAGGATATGTTGAAATTTGGATGTACAAACAGTTAATGAGAACAGCCTGCTGTACTTATTTAGCAGATAAAGAGACAGTGGTTTCCCTTAGGAGTTGGTGGAAACCAAAAACAGAGCTAAAAGAAAGAATACTGGACTGGATTTTAGGAACTTATGAAGATTCACCTGTTCTTCAGTCATAAACACAGGAGAGAAAACTCCACTTGCCTCTCAGGGCTTCAGTATGTTCCATAATACACGGCTGTTAGTTATTTGTGCTTCACAGAAACTCCATTTTCCATGTTGTCACCTGGAGAAAGATGAAAATATTACAAGAAATATGAGAATGGTAAAGGTGCTGAAAGTCCTCAAACTGAAATCTAACCAAGGAGAAAAAAAAAAACTCCTGCAGCTAACAACTTTTTGTTGTTGAACCATATTTCATCTTTGTGAGCGCTGAGAAAAGTTCAGGTTGCTCTGAGCTGCTTCACTCTGAGACCGCTGGGCTGCACAGCAGATGGAAACCCAGGAAAACTCCTGCTCCTGTAGAAGAAGTGCAGTGTCAGTCCTCAGACAGGAGCGAGGCCTCAGATCTGACACAGAGTCCGTCAGCGGGACGCCAACAGCTGGATACTAGGCAGAAGCCTCCACTCTGAGCCGAAGGTCCTTGAGAAAGAACTGAACTGTCACCTCTGGAGAGAAACGCTGACGTGGACAGTCTGAGAGCTGCAGCAGGTGAAGGATTCAAACATCTGTCAGGATGGAGCAGCTGTCCATCTGTCTGACAGGTCAGTTCACATTTATTTCCACAGACTGTTACACAAAGCTTTGTCTCCGAGAGAGAACGGGCCAAAAACAACTTTTCATTTTATTGTCTCCATTACAAATGATTAATTTTGCATTAGGTGTTATATTACACAAGCACTCCTCACAACACATTAAAATTATGATTTGAACAAAAACAGTCAATAAACATAACGATCTTGGAATAAATAAGAGACCATAAATACAAGATACAGCTTTTTAACTAAACCAGTTTACAGTTCAGACAAACTACTCGATAACTCAGATAATAGTGTTGTCTGCAGATTATATTCACTACAGCAGCGTTCGGGATAAGATCTTCACTGGGTTTTCTACCAAGTTAACAGGGCCACACCATCAATGTTACAAGTCCAAGTCAGTTTACAAGTCATTTTAGAAAACAGGTCAGACTGTAGCAACAGCTGAATGATATCTGTGGTTCTGGTGGAGCTTAAAAACTGAGATTAAACTCAAGTGGCTTTGGCTTCCAAGCTACCAATGTATAGGAAAGCCTGTGTTTGAGCTAAGTGATTGGATTAGTTTAACAAGCAGGAAGGACCTAATGAAGAGACTGAGTTGCATTGTGGGGAGTGAAGGCATCCATCATTTAGCTTGGCTCATTCTAGAGACTAAGGGTGCTTTCAGACCTAGAGTTGTCTCCTTTGGTCTGAATCAGGGACTCATTTTGTCACAAAGTTGTATAATTGCCTAGAGTTGGTTGGTGTTCTCACAGCAGCATTTACAAGCGGACCAGATCAAATGCCTTGTGTGAGAAAGCTGCTCTTGATTGGTCATGTGGATTTCCATGTGGGAAAAATCCAGGAAGTCAACAAAACGTTGAAGAAGAGTACACTTGCAAGATAAATGTGACACTTTCTAATGTCACAATGGAGGGACAACTACGCAGGTTGATTTTAGCGCTGCTCATCGTGGACTATATTGCTGTCATTGTTCATTTGAGTCAAAGCATACAGTTTGAAAACGAGGCGCGGCTCCAACTAGAAAACAATGTTTTGATGCATTGGATGTGCTGAATGTGCATATTAAGGCAGTACAGGAGGAGGCGCACATTAATAATCCTCCAGGACTGTAACATGCTCATGTTTAACCCAAACAATGTGTCATGTGACTGCAGTTGGTTCAGATCCAAGTCGGAACACGTTCTCACCACAAACCAATGAAAAGAGTTCGTTTGTAACTGGACTGAGACCACCTCTTCAAGAAGGTCTCGGTCCGGTTGTTTTGGTGCACACCTGAGTGCAATTGCTGTGTTTACACCTGCCCAAACGAACCGCACTGAGGGGACAAACAAACTTGAGTTTGACTGAACCGAACCAAAGCACCCCAAAGCCCAGTTTAGACCAAAGATTCATGACAAGACAAAACTGTTTTAGAGTGTTGCGGCGGTGTGAAGTGACCAGTCTGAGCTTGACTGTCACCTGCAACTCAGCTGGTCAAATCGCCGGCAGCTGGTTTTAAAGCACGTCACCTGCTTCAACAGCCAATCAGCTTGTAGTGAAGTCCGCTGGTCATGACCATGAATCCCCCAACTTTATGGAGGTGAATAATCACTGAAGTACTTGTATTGTTTTCAGTCATGCTATCAGCCAGGGCTGCACAATTAATCAAATATTAATCACAATCAGGATTGACTTCCCACAATTAAATGAATATGATTGGCTGTGATATTGAATTGAACTTAAATGTGAAGGTGCAGTAAAAAATATTTTGTCCCTAAAAACAATGAACAAACGTGGTAAATAATCGCAACCTCAATATTTATCAAAAATAATCTTGATTATCCTTTTGGACATAATTATGCATAACTCTGGGGATGGCACTGGATCTCTGCTTTGGTCCAGACTGTGGATAAAAGAGGTATTATAAAAATCATCAACTGATAAAAATAAAATAATAAAAAAATACAAAAAAAAAAAGAAATAAAATAAACACATTGTAGCAGAGTGTTTCCTACCTGCCCATTAAATTGTCACTGGAACGCATTTAATGACTCACCAGTGCCCTGATTACAGAGCGGCAGTGGTGGCATTGAATAATAATAATAATGATAATAATAATAATAATAATAATAATAGTAATAATAATGATACATTTTATTTACAGAGTGCCTTTCAAAACACCCAAGGTTGATTTACAGAGCATAAATAACAAACAGAAGAAGAAACATGAATTGTGCAGACACATACTGTTGCTAGAATTAAAAAAGTAATATAAGAAATGCAGAAGATGTACAATACCAACATTGTTTTCTGGTGATTGAATTGTAGATAACATTATAGCATGAAGTCGTAGTGGTGAACTGCCATCTTTATTGAAACACAGTTTTCTCCTGTGTCGTTCAGGGAGTCAGGCCTGCTAACTGTCTTTATGTTTGTTTCTTTGGTTTGTTGGGGATTAGGCAGAACTCTGGTTGAAGTCAGTTTGGTTTTGTTCACCCTGAAGTCAAAGCTTCATTCACTGTCAGTAAATATTCACTGTGTGTAGAAATAAATCGCTCACTGTTAGATTCACTTTTGCCCTCTGTTCCTTATCGTTATATTGTGCTCTCACCCCCCCCAGACTGCAGCGTAACAAATGTTCATAGGCACATGTGTAAAATGGCAGAAAAAAGGGATCAAGGTTTTGTTTTCATGCTGGTTTCGGGGCCACATTGGTGTCTTTGGGGCCCTGACTGGGTGTGTGCTCTGCTTATGCCTTCGGCCAACTCTGCATAAATCCGTAAAGTGAAATAAATAAACGTGTGTGTGTGTTCAGTGAAATTCAAATGTTGAACTCTGTGTGTAAAGTTCCCTCTGTGGATCTGATAGCAGCCTCCGATCTCTGTTTGTCCTTTTCCGAGCCGCCCGGTAAAATGTCAGCCCGGCCAGATTGGATTGCTTTTATTTAAACCATAAAATTTATGTTTTTCACTTTCACTTCAATCTGTGAGCTCACATCACTTCAGCAGGCATTTTTTTTCCTTCAGTGTCAGGTGGACACTTTGGGGAAAAAGGCCGTTGAGAAGCTGAAAGAATCGGCGGCCTTGAGCCAGAGAGTCAGTGGCAACAACAGCGTCTGATTGGCTGACAGCCCCGTCCTCCAGCCGCCGTGTTTATCCATGCTCATGAAGGAAGGGAAAACATCTCCCCCTCTCCCCTCCGACGCTGCGCTGTGACAGGCTTAACGGTGATATGAGGGGATGTGTTATCTGCTGACTTCCAAATTCATAAATCTTTGAGATCAGACGAAATTGAAGCGGCTTGAAAAGCTCGGAGGGGAGATTGACACGTCTGAGTGGCTCTGTGGGCGCGCCGCTGCAAACTGCATGCTAATGCGCCATCATGCATATGTTTGTATGTACTCAGTGAGTGTGTGTGGGTGTGTGTGTGTTCATAACTTGTGTGCATTGTGTTTCATACAACGTATGCATACATATGTATGAGAGCTAACTCTCCACTTGTACACGCGGCAGACGCACTGAAGAAAAATCTCATTTTTTACCAGTTTGTCTGTTACTGAGCCCGAAAATCAGGTTGTCTTTTCTTTAGTTTAGCAAAACACTGCAGCAAAAACATGTTGATGTGGATGTTTTAACCAAAGCAGAGGGAGTTCTGCACCAACAGAAAGACTTCTCTTGTCCTTGTTGTGTCAGTAAGAGAAGATATAAATGGAGCACTGATAAAACTTCCCCCATGTTTACTACAGCTGAGGCTTCATAAAGCTCATTGTGGTCTGTTTGTAAAGCTGGTATCATTTCAGACATCTTGGTATCAGTGGCAGAATGATGCTTGAGTTTTGGTACCGAAATGATACTTTTTCGATACATTGCATCACCAAATACAAAAAGGTTTTATTACAAAACCCTTTTTCTTTCCACTTAAAAAGATAAGACGAACTTCCCTTTTGCATCAGTGTCGTTTGTCTTAAAGGTTCCCTGCAACCATTTAGACCTCTAATAATCTGACTCACTGGATGTAGACTGTTAGAAATCTGTCTTTGGCCGTTATTCTCCCCTGTCTGCTGGTTACCGTTTGTTACCACCTCACCCTTTTTCCCCTTAAAGGGCAGTGGCCTTGTGGGTAACCTGTGAGGGTGTGACATGTACATGTTATATGTATAAGGAAGCAGCTCTTAAGGTGTCATGGTGAAGACGCATGCAGCGAGTGGTGATGATAGCAAAAGAATGAAGTGTCTAGCTGAGCTCAAGGCTGCTGTTAGAGCTCATGAGAAGGCCATGTTTATTGTTTTGTGGTGAAGACTGCAATAAAGCCGTTGTTGGTGAACAGCACCTGAACGCCTCGCCATCCTTCCTTCTGCATAGTGGTCCAGACTGCTAGATGCTAGTTACCAGCTAATAACAAGCCCAGCTAAAATTAATGCTAATGAGCCAGCATGTTCCCGACTACGGTTTGGAGCTGGTAAACTGTAACTGGGATAACAACCAAATAACTTACAGGCTTAAAATGGCAAGTTTTGATTAAGATTTGGATTGTACAATCACACGCTGGACAGTGCCTGTGTGAGCACACGTGCGTCATGGAACCTGTTGTTCTTCTTCTGAGCCAGTGTTACCAGGTTAGAGCAGCCACATTGCCTGTGTGAGAAGTGCTACTCATCTATTGAATTAGAGTATGACTCAGTTTTCACCAAATATAGACTGTGAATGTGGTCTTTGTATAATCACATTGACACCACAGGTTCATGTCTGTATCTGTCACAGACATGAAGAAATATGATTTCCAGCGCATCACATTCAGACATCAAAGTCAGATGACAAAGGGCTGATATTTGATGAGTTGGGGTGAGAATACGTTGCTTAAACACAGAGCAGCAGTACTGTTGGTCGTAGTAAGTAATATTAAAGTCAAGCTCTTATCGACAGGAATTTAGTTCTTTTTAAAGATGCAATTTTAAGTACAGCATGTGATTTATGATATGACTCTAATTGGCAATTTCATATATTGTGTTGTTGATTCTCATCATGAACTCACTGTTACTGATTATGTTAGTGTTTCTGGATAAAACAACTAATTAAAAAAAAAAAAACTCAGAATATAATGTTTTCTGTTGGTTCTGTACCATGGCATTTTTATGTAAAGTTAATTTTGGATTTTTTTCTCATACTCTTACTCATGCATTTAGTTTGAACACAATTGCAATAACAAAATGTATTTTTAGTTTCTGAAAACCACAGATACAGTATGTTTGTGCATTATTTTGTGGCAGGTACATTAAAACTTTCAACAACAACAACAGTTTCAGCAACACTTCAGTTAATGTGTGGTTACGTTCAGGCACAAAAGAACACATAAATATTTAGTAAAAGATCATGTTTTGGTATATTTTGCTTTTACTCTGGTTATTTAATTTTGAGTACTTATGTAAACACTTGTACATTGAGAGCAAAGCCTACCGGAGCCAAATTCCTTGTATGTACACACGTACTTGGCCAATGAAGCTGATTCTGATTCTGAAAACACTTCTCATTTGGTGTCACAAAAGCTGCTTGAAAAGCAGGGACAGGTTGGTAAAAATGGCCTGTTGTCATTCTGAAATTGTTTAAGTTTTTGACATGACACAACATGTGTGGCATGATGCACTGCTGTCAGTTTGTAACAATGCTGGACCGAACCTATAGTGGTGTTATGACATGGCACAAGTTGGCCATGATGCCTGTTGTGACAGCATGATATGAGGACAAAAGGTGTCAGTTCATAACGTTGCCAGACGTAACCTGTCGTGCCAGTAGGAAACACCACAGGATGGCACAAATTTGAAATGCCGCCGGTAACGACACAATATAAAGAGCTGGAAAGTCTGGATGGGTCCAACAAACCCCAGTGTTCACCTTCCATGTGATTGTAAAGTCACACCCCGTTCTTTTTTCCTAAACCTAACCATATGCGTGTGTTGGCTAAATGTAACCACATGTTTGTTATTGAAGGAAAAAAGGTCAATTTGCACTGTTGTACCGATGTAGTGCTTTTATTTTGAAAGAAACTGTACATTTCCTGTGAAAACAGAAGTGTATATTGATGGAAAACAATGCATGTAACAGGCTGAATTGATACAGCATCTCAGAACGTCAACAACCAATACACCCAGGGTACCTTGGACGTCATATGTTGACGTGGAAAGTCCATGACCAAATGTCAACATGTGATGAGGTCAGAGTGAGAATATGTTAATAGAGTTGGAAGGTCCCCATAGGGCGGGCTGGAGGGGTGGTGGATGAGTTCAACAAACCCTGGACTTTCACCAGGGAGCCCACTGTACACCTCCTGTATGAATGTGGAGCCAAACCATGATGCCACATGCTTTCATTGACATCCCTGCTTTGGTAGTGGTGTCCCTGCAACATCAAAAGCAGACGCGGGAGAATTCCTAGCATGTGACATGTAGGCGTGAAAGGCCACTGACAAAGCTGTTGAGGACCTGTTGGGACAGACGCAGCAATGTCTCGCTAAAACATAATCAGATGTGTCTACTGGACTTGAACAGTGGTCAGTAGCTTAGCGGGGTCTTCTAGGTGTCACACCATCCACCATCTCCTCCACCTCCTGATGACAAAGCTCATATACTGTGTCACTTTAGAAATGTTGATATGAGATGTACAAGTGTAACTGTGGTTTGCAAAAACGTACAACATTTTCTTCGGGTTTCTGTCCTGTTAGTTTGCAATTGAGAAAGTGCCAAAATGACCAGCTGATACTATGGTGAAATACTGAGGATCGAGATTATTATATCAAGTGGATTTTCGCCCACCTCTCCTCCCTATTCCCAGAAGAAATACCTGCTTTTGTAGCATGTATGTACTAGTTGGTGTAGTGAATACTATGTACTGAACCAAAGATGCTGTCACACAGCTGTCACGGCTAATAAACTCAACACTCATTTATGACAAGAAATCCCAGCGTTCAGGGGAAAAGATTATTTTCCCCAGAAATAACATTTAAAGTACAAGAAAACCTTCAGCCCTAGTTAGAGTCAAGAATTTTCGCAGTGTGTATGTGTGTGTGTGTGTGTGTGTGTGTGTGTGTGTGTCATTGCGGGTGCGTGAAGGCAGCAGCGTGTTGGGTGAAGATTGAGTCTGAGATGGAGTGTGAGATGTGAGCGCTCTGCCTCCAGATAAAAACACACTCTCTCTCTCTCTAATTCATTTTCCTTCCTCTGATTTATCTTGTTTTCCTCCGTCTTGTCTGCTCATGCCCAGATAAAATCCCCCAAATTGCATCACCCACCCCTCTGTAGCCTCTGTTTCAGGCTACAGTGTAGTGCAACAAAAAAATAATAATGCATCTGGTATCTCTTAGATTTGAGTTATAACACCATTTATACAGCCGACAACTCTTTTGATGTAATTATTTCGTGTCTGTGCCGAGGCGTCCGGAGATGATACAAATATCACAGAGGGCTTCGGCGGCAGCCTCGTGCTCTGCCAACAACACGACTGCAGACAGCAGCAGAGTGTGGAGTTGCTCCGAGAAGTCACCACTTTGTAAAACTTTTCAAACTTACACTGCGACTGCACAAAGTATACTGACCCAGTATGTTACTCTTTGGTTTCTGTCCAATTAAGAGACGAGCGATTGTTGAATTTTATGTCAGAGGTCTCTGGTTGCTAAAACAGGATTTAGGCTGTTATCTTGACCTTTATCACATTATCTTTATATATTGTTTTTATTTTTTATTGAATACTTCTCCCACTTTATCTCTGACAGTTAACTCCTGCTGTGCTCAGATCCAACGTATCCTCATGGAACGGTTCGCATGATATCCTACGAAAATTCACACACAACAGTTCATAAGAAATTCTACGCGTTGGTGCTCTATAATTGATGTTATATTCTTAACAGAAAGTTAAGTTACTATGGTTAGGTTTAGGAGAAGAAACATGATGAGGACGAACCTTAAAATGACTCAGAGTTCACAGGGTTCCAAACACACGTCTCCTGGGGAAAGTCCTGTATTTTGTGACCCAGCCAGCACCCCAACCTGCCTCCTCTTCCACTTTCATGTTCACGCCCCTCAGTGCATTGGTCACAGGATCTGCACTGGGTCAGGTACCTAACATGTGACCCGCAAAAGCTGTGTTTATAAATTCACAGGTACAGGATCTGGCAAAAATGAACAGGCAGGTGGGCAGCAGGTAAGAAAAAAAAATATTTTTCAGAATAAAACAATGTATATATTAATATTTTGACATCTAAATCACTATTATTAAGCTGAAGTTCCTTTTATTTTGAAAGTAAATGACACAAGTGGAGGCTTTGACCCCGTCATCACATTGGTCACTAACATGGAGGACTCCAGCCATGAGACTTTGCAGCCTGAGGATGAGGTGTCAGCCTACATGGAGTTCGATTTTGAATGTTGATCATTAAGTTTAGGGCTTTAGTACTTAACAGTGGCAAACACTGGATGTTTTAGTTTTTTTTTTGTAGTCTTACATAAGTGATTTTGTTCAACAATACTCTCTTCAGTTGCTTCACTGCTGAGCAGCCCTGTCTCCTCAAAGTTATGTTTCTATACGACTAATATGAGACCACAAATACATTTTAGGGAAACATACTGAAAAGAGCAAATTACATTTTCCACCTACACTGAATGTACACTATCCAGTTGTAGTGACTGCAGCATTTTTTTGATGACATTTATCCAAAAATCCCAAGTTTTTCCACCCTTAACAAGTGCTTTTGTTGCCTAAGACAGGACTCCAGTGCTGTCACGGCCAGACGTATTTTTCTTTGTATATGTTATTGTCAGTGGCAGCTGACATCTCTGCTGCTGATTGGCTGATCTGGGGGCTTGGCCAACTTAACATCTGGCTCAGCTACAATAGAGCTGAGGGTCGAAGCTGGCAGCAGGGCACTCTCCTCCTGGGCTTTCTAAACTTTGTAACTCTGTTATTTATGGTGTAGTTGTACCCTGGACAGTGAGCTGTTTCATTTTGTATTGTGTGTTGCTTCCTGCCGGATTGGCTGTTTGATAGCGGTCTCACTCATTGCTTGTTATTTAAGTATTTTAGTATGTGATTTAGCTCTGTGCTAGCTTAGCTTTGCGCTAATCCCATTTGTATATATTGTAAACAGTATTGATTCATTCTGTAACTGCTTATTCTCTTGAGGGTCGTGGGAAGGCTGGAGCCTATCCCAGCTGACATTTAGGGGCGGGATACTCTCTAGGCAGGTCGCCAAACTATCACAGGGCTGACACATAGAGACAGACAACCATTCACACTCACATTCACACAGACGGACAATTTAGAGTCACCAATTGACCTGCATATCTTTGGACTGTGGGAGGAAGCCGGAGTACCCTGAAACAGTGAGAACATGCAATCTTTGCACAGAATGAATGCACCCTGGGTTTGAACCAGAAACATTTTTGCTGTGAGGCGACAGAGCTAACCACTACTGGTACCGTACCACCACCAGTTTCAACATAACTTAGCATGAAGCCAAAGGGGTGAACCACTGTTGAAAGTGTTAGGCCTAGCATTGTATTTTTGTTTGTAGGGTTTCGGCAGCACTGTGGGGAAAGACAGGTGGATTTTCTTTGATATTGTGGCTGCGGTTGACCCTCGAGTCTTTGACAATTTTGTGTCCTGAGTGTCTTCATATCACCTGCATTTAGCAGAGAACCATTATTTGTAAGCAACTTTCCTATCCAGTGTATTAGCAATAAATTGCTCACTGTTGTTCATTCAGACATGCTTTCTGTTTCACCTTTCATGTTGCTCTCTAAAACCTCCAGACTGGGACATAGTGGGTGTACAAACTTGGGTTTGCGCCGTTGTCCTCCTGAGTCACCTCTGTCCAAAGCCTACACGGTACGGGAATGTTTCGTTACCTGGACATAATGCAGGCAGCGTTAACGTTGCTGCTGCAACATTATGAGAAAGGCAGTTAAGTAACATACCAACATAATTTCTAGGAGATAGGGTTGTGGTGAGACATGTGTGCAGCGTCATAACACGAGCCATCAGCAACAAGACTGAGACACGTCCGTTCATTAGGAAGAAACAACAGAAGATCAACATCCAGTCAGGACTTGTGTGAACATTCACAGGACTTTGTTATCTTGTCACATTTGTCCGTCCTGTTATAACATAATTTGTCCACTTATCTGTTTTCTTTGGTGAGCTCCTTCAACAACATGTTTCTCCTCCTCGACTGATTTTGGTTCCTTTTGATCTGATTTTCATTAGTGATTTTTAGGAACTACTAAAACACGTTGGGAATTCATTGGCTCTGTTTTTAGAAAAAGAGGTTGGCAGATTGAAAAACCAGCTCTCCATCTGTGTTTACACCATGTGTCGTATTAATTGGCCTGATTATCAGACAGAGTTGCCCTTTTGCTTTCAGGCTGGTGCCCAGTGTGACATTGTGTTTGTCGCTCCGACCATCAGCAGTGACTGACGTATCTGTCTTGTTACTATCATCTTCAGGAGACATGGCAGCTGTAAACTTTAGTTGAAGAAATACTTTATTTCTGTATGTTGACTCACCACATCCTGTACAGCTGCGTCCACGCCTGTTGTCGTGTCTGTGTCCCTGTTCTGACTCCGTCAACAAAGCGCAGATCGGCTCGGGTGTTTTTTCCACCAAGTAACACAGACATCAGTGAACTGCTGAAACAATCCGAGTGAGAGCTCGCTGGCTGTTCTGCCTCCAAAATAAGACATTTCACACAGTTAATGTGGTTCTGCTTCACTTGTTTCGACTGCCTCTTTTCTCTTTTGAGAAGCAAATGACCGCCGGCTCGACAACTCCGGGGCAAAGTAAAATATCCCCATTAAAACTTTTTCTCAATGGGGATATTTAGAGGAATGTAGAGGGTTAGAGGAATATGGCGATAAACTTTTTTCAATTTGTATTTTCAGCATATAACCAGATCATTCCAACAGAATCACAGTGGCATGAAAATGGGAGGCGGCCTTGTTTGTCTTTCTGGGTTCTCAGGTTAACTTTAATTGGTTTCACATAATGAAAAAGACTGCTGACGGCATGTTTCCTCTGGATCTACGAGCACACCATCAGCCGGCTGGCTGTCACCTGTTGTGTTCAACCGCAACTTTCAACAGAAACAGGTCTGTTTGGTTTCTCGTCAGCCGACTCCTCCGCTCCTCGGCGGCGTAATCAGCCTTCGGGAGCGGCTCGGTTCATCCTGATCAAACCTTTCATTAAACTAAACAACTTGTGTTTTACATGAGAGGAAGGAAATTGTACTTTTCTTGAGCAATCCTTTTAAAAACCTCTGTTGTGGAGAGCCATCGTGGCGAGGCGAGGCGATGCGTCGGTTGATTGACACATCCAAATGAATGAACAGTCTATTGAGAGGTCCGTGGTATATCTTTTTCACATCATTACCGAGAACATCAGTAATTTCCATCATGAATACTGCAGCGTCCCCTGACAGGCTCTCATCGCGCTCCGACATCCATCGGGGGAAATGATGGTATTAGACGGGAGGCAGACTCTCGGGGTGAGGCTCCGTGATGAGAGGGGGGAGGAAGGGAGGGAGCTAATTACCCTTTTATTACCAGGGACCAAACCCCCGTCCCAGGAGGCCTCGCCTGGCCCTGTTTGAGACGAGGAGGATCCGGCACGCCACATTACCTCACTCTTCCCTCTGTACTGCCTGTCGCATTAAGAGCTGCATGTACATACAGAATGTCTGTTTCTGTCAGAGCACTCATTTCATTTAGGAGCCGCCTGTTCACCTGCAGCATCACTCCTCCAAACGGGCCGCCATCTTATCGTTAGCATAAGACAGGTAGGAAGCTATGGAGACTGTAAGGCCTCGTTTATGCTCAATGTTAGATAGCTTGCAGATTCGGACGAACCGAGCAGTACAACTGGAGATCATGAAGGCAGATTTAGGTAGTTCGTGTGAGACACGACAGTAGGAGGGCAATAATAGTGGAGCAGAACCAATTGGCAATATAGTGGAAAGAATTGTCTGTGCAAATGTCCAGATGTATTTAAGGGCCGCACAGACCACCGCATCTACAATGCTCTCTCTTTAAAAGGTACAATATTACGACCTCCTCCACTGTTGCCTCATTTATTGTCTGACATGTTTGACTGCGCCCTCTAGTGTCATGCATAGCCTGTATCTATGACGACATGAAGGCCGCATGGAAGTATGAGGGCAATGACATTTACAACGTTCGAAATGGAGGGAACTTTTTTAATAGTAGTAGTATATCCCGGTCATTTTCCAACTTATGGTAAACCATATATACACAAGATGTACGTAAAGGGAGTATAAATAAGGCTTAAGATTGATTTATACCATATTTTATTTTCATGTCATACTCAGTGTGCACAGCCATAGCGATGTACATGACATCAAATGTCAAAGATGCACCGAAAAAAAAAAAGGAATAAAATATGTTGCTGTGAACTAAAGTTAACTGAGAAAAATTTCTGTGCACACCTGAATGTATGACGGGTGCATCCAGGGCCATGGCCAGAATTTTGAAAATACTGACCTTGAAAGCACTCACTGCCGTCCAGGTAAAGGAGTCATCTTTTCTTTAATCCATTCATCCGTTTTCTGTAACCGCTTATCCTCTTACAGGTCGCAGGGGGGCCGGAGCCGATCCCAGCTGACATTGGGCGAGAGGCCAATGACACCTTCGTTTACAACTTTGTACCACTTTTATTTTATTGCTTTTACGACATATATTTTTTTCCTATTTTATATGGTTGTTTCTTTACTATTTTAACTTGCACTCCATACATCTTTAGTGTTCAGACTCAGAGACTGTTTTGTTGCTGTACAAGTTTCTACTCTTGTCACACCTTGATCCCTGAGAAAAACTCTCTCATTCTGCTTTGCTTGAAGATGTTTGGTAGAAATGACAATGAACTAGTTTGGATTGATTGATTGAGGCGAGGTACAACCTGGACAGGCTGTCAAACTATCACTTTTCCACTGGTAAAAATCCATCAACACCCAGTAACATCTGGCTTCTGTATTTAATGTTAAAGGTTACAATCGACATTTGCTTCAGCCAGTTCTCACTCCCAACTTGGCAAATACAGTTGCTTTGTTGGTGGACCTTGGCAGCAGACACTGACGCACAGAGGGACCCTTAGCAGTGGTATGATACACACCAGACAGCAGCTGTTTCTGACACTGCAGGCAACTACCATTACCGTTTGCAAATTTATTTCAAATATATTTATTGTGTAGTATATCAACAATGCAATTCTTTGTAATGTAATGTAATTCCAAGTACAGAATTACACAAATACAATATCAGTAACAGAAGGCATTTGAGTGTGATATGTAACTCTGTAGCTTAGATGACAAAAAAACCAAACAAACAAAGAAACAATAATTGAGGATAAATAAAAGGACGTTTGCAAATTTAGTCTGCACCGAGTTTGAGAAAGAGACATAATAACAAAGACGTTTCAAAAAAGTAACCACTGTAACAGTTTCACTGGCCTCCATGCTGATTTTTACTGTTCACTAACCTGATTTCCAGCCCATCTGTGACATCGAATGTGACACAAAACAAAACAAAAATCAGAGAGGCGTTTGTCCACTGCAATGGAGAAGCAGTCTATTGCCTAGGTTTTCAAGTATTAAAAAGCAGGGGGTAATACACACAGACATTAACACCTACAGACACTTAACCCAACCTGCATGTCTCTAAACTGTGGGAAGAAGCCGGGGAAAAACCCAGAGGAGAACATGCAAACTCCACACAGAAGGGAACCACCCAGCCAGCTGGTTCAAAACCGAAACCCTTTTGGGGCAGCAGTAGCTCCGTCCATTGGGACTTAGATTGGGAACCGGACGGTCACCAGGCTCAAGCCTCAATCTGGACAAAATATGGAGCGTGGACTGGTAGATGTAAAGGTGCCCATTCGCCTCCTGGGCATCACTGACTTGCCCTCTAACAAGGCACTGAACCCCCAGCTGCGTGCGTCCAAGTGCAGCCCCCTGGCTCTGACATCTCTTCATTTAATGCATGTATAGGCCCTGTTTGTGCATATCTATGAATATCAGGCCTGTGTTTATATGACAAGAGTGAAAAAATTTAAATTTCCCCTCAGGGTATTTCTTCTTTTTGCTGTGAGGCCGGCAGTGCTAACCACTTCACCACTGTGCCGCCCCATCTTGTCTTACAAACAATCCATAAAACATCACACAAAAGAAGATGCAAATGAAATGTCAGAGCAAACTTGGCAAGCTATCAGAAATGAGACCCACATGTTCCAAATGCCAAAAGAATCAGACAAATGCGATGTGTAAAATCTGCGCATTGTGTATGTTAGGAGCTCTTTTCAGAGCTAACAGTCGAATATGGCCGATTTCCACACACCTAAATGTGCTGCTATGTGCTGAAGATCAACACTCAATGAATACAATTAAAACTCCCACACACTGTCGCTTACTGCTGCTTTATTCGTTTAATACGAGTTCATGGTCGTGAGAATGAACTAATGCACAAACTTTATATAAAAATACCTTCCTACACACCTCACACCTCACCCAAGATCAACCTACAGTCTCTGGCACATAAAACTGCCTTTATAAACATCACTGAGTTCTTTCTCTGGATGATAGAAAACATTTTAGTTGGACATATTTGACTCCTCTATAAAACATAAAATAGAGTTCATTTCTCAGGAATCACATGTCAAACATTTAAATTGGACTAATGGAGATGTAGCTCACAAACACAGAGGGACCTTTGACTTCTTGATTCTGCTCAGTATACTGAATACATTCTATGTCGTATTTATTTTTGGATGTGAAACTCTGCACTCAGATGAAGGACTGTTGCTGTTGGCTTGTATCTGCACAACAGCTGCCGCCCACCGGGCTTTTCACGGCACAGCGGCGCCCGAGGCTTACCGAGAGAAAATAATGTGACAAACAAAAAGCATCTGACCGGTGAGAGTCCTCTGGGCTGAAACACATCGCTGATGAGTGATGCTGAAGGAGGACGGCTGCAGTCAGTCACACAGAAACCAGGCAAACTGCAGCCGCCAGTACACAGGTTTGAAAAATAGGAAACAAAAGGAAACATCTGATCACTGGTTAAGTCCACAGCACCTTTTGGAAAGTCTACCAAGGGCTGCACAGTCCTGTAGATTTCTCCTCCAGCACATCGTCCAATTTGGTGATGCAGTTTTGACACTGTAAGGATAAAATCATGTTGATATCCAGACCTGTAAAAGCCACCACTGTAAGATAATAAATATACATTTCATATGATAAGAATTTCCTGCTGAGCCGCAGCTGTAGAGATTAGAAATAGCTGGACTCCATTTTCATTCTGTGTGTTTTATTATGCTTCATAATATGGAGACATGAGAGCTACGCTGTTCAGTAACAGCCCAGTCACCAGAGGAAAATGTTGGCATTGTATGTTTTTGTGAACCACAGATACCCTACATAGTGTCATATTAATGTTTCTAAAGTGATGTAGCATATGAGCTGACTTTGCCATCATGCTTACAAATTATGTGCCTGGTATCGTCCTGCATCTGCCGTTGACGTACCAGAAAGCCACTACCAATGCTTGGACCTCAACAAAAGCACATGGCATCATAGTTTGGCTCTGTATTCACACAGGAAGCGAGCACCATGCTCTGGGATGAAAGTCAGGAGTTTGTTGGACCTATCCACCACCCCTCTGGTCCACCCTATAGGGACTTTCCAGCTCTATCAACACATTCTCACTCTGACCTCATCACATATTTACGTTTGGTCATGGACTTTTTATGTCGACATATGACGTCCAAGGTACCTTGGGTGTGTTGGTTGTTGACGTTCTGAGATGCCGTGTCAACTTCAGCCTGTTACATGCATTGTCTGTTTTGAAAATACACTTCTGTTTTCACAGGAAATGTACAGTTTGCATACAGTCTTTCAAAATAAAAGCACTACGTCAGTACAACACCGCAAACTGACATTTTCTTCCTTCAGTAACAAAAGCATGTGGTTGGGTTTAGGAAAAAAGAACAGAGTTTGGCTTTACCATCTTACGGGAAGCAAACACCGGCCTCCCAGGTGAAAGTCGGTGGTTGTTAGACCCATCCACCACCCCTCCTGCCTGCCCTACTCAAGACTTCCACTGCCTTTACTTTTGTTGTCCTGCTGCCTTTCCGCGTTTAAACAACGGTGACTGGCCACGTATCACGCTGACTTGAAAGGACACCTTTGATGTCGGTGTCCGACGCTGGATGTCACTGCCCAAGCACCAGTTTTCGATGACTTCAAGTGAGACCAGGTGTGCCCTATAGGGACTTTCTAACTCCAGCCATGACAGGTGCTGTGTGGCCAACTGGTAGCGAGCATAGTTCCCCTAAACCATTATTTCATCCTAACCATAACCAGGCATGTGCAGAGGGGGAGGCTGAGGGTGCTCGAGCTCCTGCCTCTTTCTGCTTGTAATCCAAGGTTGTTAAGGCAAGACCTTGTATTGTATTGTATTTTATATTATATGAAATCCAATTACAATAAAATCTGCAGTTCTAAAGTTAAAATATCCTCAAATAATCATCTTTGTTCTGTCATAAAACCTTTCATTCATAACTTAACTGAAATTTTTAATAGGGTCAGCCACAACAGTAACCTGACTATGAGGATACAAAGCTTTACATGATTTTACTATAAGTTCTTCATATCCCTCAAATCTGTGCAACCTAAGTTAAAAAGTTAATCCATTAACCATAATAATTGATAAAAGTACCAAAATTGTCATCAAAAAAAATGTATACAATTAAACTGTACATGTTTATAACCAGATTTTACGAAATGAAAACACAAAAGACACTGATTCAAAAGATTCTTAAATCTAGACACAAAATATTTCTCATCACTCCACAGGTTATTTTAAGGTTTTTGAGATATTCCCATTTTTATGAGCAGAGTGCAAAGGTGTTGTGATGGATTTATTATTCATTCCTCTGGCGCCACTGCGCATTTTTGCACCAGACAAAGCATAGCGGAACGACTTCATTATGACTTCATTATAGTCTTCTCAAAAGCTGGCTCACTGTTGCTCGATGATTTTAGCATCTTCACTTCTGACAGTAAATCCATTGAAAGAGTGTCCTCATACAAGTACCTGGGTATATGGATAGATGACAAGCTTTCATCTAATGTACATATTGCTGCTGCGTCTTTTATTTTACAAATAAGTTGTGGACTTAAACTTGTGGAGGCTACTTTTCTGTCTGTGACTGATTACGGTGACATATTGTATATGCATGCAACCTCCTCCATTTTACGTAGTCTTTATTCAGTGTACCATGCATCGCTGTTTTATTACAAATGCAGAATCACTTACTCATCACTGCATTCATTATGATTGGGTGGATCGGACGTCATTGACCATTTGTTGACAAAAGCACTGGTTTATTTTGATCTATAAGACAATATTGGGCAAACTTCCAGCCTACCTCTGCTTCCTTCTGTGTGTCAGTTCTGTTAGTTACCAGCTACACTCCTCCAGGTGGTTGCTTTTCCATGTACCCTGGGTTTTGACAGATCTAGGGAAAACTGCATTTTCCTGCTCTGCACCATGGACATGGAACAATCTTCAAAAAGATCTAAGATTAGAAACAATTATATCCATCAATGAATTTAATGGCATCATAAAGAATGTGGTTTTGATTGGCTGCTACCTTGGCCAGGTCTCTCTTGTAAGAGCGTTTCAATCTCAATGGGACTTCCTGGTTAAATAAAGGTTAAATAAAATAAATAAATAAAAGACAAAAATTGTAGCAGCCTGTTAGCTATTATGGATATTATTTTAGATGTATTCAAACAGACGATGCAAACAACAATCGTTAGCTGCCGTCTGCAGGAAGACGGCGGTAGGACATATTTTAGGTGTTAATAACAAGCAAGACGATCACCTAAGTTTAAAGGGACTCATCCTCTGGGGACCATGACTTTCTCTAAGAAGTTTTCTCCCGGTCCATCGAATATTTTTTGTGATATTCCAGTCTGGAGTCAAGTGTTGACCTGACAGTATCGTCACTGAATGTGCTAACGTAGCTAAAAAGTGTATTCAAAAAGTGAGAAGAAGACGTTCTGCCCTCGGTCTGACCTCACTGAAGCCAACGAGACGCTTAAAGACTGCATCTCAGACACTTTATCCCACACTAACTTATAAAAACTGTTTTTGTTGTTTTTTTGTCTTCCAACACAATTCCTCCTGCAGACTTTGTGTTGCACGGAGCGATGCGAGCATGGTGTTGACGCTGTAGTACACGGCCCAGTCCTGATTCAACCCCCTCATTAACGAACAGAAACACCATCCGTGGGGCTTGGCTGTCACTGTTCACATTACAAGTTCATAAGCCCATCTCTAATTCATGGAGGGGAGATTACTGTGTGTACACTGTTGTGTGTTTGGGAAGAGTTTCAAAGGGAGCTCGCTGGTTGATTTCGTGCTTTCCGTTTCAGATGGGTTAATGAGTCAGACTCAGACAGCCAGAGTACGAGCCTCGTGCTGGTGGAGCTGCGAGCTTCCAGGAGGAGGTAATTTATTCTGTTATATCTCATTTCTGTGTAAACAACAGGTATTGTCATCCACATTCTGCACAGGTAATTTTTGGGGGGGTTGAACACATGCACATTTTTCCTCTCTGGGTTTTTATCTTTATTTTATTATTATTAGTAATATTTGATGATTACTGAGCTGTCAGAACAAACACAGCTCCCTCTGAGTGGGATTCATCCTGCACGACAGGTTTGGTTAATTTCATTTGCAGTAATTTTAATGAAGCATCCTTCAGGGTTTGTACTTATAATAACAGTATTACTTGTGAAAACTCTGTCACAGTGTATTTTCTTTTTTGTACCGAACATGCTTAGTGCCACAATATGCTGCCTGCTCTTTGGAAATGCACTCAAAGCCTGAGCACATATTATCAGGTGACTGAGGGCTTGTACTCATTATTATCCATACATTACTTTACAGCACTTTATGGTTGTTAAGTATTACTAGGCAAGTCAAGTAGCCTGACTTCCTCTGAATAAACTACGTACCATCTTTGAATATGGTATTTAGGCTCTTAAAGGTCGACTCAATCTACATTCTTCACCGGGTTTTTCAAATGGAAATGTCCACTCAGCCGTTAGCAAAGAGCCGTGATTTAGGCGAGAGCGCTGATGGTAATAATAATAACTAACAGTTAGTTTGGAATTTTTGATGTGGGCACTTATCCAGAGGCAGTGTGACATTTTCACTGCTGTACCTTGGCAACCATAAGCTCTATTTGACGGGGAACTGAAGGCGTTATATCGCTTCATTCCAAAGTCATCAAATCTCACCGACTTCTCAGTTATTTAGACGTTGGAAACTGACACCAAGGAAGTGTATACCATTTCATACAAGCCCCCAGGACGTGTGCTGGATTGAAGCTTATTTTTGTAGTGGCCAAACAGTGTTACTGCAATTTCCGGGGTCCATCACGTGATGCCATTGGGCCCAAAAAGGCTTTTTCCCATTGGATTATATTGGGAAAGAGAAGTCCGTAAATCAGTGGATACATTTTTTTTGAGCATCACAATCCCCACAAAATGATTTGTTTCACTATCAGGATTTAATACATTCAGTCTGATAACATTTGGAAAGTCAAGGAGAGCTACAAGATTAAATCATATTATCCAAATTCAAGTTAGCGAAGCGCTACGCCCGAAGTCAACTGCTCGGCCATGCTCAGTGGCTGTAAGTCTCTAGTGTGCCTGCTCTGTGGGCCCCATGATGCTGAAGATCTGGGTACTTTAATATCTTGGAGACTGAGCATCTTTGGCTTCATGTGACACTGAGTAACTTTCACAGGAATGACCGGGGTCTCACCTCCAATGCTGTATCCAGGTCTCTTAATACATCCATGGTTTCACACCATTGACGCAGCTTGTTGTTATGTGTTATCTTGGGTTACAGAGCACCTTTGGTCGTGTAAGGCCTTCAGTGTCTCCGGTGCGTACGTGCAGTCTGATTTCATCAAGTGATGCCAGTGTTGGTTGAAGGCTATCTGGAGGTCAACCATCTGGAGTTAGAAAGAAGTGAGCTCTCCAGACCTCTGTAGCCTGCTGCTTATCTCTGCTGCAGGATACATTAGCTGCCAACAGCATTACACACCACAATCTCTTACTGAGCTATCAGTGGTCGAGATGCATTGTGGGTATTGTAGGCCCTGGGAAGGGGAAAAAAGGCAATATCTCTATTCTTTTTTGTTTTGTACTGTCGAATATGAGTCTGGCATCGGTGTAGGAGTGAGACATTAAATCAGAGGGTACATGAACAACATCAATGTGTCCGTGAGGACTGGAAGAGACAAATTCAGCCATTGAAAAAAAAATACACACAACTGTGATCACGTAATACACTTTTCTCCCACTGAAAAAGCAAGCTTTAACCCACATCTTAATCATAATGTCGGAGTTTATTACTCATCTATTCATTAGCTTCTATCTACCTGCTGTGACACAACACATTGTAAATGAACAAAGTCACATGAGTCACTGCCACATGAACAAAGTGAAGCGACCAAAATGGAGACAAATAAGCCGATTTACTTTCTCCAAATGAGTTAAGAGTGAACTTTGCCAACTTTGACAGTAGTGACAGGACAATAAGGCCATCTCTGTTCTGGACACTCAGAGATGAAACCGATATTGATCCTCTCATCTGACTCTGGGCGAGTCAACAAACAACAGCATTTCCCCAAATGTCAGAGTTCTCCTTTAATTAGGCATTTGTAGAAAACGGGAGCGTGTGGCGAGCAACTCTGACGTATTGATACTGATTATGATGTACAGTTGGACACTTCAGCCTGGACGCGACAGCTCCGAGCGCTCGGCCTGATGTGAAATTGAGCCCCTCTGGCTGCCATCTGCTGCAGAAAATACCTGATCCTCATAAACAAACACAGTCTGCCTCGCCTAGCCTCGCCTCGCCTGGCTGCTGCTGCTGCTGCTGCTTCAGGCCCGTATTCACACACCAATCAATGAGGGGATCCCGCACACTGATATATAGGCCGCGAAAATTGGCTTTCTTCTCCTTCAGAAGATTCTGGTGATTACCTATATAGTGCTGTTGATTGGAGATTGATCGCAGGTTGAAATTAAACAGCAGTGGGTCCCCTTTTCTGTGATTTGTGCGAGGCTCGGTGCACTGATGGAGGATGATGGAAAGAGGAGGAGGAGGATGGAGGAGCTGACAGCTGAGGGCACACTCCAAAAAATCTCCATCTTAACAAGTCATTTATTCTGTTATGAAGTCCTCAAGATCTTATTTTCTTACAACAAGTGAAGAAATGAGCCAATCCTCTGAGATTATGGTACCAGCTTTCAACAGTAATCACCTGTTTTTAGACTTCTATTCTTCAAATATGTCATAGTCATTTTTTTAATCAAACTAACATGTCGAATACATGAAACTGTTCACCTGTGATCCACTGTCGAAACCAACAGCTGTCAGAGTAAACACAGAAAGTCTCTTCTGCTTAAAGGCTGAGTCATCAACCGACAGGTTCTCTGAAATAATACGAAGACAGTCAGAGAGAAGAAACCTGCTTTTGCAATTGCACTTAAAAAGCAGGGTAAAGCCTGTGGCAGAGTCCTGCACAAGGTCCAGTACCCTTGGGCCGGCAGCTGGTGAGAACAAAAATTTAGTTTTTATTGTTCAGAATAACATAAATGATAAAGTTGTTTGAGTGATTGATCTAAATCACTATTATTATAAAGACGTAATTCCTTTTATTTGGAAGTCAGTGACACAAGTGGAACCTTTGACCCCATCGTCACATTGGTCACTGATGTGGAGGTCTCCAGCCATGAAACGTTGCAGCCTGTGGATGAGGTGACAGCCTACACAACACATTCTTACTCTGACCTCATTACATACTGATGGTTGCTCATGGCCTTGCGACGAAGAGATATGACATGCAAGGTACCCTGGGTGTGTTGGTTGACACTACTGTTTTCACAGGAAATGTACAGTTTGCATAGTCTCTTTCAGAATAAAAGCACTGCATAGGTACAACACCGCAAATTGATGTTTTTTTTTTTTTTAATTCAACAACACATGGTTACGTTTCAGAAAAAAAGAGCAGGGTTTGGCTTTACAGTCTCACAGGAAGTGAACACCAGCCTCCTGGGTGAGAGTTGGTGGTTGTTGGACCCATCCATCACCCTTCCTGCCGATCCTACTCGGAACTTCTGCCATCTTAACTGTTTGTTTTTGCTCAGCTGCATTTCCCCCTGACACGGACATGCACTATTAAACAGTACAGGCAACCAGCTATGTATCATGCGGACGTGAAAGCACGTTTTTTCACTGACCAAGCGCCGAAGACTGGGTTGACCTATATCAAGTTCAAGACACCCAAGGAGGATCCTTTAGAGGTTTTATGGTGGTGGAAGGAGCATGCTGAAATGTTTCCTAACCTGGCAGTGATTGAATGTTTTCACCATCCAGTGAAAGAGACGTCTCCTCTGCTGGATTTGGTATTCAAGAACAGAGAACCCAGCTTAATGTGAGTGACTGTAGCCTGTGTACTGTTTGATCACAGGTGCGGGTCAGGTCGCCGGACTTTTATTGGTGTAGCTTTGACTTAGACATAATGATGAGTAACAGGTCGGTTCTGGTACTGAGCTTTACAGGTAAGGGCGGGTGCAGGTTTCCAAAAACGGACCCGCGCAGGACTCTGCTCTGTGGTTTACCTGGCATGAGCTTCATGCGTGAAAGGTGATTGAAAAACCTGGCCCCTTCGCTGCATGTCGTCCCCTCTCCGTCTCCCCCCTTTTTGAACTGTCCCAATACAGTCATGTGCGGTGAAAGTGCAAATTTTTTATAATCACAAGACATTTTTTTAGCAGAAATTTTGTCTCAACAAACCTGACACAAAACTGTTTTATCTGAATAGGACTTTTTAAATGTTTGATCTGTAATAAATCATTGCTAAAAGTCTATCTTTGTCTTTTTTGGCAGCTCCAGGTACCCATACTGTCACAGCATGAATAATCCACATCAAAATATAAGTGGTTGCTGGCTTGACAGCAGTAATCAGTGCTGCTGCTGTTCTGTGCTGCTCTGTCCTGTGTGCCATCAGTGTCCTCTTGATCTTTTTTTTTTTTTTACTGCGTGAGAAAATGGACATGTGACATGAGAGTGTGAAAAATGTCAATTGCGTGAGTCTCACAGTCAAAATGTGAAAGCTGGCAGCCCTGCACAGATACTGTAGGTGCATGTAGAGCTGAGAATGAAGTGCAAGCATGAGCAGATTATGAGACACTGGACCTCTGGACACAGATATGCAAAAGGCCTCACCACCCCTCCTACATAAGAGCAAGGCACACACACCTTAGCCCCCTTTCCACTGCACAAAAAACCACTCACTAGCTAACATCTGGCTTTTTAATGTAGTGGGAAAGGTTACATTGGCATTCACACCTCGGTCAAATGACTCCGCAGTAGTCGTGGGTGGGCATCAGCTCGGGCTCTGATGAGCATTGATGGAAACACAACATGCTAATTTTAGCACCTTAACCAGAGAGATGCAAATGATACACCACTACAAAATACAGTCCATCACCGTCCAAGAGGCGTTCAGACATCAATCCAAATTTTGTTGGCACTGAGGTTGAAAGAGAGACTGAATAAGTAAAAGAAGAAGTAACCACTATGCTGCTTTCTACTGTTTACTAACATGTTTTCCGGCCTGTTCTTGACTCCAAACATGACACAAAAACACAAACCAAAAAAAACTGGCAATGGAAAGAAGTCTATCACCTTTTTTCAACAGGTTTTCCTATGTTTAAAAAGCTCGTGTAAACACACTAATTTCGGTGGAGCAGGGTGTTTGTAGTTATTTTGCCTCTTATTTTGCATCTCTTTGTAGTGGTTATTCATCTTTTGGTTGTTTTGTCCCTCACTGTAGTTTTTTGTGTCTCTTTGCATCTCTGTGTGTGCGTGTTCATTTTAAGTTTCTTCCTGGTCACTTATTTGAGTGGCATTTTGCAAGTGAAGGCCAGGGGGCCTGCGCCCCATAAGACTGTTCAGTAATTCATTCATGTGTGCAAGGCTTGAATTTATCGTGTATTTTCGTTCTACGTATGCATCTGGCACTTTCAAGCACTGGCAGTAGCGTTGCCACATTTGATTTGAGCAAAACCAGGACATTTGAGGCGTGACACAGGGCATTAAACCACATTTCTAAATATACCATGTTAACAGTCGTAGAACTCCCTGTTGCCTCCCAGTCAGATACAGCAGTCGCTCTCCTCTTTGACCATTTATGGATGCAAGCTTCATTAAGTGCACCTGAAGTTCTAAGAAAGTGTATTAATGTACAAGTAATGTGAGTATGCTGGTTTTATACCTTGTCCATGAAAAAAAGAGCACATAATCTCCATTTAGTCTTTAATGTGTTAAAGAGACTGGTTTCCATGGACACAGACTAAGTGCATCAGTGGCTGAAAAATAAATTATCTCTGATCATAAAGTAAAAAAAAAAAAAAAAAAACTTACAGAAACATTTCAGAGTCATCCAGCCTTTTGATGCATGTGGTGATTTTTCAAAACTGACGCCAGACATCTTAATCGCAACAGCAGCAGGAGGAACAAGAGTAGCCTAACTGACATCCAGTCAGGGGCTTTCAAAATAAAATAATCTCTGCACTCCAATGTGTCAGTTATGAAGTGTAAAGCTCTCACAGTATGATGGGGAGTACAGTGGCCTTATAACTGCACAAAATAATGTGAAATGACCGGATAGCCTGCCTAAGACAGCAGCATCCGGTGCAGCGGTTGCTGGGCGATAAGGTAAACTTTCATATCTCTGTCAGAAGTTAAAAAGAAGTGTAAGCAGAGGGGCAATTGTTGCTGTGTTCTACTTATCTTTACCTTTTTACAGAAATGGGACTGGATGTCTGAAGAGCAAAAAACAGAATCGCAGTAGAAGAATCTCTGTTATTTTCTGAACTCTGACATTGTAAAGTAGAAGTACATTTTCACAAAAACAATGGGACAATTTGTGTCCTGACAAAGAATAGTCATTTTTCAGGGCAGTTGCTCAAGAAAAGTAAACAATATGTAGAATGTGTGGCAACCCTAACTGACATCTGTGATGGGCTAAAACATGCCAAACCTTTGGTAGGGTCCTTAAAGTGGGAATTTTCATGGAATAGACAGACGCAAAATCAACTAAATGACCACTTACAGCTCTTATTTAATCCTAAATTATACATTTTTTCCTTTAATATAACAGCCCTGCAGTGTGTTTTCTGCTGTTAAGAGTATTTTTGTACTTTCACAATTAACTTTTAGGCCTCTTCGTAGAGGAACGCTGGGTTCACACCCAGCTAACCTGATGATATGTTAGTAGCAAAGAAATTGGAACTAATTATAGGTAAAATAGTGAGTGATCAGCAGGTGAACTGGATTTAAAAAATGTGTCAAAGTTAATCAAATATGAAGAATAAAGTCTCCATAATGATGTAATGATGAATAAACTTTACTGGGGTCTAAATGGAGTAATTTCAGTTACAGAACTTTGTTCGTCTTCCTGAGAACTTTCAAGAAATTTAGAAAACATTTTGAAATCACAGATTGGTAAAATAAAGCACCAGATTTTTTTCTGAATGTTTACATTTATTGCATCCTTTGTAGTCGACACTCTGTGCCTACATGTTCCGAACAAATCAGTGTCCCTGTGTTTGTAGCATTAGTTGTTCGTTTAATTAAAAAACTGAGCCTAAATGCTTCATTTTTTTGCAGTTGTCCATCTCTAAAAGTAAAAAAGAAAAAAAAAACAGCTGCAGAGGAAGAAGAAGAAGAGGAAGAAGTTTCTGGACTCCTCTATCTCCCTCTCAGTGATGAGCTGTGACTTTGGAACGTGGATGCGAGACGAGCGAGGTCACCGCCGCTGGGAGAAGAACATTTTCATTGTAGCCCTAGAAGCAATTGTATTCAGCAAAGAGTTAGAGAGAGCCATTTTGTAAGGAAAAAAATGTTCTGAAGTGCTCTTTGAAAGACGGCCGGCTCCCCCTTTCATTATTCGCCGTATCTAAAGCAGAGAGAGATACCGCCATGTTAGCAGGAGGCTGACTGAGAGCTAAGTGCCCCGACTCTGACAGCTCTGCACAAATGCATATCAGCCAGAGTCGAGATGGGAACTACAGAGAGGTTTAACTCATAAAACATTTAACGGCTTGCCTCAGATTGCACTTAGAAAGTATTTAGAGCAGTATACACAGCCAAAGATAATGAGAAGGAAAGTGTGGCCCCATGTGAACCCTGAGTGAAAGTGTGGATGAATTAACACAGAAAACCTTAAAGACATTTGGCGCTTCATTTAAGAATTCGCATACGATACACTCCTGACTGAGGGCGCTTTAATCAATATCTCTGAACACGAGCGAAATCTAAGAGAAACCACAGAAGCTCGAGCAGAAGACGGGACGCTCCTGGCAAGAGCCGCTCAATATACCAGCAGAGGGATGTGCTGCCTTCACAGGCTCATGTTTGGAGTTTTTACGCCCAAATAAACTCAATTTTACAACAGCGCTAACCTGATCTGAACCAGAAAATGGACCTATACGCCCGGAAAATCTCTCAGCAGGCTCTCACTGTCATTTCTCCCAGTCAGCCTCA
The DNA here is from genome assembly GCA_019142605.1 of Cephalopholis sonnerati. NCBI lineage: Eukaryota > Metazoa > Chordata > Actinopteri > Perciformes > Serranidae > Cephalopholis > Cephalopholis sonnerati. The sequence continues at coordinate 38,057,490 of JAGQAX010000004.1, read as the reverse complement.
GTGGAGCTCTACAATACAGGGAGAGCAACAGATTCCTGCACAGCGCACAGACTTGTTTCATCTGCAGCGAAGATGGAGAGAAACACAGCAATGATAAAGTTTATTCATGTAGAATTTGGATTATTGTCTCCTGTAATCCCTTAGAATATTCACTTCCGAGTTGTCTCACAGTATCTGACGGATGTTGTGTATGAATGATGTTTGAAACCAGTTTGTGTGTTTATGGCTGCATCATTCAGTGTTTGATTCTAATGCACATCTTTGGAAACATCTGGGGCCGGTTGTACAAAGCACCTTAAGTGTCATACTTGAGAAGCAAACCTAAATTTTTCCTTAGCTGAGGATACACTCATAGGGGTTGTACAGAATCTCTTAAATAGTTTCCTTAGTCAAGGAAAGACATTAAGGCATTTACTGCACTTAAAGAGATTTTATGGCAGTAAAATTCCTCTGTTTCCATGGAGAGCATTTGTTTTCTTGCACTTGTGATAGCCCAACTGTTATCTCTAACTATTACATATATTCAATTTGATTTAAGGTAAAGCACACATCTGAACAATTTTGTTTTTTTAGTACTTTATTGGGGGTTTTCAACTTTCAAACATTACATAGTCTATTGATTAATGGTCATTCTTTGCAGCAAATAACCTGCAGTGAATTTCAAAAGCTATGAACAACATGGATCACCACTGTCCCCAAGAAGGAGGCCTTTATGTTCCCTGTCCTCAAACTCACTTGCGAGGACGTCATGAGCAACCGTTCAGCACCTTTAAACTTTGGCCACATTCAGAACTAGTCACTCTTGAGTGCTGCAGCACTCTGACACAAACCGGACAGTTCAGAAATTCGAAGCACTGTCTGGATGTACCGCTTGTTCATCCACTGTACTCATGACAGAGCACTTTCTGGGAGCAGCAGAGTGCAGAGCGGAGTGAATGTGTCATTAACTTAACCGTGCGTCAATTCATGTAGACACAAAACGCTCTGTTCCTTCGAACAACAGCTCTCTCATTTCAGTGTAAAGCATTAGATTAATACCCTTAGTCAACAGTTCAGCCACCATTATCACTCAGCGCTCAGCTGCAGGTAACCATAGCAACAGTTGTGATGCTACAGGTTCTATTAGCAGTTAGGCCCCAGGCGAGCAGGTTGCTGTGTTTGGTTATTTGTTTGCTTTTCATTGCAATGCGCCCACTGAATCACCTGTCATTAGCTTATCAGCTATTTTACTGAGAAGTTAACGCACAAATAAATAAAAAATGACAGGTGGAGGACTCTTGCTGTGGCTCTGATTGAGGCTGTCCTTTTTTTAATTGCTCTTACTGTTCATCATATTGTTTAAAAATGTAGATGAATGTGTGTGTGTGTGTGTGTGTGTGTGTGTGTGTGTGTGTGTGTGTGTGTGTGTGTGTGTGTGTGTGTGTGTGTGTGACTGTGAGAATGATGCAATGACCGAGTGTTTGTTGGTGCATTTATATGCTGCTATATGGATTGCTCTATCAAAGTTTGGTTGTACATACAATGATAATAAAGGATCTATCTGTCTATACACTAGACCCTCAGAAAGAGGAGAAATCACAGGAAGTACCACCAGCTGGTCCAGGAGCTTCACCTCGATGATGGCCGGTTTAAGGCCTATCTGCTGTCAATCCTCAGGCCCAATTACAGTTGGTAAAACGTTAAAAAGTGGTTGAGGCTACAGTTTGTTCAGATATGTTTTGGAGCTTGCCCAGGGTTAGGTGTTAGGGTTAGGTTAAAGCTGAGCTAATATTAGCTAACACAAACTATGTATGGTGCTCTGCTAACTTGTCATCACCACAACTGAAGGCCTGCCTCAGTCCTGCCAACGACGTTGTCAGGTGCTCTTTTCAACTCAAGGCGTTCATTTCCTGTTTCCAGCGCTGTCTAGGGTGACAGCCTGTTAGAGTTGCTCACCACTACCTTGTGTCTTTTATTACCTTTCTCTTATTTATGTTCTCTTTATAAAAAAAAATAATAATAAGATGCCGACAATATTCAATATTCTTGGTCATAAAGTGCACTACAACTTTTACATGATGCACATCACTACTTTAACATTATGTGCATTATTACTCATCGTCTCATCATGTATAATATAACTGATTGATTAATAGGAACAGTCTGCATTTGTCAACCATTTTAATTCATTTTTAGAACTCTTGTACTTATCTTACTTCTGTTGTTACTTCATAACGCTCTGGTTTGCTTTAGATTTTGTATATTTTGAATTTTCTGACTGATATTTAATACTGTATTGTTTCTAAAACCCTGACCCTGGGAACCCAGTGGTTGTTATGGTTACTTTTTTATATTTTGTGTTACTGTAAGTGGGGCATTCTCTGGCACAAGAATTCAGGATAAATAAAGTTCTCTTGAATTGAATTGAATTAAATTAAAAGGGTGCTCCTGCAAAAATGCAAAGTGTATAATTAAAAAAAAAAAAAAAAAGGTGCTCAACAGCACAAAAGCAAACAAAACACTCTCACTGAAAACAATTACAAAAAGAAAAAAAATTAACCACAAAAACACTTTAAAACATGAAGCAGGATTTCAACACAGCTGATCACTGTCTTTAGAGAGAAATAAATCTAAACTACATCAACAGTAATGATGCTTTTCATTTGATAAATCTGAGCTCATGGAGTGCACTACGTATGTTAAGTGTTTGCTGCCGGAGTTTAGGGACTTAAAAAGTCACAAGTTAAACAAAATTAACAACTTTGATGTTTTGCCTTATGTATCATAATGTGGTATCAGAAAACTTCCAGAGACACATATACTGAAACTTTTAAAATTTTAAAACGTTTAAAATCAGTCTAAAAATAAAAGCAAGGCAAAACAAGGAGTGGGATGTCTTGTGTTGTGTCCAGTTAACCTGACTGCTGTGTTATGTGGAAGCGAACGGCTGCAGACTCAGGCTGAACAGCGTGAGGACGAGGGGAAAACATATCTGACGGCTGAAACTCAGTTTTTCTGCCTTTTTTTTAAGCCTTTGCTCAAATGCACAAGAAAAGGAATTCAGCGGTGCAGTCGGAGGGAAATTCCCTGGGTGGGAGGTTAGCAGCATGTGGTTAAAAGCAGCATGTCTGCCTCAGTTTGCCCTCTTGTGAGAACAATTTCATCAACAGAAACTCAACAAGACCTCTCGGAAAATAAATTCAGCTCGGGTAATGAAGGAGCGGTATGCAGCGAGCGCAGGCAGAGAACATTTTCGACTTTTAAATCTCCATTATTTACACCCGGCCCGCCTTTGATATCTCGGGCCTGTGCAGAAATTCTCCCGTGTCGATCGTCCAGCCGAGCCCGTCTGAAGGTAAACCCGCCGAACCGCGGGGGAACGACACCGGCTTAACCACGATGATGTCAAGTCACTGAAACATTTTCATCATCCGGCAACAGAAGGGGAATGTTTTCAGTTAATTCTTTTCATGATTTAGTAATTCCAATTTCACTGAACTTAAACGGATCAGAGGAGCCGTCCTGTCCTTGCTCCTTTCTTCCCCCTCCTCTCACTTTTTTGTTTTCTATTTCTGCAGCTATTATTTTCTTCACACTCCAAGATGTCTTACTGCTTCAGTGTCATCATGTTGAGGTCTTTTTTTCCTCTGGCAGTTCCAGACCTACAATTCAGAGCACTTGTGATTCTCTGCTCCTTCTGTCTGGCAATCCTATCACCCCGACCATCTACCTCTCCAGCAGCCACTCCATTCTCTGCTTATGTTTGTTTAATACTCGGTGGAGTTGTCTGCCCGGGATTGGGTGTCTGAGGTGTGATGCTGAGAGATTTCCAATTGATGGGATGGAGAGGATGGGAAGGAGAGAGGGGAGAGTGAGAGGAGGTTATAGAATTGGAGGAGAAAAGAGAAGAGGCCGAGTCGATGGGCGAGCAAAGTGTTTTGGTCCAGAAAGCATCGGGGCGGACTATTTACCGCAGAAAGAGATGGCCAAAGTCGAATGGAAACTGAAAAGACTTCAGTGGAGTGCTGGGAATTCATTTTTCATGAGAAATTGCACAGTTTTGCACCAGCGTATTGAACCGCAGTACTTAAATCCTTTTTACTACAAAAGGCAATAGAGCTCAGCATTAAAATGATGAGCTGAACTCTGTTTGGCTTCCATTAAATCCCTGCCACTGCTCCTTTGAGCCAAATGTGTTGTGATTTTTGGTAGATCCACTGGGTTTATATAGATAAAGTCTGAAAAGTGAGTCTGTCTTTGTCCACTTCCACTGATGACATGGTTTTAGGGTCAAAAGGTCGGCAGCTCAACAATTGGAAAGCTTGAAAAGCAACGGGAAGGCCCTGAAGTTTGAACTGCCTGCTTCTTCTCGGGGTAACAACCAGTTGTACATCTTATCTGGAGAGATAAAGCTGTATCTAACTTCAGATGATGACTTCTTTCCATCCATCCACTTTCTTCCACTTATTTGGGGCTGGGCCGTGGGTGCAGCAGGCTGAGTCATTCCAGACAAACTTCTCCTCAGCAACATTTCTTAGCTCCTCCTGGAGTGTTCCCTGGCCATATAAGACATATAGTCCGTCCAGCTTGTTCTGGGTCTGATCAGACGTTGGAACCACCTCAACCAGCCCCTTTCGACACCAAGGAGCAGCGGCTCTACTCCCACATTATATCTGAAAAGGGATTTATACTTCTGCGTTGAATCGACGACATAACTACGACATAGGATCTGCCTACAAATGAACAAAGTGTTTATTTACTTTTATTTCAAAGATAGGCAACAATAAATTGTGAAGACAATAAAGTCCCCACAAAATAGCATTTTAGTCCTGTGTGTGATTTATCCTGGCTTCATATGAGTAGAGAAAGCTCCACTAGCCAGCTAGGCTAATTTATACAATGTGAAATGTCATAGGCTTGTGCTAATAATGTTAGCATGTTGTATTTGTTTGGAAAACATGTTTAGTCAAAGACAGTTGTTTTGTCAGTGAACCTTGTGAGCTGTAATGGGGCTGAATTTTGAAACATTCCTTTTGTTAAATATTGACATTGTTCCTAGCTTCATATGAGTAGAGGAAAACTCTGCTAGCCAGCTAGGCTAATTTATACAATGTAAAATGCCATAGGCTTGTGCTAAAAACATTAGCATTTTGTATTTGTGGGGAAAATGTGTCCAGATAAAGACAAGTGTTTGTCTGTGAATGCTGTGAGTTATAATGAAGCTGATTTGTGCACTTTTGCTCTTGTTGCTTTTGTTTGAAATTGTCGCTTTTAAGCCATGTTTAATGTGTGTTTAATGTGGCACAGGCCACGTGCATAGACGCTGCATAGAGGTGATACACAAGTTAAAATCTGCCGTAAGGCTGAGCTGAGACACCCTAAAGGAGAAAACTCATTTTGGTTGCATGCACTGGTGATCTCATTTTTTTGGTGACTACCCAAAGCTCATGACTGTAGGTGAAGGTCAGGACAGAACTCGAGAGCTTTGCCCTCAAGCTCAGCTCCTTCTTTAACAAGACGGGCTGATGCAAAGCCTACATCACTGCTGATGCCGCACCGTACCGCCTGTCCATCTCACACTCCATTTTACCCTCACTGGTAAACAAGACTCAGAGATACTCGAACTCCTTCGCTGGATGCAGTAACTCTCCCAATACTGAGGGGGCAATCCACCATTCCCTGGCAAAGAGCCACGGCCTTAAACTTGGAGGGATGATGCTCATAACAACTGCTTCACACTCGACCTCATTCCACTGATTATGTGATTTTTATTTGGATATCATATCTAGAACAGGAAAAATACATGGAGCCATAAATATGCATTTAATTTCTGGCTCGTTTTGTGATCAAATCTCAGCCAGTTGTAAAGCTGGATATATACTTGATGAAAGATGTTTACAGAGATACTGATCATATAGATTTCTATTTTTGGTTCAGTGCCTGATTTGACCCACTGATAATAACCATAGCAGTACTGTGTGGTTGTATCACACACGATCAGGATGTGCTTTGCTTTCATGTGTTTCTAATCTTTTATCAACTTTGTGAAAATTGCGGGAGAAAACATGCCGTTCTCTACACAAGCTGCCAAGGCTGACACATAGCTGTGCTTTTGAGGTGGTGCGCATCAGCTATGACATATCTGATACCAAACCCCTAAATGCACAAATATAAATCCCACTTTATCCCAATTTGTACCTATTCCTAAGAAACACGTTGAAAGGCCTCTTAATTCCATGTAGCACAACTTCCTTTTCAAATGACTCCCATCTACAGAGTTAGGAGGAAATGCAATTTATGATAGCAGTATTTGGGAAAAGAGCTGCTCAAGCTTAAAATAAAAAAAAAAAAAAAAAAAGGAGCCATGGTGGATGAGGTCGGTGTAACAATTTCATCAAAAAGCAAAATATCTCAACAACTAAAGGCCAGAGTGTGATGAAATTTGGTCTCGACATTCACAGTGTGATCCCCAGCAGATCATTCCTTCTAATTTTGGTGATCTCCTCATTTCTTCTGCGCAGCCACCATTAAACCAGTTCTCATCAGTTTCACTTTTCCAACATAGAGAGGAGTTATGGAAACGGCCCAGCTGGATTTTTAACCCTGCTGAAGGAAAACTGGAGGCTGAGGATGTTTAGTGTTGCATCTCGGGCTCGATTGACGACCAACGACGGAGTGGTCTGAACCCTGTTTCTTTTAATTTGGGTTAAATAATGCAGATTTCGAGGGTTATGCTTGTGGTGGTTGAGGATGACTCCTGTGGTTTGCTTTCTAAAATGTCTGACTGGGATGGGGGATTTTGAGAGGCCGTGGTTCAAGCCTAACTGAGGTTGTGTGTTAGACTCTACAGACACTAGAGGAAGGACATCAGGTCAATCAAATCATAGCGGTTCATCATTTCCTGGGGACCATGAATATGACTGGTAAATTTCACAGAAACACATTTCTTTGATCAGTGATTTTCAATCTTTTGTGTCAAGGACCCCTTAATTTATAAACATCAGGTAATGGACCCCCATTTGATAAAATTTCCCTTCAGGGAGCCAAATCTGAAAAGATTTTTGTTGTTAGATGGAAATAAGACCAGAATTCTGTAGTTCATACAGCTCATACAATAACTGTGGAGGAAGTGAAACCTATGACTAGAAGAGTCACTCTTCTGACTTCCACACACTTTAGACTCACTCCATTTTACTGGGGAGCCCCTGGAACTTCCTCAGGGACCCCAAGAGACCCCCAAAACCCTGGTTGAGAGCCACTATCTCAGATTATGCAATAGGCTATCTTGTGCTTTGGCCTGACGCTGGTGCTGAGTTAAAGTACTATCCCCCAGTTTCATCTCTCTATAACTTGCAAGCTAACGTTAGCTAATGGAATGTTTGCTATTAGCCAACATGCTAACAGTACATTTCAGTTAAAGATGGTTTGTTTTAAATCATATATATCCATCCATTTTCATCTCCTTATCTGGGGCCAGGTCACGGGGGCAGCATGCTGAGCAAAGCACTCTAGACTTCCTTCTTCTCAGCAACCATACCCAGCTCCTCCTGGGGGATCCCAAGGTGCTCCCATGCCTCCAGCATTTCTGGATCTGCCCCGGGGCCTGCCACCAGTTGGACGTGCCCAGAACACCTCTAACAGGAAGCGCCCAGGAGGGTCCTGATTAGATGCCTGAACTGCCGCAACTGATCCCCTTCGATGTGATGGAGCTGCAGCTCTACTCTCAGCTCTTTCCTGATGTCCGAGCTCTCACTGGACTCCCCTCTACCCCGGCTGCACCTTGAGATTCTGTCTAATACACACACTGAAACCTATGACTGTAAGCTTGTAAGCTAATAGCAAACATTCTAGTAGCTAACGTTAGTTTGCATGTAGCCCTGGCAGTGGTTAGCTATACAGTCAGTGCTGACTTTCAGTACTCTACAGTTTTGATGGGTGTACTTAGTATCCACAAACTCTTGGATACTCTTTTCCTGTGACAGTAGTTAGCATTAGCTCCAGAAGTTGATTAAAGTTGTGTGCATTCATTTGGGATAATGGAAGCATTTTACAACCTTGCTGCATTGAGTTTATTTGAAAAATCCCCAACAAAATGTTTGAATACACTGAGAGCTTTCTCATGCTTCCAATTCAGAGAGCGTCAGAGTAACTATAGTGGCTCACTACAACCTAACACCAACATTGTGTGGCGATTGGCATCTTCTCTTCCCCTGCCTGCCTGACACACATAGGGGGAGAGACCTGGAGCTGTTGGCAAAGGAAATGTGGACTGTGATTACTCTGAGCTGCATGCACAGCAATTAAATATATTTAAAATATATTGTCGCCTTTTCCCTGATGGTCTGAAGAAGTCCCTAAATTTGTCACTAGTTGAATCTAGAAATAAAGTCTGAAAAGTTGCTAAATCTAATGAGAAAATCACCAATTTGGCAGCACTGGTGTGCAATAATGTGGTAGACTGAGATGTGTAGAGAAGAAGTGAGGTTCAATACTCAGAGGTGCAAGCTGCTCGTCAGATTTTAATACTTTCTTTGCACATCTAGAAGTGTTGGCCCCTAGCACTTGGTTAGAAATCTCAGAGGGATCACCAAAATCATGGAGACTTTCATAAAAAGCTCTTCAGTAACTTTTGAGACACCTTGTCGTGGATAAAAGTGCTGCTCAAGTGAAAATGAAAATTTTAAGCTGATGGTGGCACTAAAGGGAGGGTCAAAGAGTCACAAAATATGCTAAGAATCATCCTCTGGGGACCACAAATACCCGCACTAAACTTCATGACACTGGACAGAAGTTGTGGAGGTTATCTTGCTCCGGACGGACCAACTGACATCGCTATCCTTCGGCCTCGCTACAAGCAGCTCAGCAGTCGTGTCACATGACTGTGCTCAGCTGTCGGCCCCGAAGGAACATCACTCAACTTGTCAACATCTGTCACTACCAAACACATCTTCCCCAACGTGATTCTCCAACATCTCTGAAGTGCAGTCAAACTTGTACATCAGCAGCTACGAAGTGGGGGAACCCCCGAGGGGACGAGTGTTACTGGAACGCCGCCTCTCCCGCGCCATCCATCACCATCAGGAAAAAGGTGCCATCTGATTGCTTTGCCCTCCCTGCCATACTCCTCCTCCTCCTCCTTTCATTTAACGCTGGCACTCATCCAGACACTAATGAGGATTGGCTCTTGTCGTTTTTCTGCAGATGTGGCGTCTTTTCTCCCCCGTTGTCATAAAGCGGCCGCCAGTTAACGGCGGCGACACAACTCTTCAAAATGTCAGAGGAGAAAAACGATGAGGGAGCCTGCGGTCAGCAGTTTGAGAAGAGGAGGAGGGAGGAGGTAAGGGGGAGGAGGGTTGGAGGAAGGGGGGGTGTTGTAGTAATTTAAGGTCCCGGTGTGGAAATGCAGGTCCTTCCCCAACATGTTGGACGTGCCTCTGTTAATGAGCACTTTAAGTACCCTGCCAGCCCTCTTTAAACATCCCCATCGTGATGCAAAGTGGGGAAAAGAGGCAGCTTTTAAAGGCAGCATATGGCTGCAGAGGATCTTCCACTGATGTATTGTCACGGGAGATTTCCCCTCCCCGGCTCTGCTGCCGAGGACGGGCTCTGAAACCAAGCCAGATGTCCATGTCTTCACAGATACAAGCCCCCCGTCCTGATGTCTCGCTGCTTTATTGGCATCAGCAGCGGCGGCGTGCAGTTGGTCGTGAATGTTAAGGCTGCTCTGATACGACGACAGTAATGATAATGACCATGATTTTTATGGGTCTGGTATTAATAACAGATGAGGATGGTGATTAAAAAAGTTGCAGGTACATTAATTATACAGTTGGGAGAACGACTGGAAACCAACTTTGATCTATTTTTCTTTTCACTGGTAGGGTTTAATGTTTGTGTGAATACCCTGGGAAGCGAAATTTTAAAAAGTAAAGTGATGAAATAGCTTTGAACATGCCCACCTACAAGTACAAGCTTTCATAATTTAATCATGTGAGCTCTGAATGTCTGATTACTCCTCCAGTCAGGGGGGAGGATTTTTTTTGACCTCTTTAGTTGTTTTTCTACAGTTTGTCTGCATCTCTTCTTTCTGCATTTTCATCACTGAATTTTATTCTTTTTATTTCTATTCCCTCTCTGTCACTGTGAAGAAGTGAAACTAGCTCATAAAACCAGCTCAGATGCATCATCTTCATACAGAGATACAGAGAGGATCTGTTTAAACTGGGCCCTGAGGTGTGTACTGGGATCAGATCACCTCAGGCAGGTGAAGATCGAGGTGTGAAACTAGGACTGGACTGGGGTAATAATTCAGGCCGTGAAGCTGACGTCAGTCCACGTTCACAACAGATCACGTAAACTGTAACCAGTGATGGGGGTAAGGCGTTATAAAATTAATATAGCACATTACCAACAGGATTATGAGCAATATCATTACATTTACAATGTAACTGAACATTGCTCTTGAAGGTGTGACGCAGTCTTTTGACAGATGTGACTGGTTGTCACTTTTTGTGAGCCTGCAGCCACTGGTCTCCACCCAGTGGAAATGAAATGAACTGTGAAAGTGTTGTACATGTTAGTGTGATCACTGCTGATGGAAGGTTGAGACAGACTCAAGTCATCACTGCTGCACAGTTTTCCAAATATCTTAGTGTTGTGATCATTTTGTCTTTTGCGTTGTGTGCATGTCCCTTCTGAGATCAACCACACATAATATTCCATCCAGCGTTTATAGAATATCTCTGCAACCTCTTTGTGTTTTCACCATTTTCTCCTCTACTTAAGAAACGCGTAAGCCTCCTAAAAGTCTACCTCCCTGCTCCTAACATTTTTTCAACTAAGGAGTTCTTTGAAGGTCTGAGATGCTCTGTGAATAGCTTTATCTTTCCAAGGACCTAGTCTGAACTGTAAGGGGGAAATTCTGAGAAAACGTCCCAATTCTAAGAATAATCTTTTCATCAATAGGAGCAACTTTAAGCACCAGGAAGCTTTGCGAATACAGCCACGGTAATTAAGCCATTTACTGAAAGAAAAGCACAATTAAACCCATCTCTGACGTGACAAACAATGTAGAAGACGCTGATTTGTAACTTCTTTTTTTCCAATGTCTTTTACTGGTTTTAATTTAGCGCATGATAAAAACCTCCAGAATGTCTGGATCAGAGTCAAGGTGAGCACACATTAGCAGGTGCTAATGTGTCAAACAGCAAAGAAGAAACACTGATTTCCAACACAGAATTGCTTTATTCAGTATTTTTACTGGTTTTAATCATGTTTTCCATTTGCTTTGGAGAGGAGGAGACCTGTGTGGATAACTGGGCTCCCATCAAAAACTTCCTGAACAATGAAGGAATTCCAACAAAGAGAAGTTTCAGGTGGTTCCAGTCTCCAATCCTCACTGCTAGATGTTACGAAATCTCCCTAAATCGTACACAAGGCTTCCGTTAAGTTGGTTAACAGCAGAATCGAGTTTGTTTGGTTGGATATAAATCTGTATGGAGTTAGTTAGATGCGTAGTAATGCTACCTGTAGCTGCTCTAGGCTAAGTTTAGCTTTTATGAGCTAATAACCAGCATGATGTTGGCCTCTGACACTCTTGACATGTCGACTGTGGGTTCTTTCAGTTTTTCAAAGGAGCTTTTACATAATGAAATGCATCTAACCAAATTTAAGTAATTTTTGGCAGACCTTTTTATTATTCTTTAAACAAGTATAAATTAAAGCACGACTGATGAATTGGGGTGAAATCGATTATATACATTATCAGAAAACACAAGAAGTAGGTGCCAGTCATCAATGACAGGAAAAAAAAAATCTGAGAACATGACTGTAAGAAAAGTACTTGGCTCACTTGGACTCATCACATCTTACCTCCGACATGACAAAGATGAGCGGGATCAGCTCAATTGTCCCATCAAACAGCCAATATCACACAGCCTGAAGGTAAGATGGCACATCAGTGATAGTGCACATCAAGGGAGACGACTCTTTGCCTTTTAATTGGCTCCAGCAGGTCATCTCCGCTCGGCTCTCATGTGTCTGGGATAATATGCGAGACACATTTGGATTTAATTCTCCTACACTTTTTGCTCATTTGATTTTGTGCTGGGCCTGGAGAAGGAGAAGGAGGGGGAGGAGGAGGAGGAGGAGGAGGAGGTGGTTTAATTGAGAGGGAGAGTTGGTTGAAAAAAGCTAGAGAATGACTGGAGGTGACACATAGAGAACAAGAGTGTGGATTTAAAACATGAAAGGCGGGCAGAGGGGGTGGGGGATAACTCGGCCGACCCGTCGGATTGAAACACCCAGAGATGGAGAGTGACTCATCTGAGATAAAAGAGGGAAGTGGAGGCTGCTGCTGTGACAGCTAATGAAGAGCTCCTCCAGCCGCTCTCTTCTTCACATCCAGCCCTCATTGTTTATTGATGCTTTGCCCCGAGCTTCAGACCAGAGCAGACGATCACCGCTTGCCCATCACGCCGTTTAGAGGCCTTTAGCATAAAAGCAATCATTTTTAAAGGCAGTTCCTTCGCTGCACTTCAAAAGGGGCCTCGGTGGCCCTGGTGTTGGGAGAAACAAGACCTGCCGTGTTTCCCGAGCGTAGGAGTAATTTGAGTCGCCACCGCCGCCACCGGTGCGCTCCTGCAGTTTGAGATGCAGAAGACTTTGATGCAGCAGAGAGCGGTGAAGAGCCTCTCTCTGAAAACTAAACAAATACCCTCTCGATTGGCTGTGAAAGAGAGCAAATTAGGCCTGTCTGTTGAAGTGAGAGTGCTACATAATCAACTGGAAGGAGAGGGAGAGGAGGTAAATGAGTTTTTGGCTGAATTGATATGCAAATGCGGCACATTTACATGACCCGCTCATACCAACAAAGAAGAAGACTCAAACCACAGACAGACACTTTGTTTTAGATTTTTATTGGGTTGATGCAGCGATCACAGACGCAGAGTGGAGCTGCTCAACTGCGAGAAAATTTCATGGAGGAATCAGTTTTATGTCTTTGTTCTTTTCACGTCTGTAACAAATGACATTCATTTGAAGTTTTTAGGATCTGATTTTAAATGGTGCTGCATTTCATAAATGCAAGGAGACATGGGTGTGGCTGTGTTGCATTAATCACCCGTTTACAGTTATAAATCCACAAGTTTAAAGGCTTAACAGGAAGTTATAACTCTGGAGAGTTTTAACAGTGAACATCGACAGTCACAGTTCCACCAGGAATGTGTACCTTTACATCTCTGATTGTGTGCATTGATTGCTGGAAAACATTGCATTGTGTTGCTACTGTTAAAACATCTGCTTTGGGACTCTGTGTCACCACAGCAGCCTCATTACCAGTTTGGCATTTGAAGCTAGAGGCATTGCTGAAAAGGTTTTTCCATACATGTGTGTGTTGGGCTCGGTTTGATTTGATTTGGCATGCCAGTCCAGCGCAGCAGGGATTTACGTCTCCATTACAGCAGTTGCTTAAAGGTGTGTGCTTTAAAAAGAAAAATGTGTGCTTTAAGTCAACATCCAATCAGTGTTGATGGTAAATACAGTCAATTGAAGCTGTAAATTCCGTAGTGTATGTTCTACTGACAGATAAACTGAGTTTTTGTGAGTGTTTCTTCTTTTACAGCTGTTGTTGAAGTGCCTACATGTACAAGGACAACACATTCTCACTCTGACCTTGTTACATAAACATCTGATCATGGACTTTCCACGTCCACATGACGTCCAAGGTACCCTGGGTGTGTTGGTTGTTGACGTTCTGGGACACCGTGTCAACTTCAGCCTGTTACATTCATTGTCTGTTTTCAAAATACACTTCTGTTTTCACAGGAAATGTACAGTTTGTATACACAGTCTCTTTCAAAATAAAAGCACTACATCGGCACAACACCATGAAATCATGTTTATTCCCTTCAACAGCACACACAGCGTGGTTGGGTTTAGGAAAAAGAAGAACAGGGTTTGGCTTTACAATCTTATGGGAAGGGAACATCGGCCTCCTGCGTGAAAGTTGGTGGTTGCTGGACCTATTCACCATCCCTCCCATCTGCCCCACTCGGACTATTGCCCCCTTAACTATTGTTTTTGACACGCCGCATTTCCCCCTGTTGCCATCGGGTGCCGTTAAACAATAACAGCGAGTGGCTGCTTATCATGCCAACGTGAAAGGATGGCTTTTTCCATTTGTGTCTGATGCTGGAAGTCACTGACCTAGCACCGCTATTTGACAACTTTAGAGTGAGACCGGGTTGACCAAGATAAATTGCACCCGAGCTCCTGACGCTCAACCCCAAAACACTCCCCAAACCTGCCCAGCACATGGAGGTGGGCATCACAAACACAGCTGTTTACACAAAGTAAAGGCGTCTAAGAAAACTAATGTCACTGTTGTACAGTGCCTGGAAGCTGTGTATCACCACCACAGCCAAAATTACTTTGATGGCTGAAACAGTGTTAGGTGATTAAAAAAAAAAAAAACCTCACTAAATGATCAACTGCCCAGTCAGCAATAAAACCAATTTTGACAATTGAGACACGGTACACATATAATTTAAAAATAGTTATAAACATTTTAGGGCACTAGCACTGATCCTTGTGGAGCCCCACAAGTACAAATCATTTTGATATTTATTTGCACATATTGACACCTATAGCATCGTTTCCACCAAACACTTTCAGTATAGTACCTTTGGAACCAACAGTAACCCTTCAGACATGGTACCTAGACCCTCTGGTCTGTTTAGTGTTTCCACCACAGACAGTCCTCTTAAATGTGGGCTGGGTTTGTTGTCACTCACTGCTCCCTCTAGCACTCACTTTATTTCCCCATCAGCAGGTGACACAGATGGAAGCTCCACCTTTAAGTACCCGATCTGTGTGCGAGGTACCTTAACAGAGGGGGGACCAAAAATTGTGATGGTACCAAACGGTTCTATTGGTACCATCCAACTTTTCACAGTAGAAATGGAAATAAAGCGTACTGCTTAGTGGAAGCGGGGCGTATCATCAAAGTAACGTCTTAGCCATGACTATGCTGTCCCTCTAATACCACATATCTTTATTAAGACATGATCAATGGTATCAAATGTTTTTTTTTCAGTCTATAAACGCTCCCACAGAATATTCCTTGTTGTCTATTGCAGTAGATATCTCCACTAGTTCCATCAATGCCACTGCCACAAAGGCGAGGAAGAGGAAACTGCAAGTTTCTTTTGTTTGCTGACAAGTTAACTCCACAGGGAACCTTAAAGTCATCACAAACAGAGAGGAGAACATGAACACAATGTCAGACCGGATGATGAAGTGAAAACAAAACTCTGATTATAGGCTGTGAATGGAATTTGATTTTTAAAAGAAGGAATACATTTTTCCCTCTTTTACCAATCTATACATTTATTATATATGGAGTGGAGCCTTTAATACTTTAGGATTTGCAGTTTTAGAGCTTGCACGTTGTACCTTCAAACACTCACTGAGCCCCCTGGCACAAACTTTAAAAGCATCGTAGTTGTTCCCAGGCGGCAGAGAGGATCCACAGAGGTGACGCTCTGTGCTCCATATATCCGACTCAGCAGGGACTTACAGCAGCAGAACCAGAGGCCATCGCCGTCCTACAGACCTGTTTACCATCCTGCTGTCCTCGGGACGACACCAGCCCCCCCCTCTGCTCGGCTCAGCGTCTGCCATTGCCGCAGGGAGTCGGTGTCATCCATCCATCACCCCAGACGACAGGCCCGCAGGCAGCCATTCGTCTCATTCAATATCAGCCTTTTTTTAGGGGGAACCTGCTAATTAGCTGCAGTAACGATGACTGTTTGTTGTGCTGTTTTTAACTTTTTAACCTGCACTTCACCACCTTGGAAAAACTGCTAAGGTGACACACGAGGGGGAAGTGAGGCTGAGTTTGACTTTTTTGGAACTTTGTGGGTGGTTTTACATTAAAAAAAATCCATAGTACAAACTTTCTTGTAAAAAGGTCCAGTGTGTAGGATTTAGAGGGACGTATCAGCAGAAATGGAATACAATATAATAAGTATGTTTTCTTCAGTGTAAAGTCAGCTGAACATAAGTGTTTTCGTTACCTTAGAATGAGCTACCTACATAGCTATCTACTATACATAGCGAGCAAGTCCTTGCCGATGGAGATCAGCATGTTGCACCACCATGTTTCTACAGTAGCACAGAACAGACAAGCCAAACTCTGGCTCTAGACGGGGACATTCACATTTCATTACAGCAGCCACCATAGTTAGCAGCCCATCTACAACAAGATAATCAGGAAAACACAGATTTTTCTAATGCAAAACTTCTGTATACAGTGTTTTTACCAGTTTAAATTAGCTGGTCTGTTTGCTTGGGAGTGGAAGAGAGCTTTGTGGATAATTCAGCTCCTGGTAATAACCTCCTTAATGTCTGAATCAGAAAAAAATAGCAGGTGCTGTGCTAGCAGCCTGTCTCCAACATGCCAAACAACACCAGAGAAACATAAGACTGTTTTATTCAGTGTTTTTACCGGTTTAAAATCAGCTGACCTGTTTGCTTTGGAGAGGAAGAGACCTCTGTGGATAATTCAGCTCCTGGTAATAACATCCTGAAAAATGAACATTGAAGGAATTCAAACCAGGAGAAGTTCCAGCTGGCTGCAATCTGCATTCCTTACCACTAGATGCCACTAAATCCGCCTAAATCTTACACACTGGACCTTTAACACACAGTGTATCCAGCTCTAGGTTCAATTTGCAATGAGGTCTTATGATAGAAACAGAGGTGTAAATAAAGACAGTACAGGCAGGGCGGTTGCACTGGGGCCCATGAGGTGAGGGGGCCCATTGAGAGCCTATGCCTTTGAAAAGGCAAACGATCTTTAACAAAATTCATTATAAAATATGCATGTTCAACATAAACTAAATAAGCTATCAAAAAGTATTCAATTAAATAAATAGTGTCTCATTTCCTTTTTATTGTCATATACATATGCAGTGAGGATTTCTGGGTAATATGTGCATTGATATCCAACGTGAAGTCTCCATTTGATCATGTGACGATATAAGATTAAACAGAAACGATTTTAGGCGCATACATAGCAACTAGCGTCATATTAGTGTGCACTGGGGCCCGTTGTAATTACCTTATGCCACTGGATAGAAACATTCACTTTGTCGCATTTGTATGCCTCCATGATGGCGACAGACGTAGCAAGATGCATTGTGTTTTTGGGACTGTCCATCTGTCCTTCCTATTCTTGTGAATGCAATCTCAAAGGGGCCTCAAGGAAATGTCTTCAAATCTGGCACAAATGTGTAATTGAGCATAGCGTTAGTTCAGGCAGGACACGCTGTCAAGCTTTCCATGTAGGCGCATGGAAGGGCAGGGAGGTTTGCCTCTGTGCCTCAGGCTTTCCTCATTTGCATGTGGAAGGGGAGACAGGTGCGCTCTCTCTGCCTTATGCTTTCCACGTAGGCGTGTGGAAGAGTCTTCTGCGTAGGCCTGAGGAGAGGCAGAGGGGCCCCAGAGCAGAGCCAT